>VFFE01007679.1:6809074-6969105 GCA_008921705.1 Burhinus oedicnemus
CCCCCACGCACACTCGGGAGAGAAAGGGCTCCCCGGACCCCCGTCCCCCCCGAACTGCCGGGCTTGCATTAGTGGGGAGGATAAAGGAAGAAAGCCCGGCTTCCCGTCCCTTTCCCTGGTCACAGGATGAAGGAGTTTGGAGCCGTAGGGGTTTCAAAGCGGTCCCAGCTTGGGCTAACGCTCGATATGAGGTTTTGAGGTGTCCTCCGCCCAAGCCTGCCCGGTTTTTGTTAGGAAGGGAGCCGCCCATCCCTATATCCCTTAGGCAAGGTGACCTGCGCGGCTGGGTACGGTGCATCTAATCCAAATGGTCCAGCGTCCCCAAACTGGCTTCAAACGGCCGTAACAAAGAGTACTGGCAGCTCTTTGTGTCTTGTTGCGTTGGAGCGTTTAAGGCGTTCGCAGGCTTTTCAACTCGGCCACGAGGGCTGCAAACTTAACTTGCTTTCTAAATGAAAGCTGGGGTGGTTTTGGTTTTTTTTCCCCCGTAGTTGCACGGATTCAAGAGCTTGAGCTCTAAGATACACAATAAGCGACTGTATTATGAGTCTCACGGTATGTCTGTTGGCAGTGCCAAATATGTGATCACAGACTGATGCAAATAGAATAGCGCAGGGCTACACATCTTAAACTGATCTCGGAGATATTTTTACATGAAGCTGGGTTTATATTGTCATTTCTGTACAAACATCTTCCATCGTTGCACTGATTTCACTTGAAAAGTATTTGGGGGCTACTGTAATGCTCCAGGAGATAGCATTAACCCGGACCACTGCAGCTTGCATGCAACGTTACTTTAGGAGGCTGGCTGGGAACAACAGAACAAGGTGATAAAGAAGCATCCATGCTTTCAGCTTTCCCTTTGTCACTGTAAAAAATCATAAAGATTCACTGGCTCCTGGAGTTCATTTTTGGCTCTGCCAAAGTAAACTTTTGTGTCTGTATAGAATTGCATTTGGTAGGGAAAAAAGCGATGGAGTATTCCTTCAGGTTATATTAATTGTGGACCCTGCAATCTCCCAAAGAAAAAGGGCATGAGTTGAGAACTGAGGGTTTTCTCAGCTGTTCTGTGACCCTGGGTAAAATGTTTCACTGTCAATGGCTGTAGTGTGACTGTCATTAAAATAGAAATAAAGATACCTTTCCTCTTTTTAATTGAGCCATTTCATGAGTAAGAGATCTAACACATTTCTGTGGATTAATGCTTTGGAGTCTATTCTCTTTCCCACTTCTGTTTGAAAGCAAGGTCAACATTCTTTGAAACCACAGAAGGCGAAGCCTTACTTGGATCTTCCCTGTTGAGACTTTGAACTTAGCAAAAGAAAAAGATATTTGTAGAATTATAAGTGTATTGAACCATATTGGGAGGCCAGGAGGAATGCGAAGATGATATTCAAGTACTAAGCATAAAAATGAAAGACTGTAAAACGCATGTGAAAAAGGAGGAAGAATATTTACATTTTTCTATTTCCAGATACAAATAATTGCATCCAATAATCCTAGCAATCATACATGTGGTACATAGCTTTGTAATTAAAAATAATTTGAGATGAGGCAAAATAAGCATAAAATTTTTGAAAACATTCCCAGTTTGTTACAGATTAACATCAAATAGTTGCTGTGTGATAACAACACAAATGTGTAGGAGGCCTTTAAAGAAAATAAAATTATGTCTTCTGTGTGAGACAAACTTTTGACATTAGGACAACTCATTCTGTTTACAAAAACATTTTTCTGTTTACAAACTACATTCTCCTTACATTCAGGCATAATTTGAGCTTTAATGTTGTGTTTGTCACATCCACTGTGTAGGTATGTGCCATTCAGATGGATCAGGTGAAATCAACTGATGTAAGGGCAGGGCTCCTCTTCACATTTGCCTTTCATAGTATAATGTGGTCATCAGGTGTCACAGACTTAGAATAGGCTTACCAGGTTCAGTGAGCGCGGGGCTGCAGCCTCCTAATACAGTTTTTGTGTTCCCTGAAATAAGAATCTAATTCTCTCAATTTCTTCTCTATCGCCCGCACCAGCTTGCTACCAGTTCTGACATCATCAGTAAGAACAGTCCATCCCAGGAGTAGTCGCGTCCCTGAGCAAGTTACTGTGCTACTGGCAGTAGAGCAGGTATGAGAGAAGGGATCTGCTATTTTGCAGCTGGTTTCTGCTATGGCTTACATTATTTCTGTGGGGATTGCAGTCTGGGAACAGTTTCTATGGGGAAGCAGCACCAGCATGGAGAAAACCCAGATGCTTCACTACCCTTGCTAAGGAATCGCCACTGACTCACAAACCACAACTCGGCCTCCCAACAGTAGGAGACTGAAAGAAGCAGGAGTGCTGGGGAAGTGTGAGAGACGAGGAGGTCAAAGACCTTCATAGTGTACCACTGGTTTTAATTTTTTAAGTCAGTCATAGATGTCTGAATTTTAATACCAATTTTCCTGCCTTTGTGGTTTTTAATTGTCCCACTGTAAAGTAAATTTCACCTCTGTCTTTCTTTCTTCAGTGGATACAGCTTATCCTTAACCTAAATGTTAACATATGTATGTTTTATGTTGCTTCAAGTATTTCTGGAAGATTCTGAGTTGCTTTGTGACACAAGAATAAACAATTTTTGAGTAGAACAGATCAGAGCAAGGCAGCATTTGAACAGAGAGTTACCACACGTGAACTGTTCTGCAGTAAAAGCATTTTTGGAACTGCCTGCTTTTTTAGAGCAGCTAAGATACATGGGTTTTCCTCTCCAGCTCCGAGTTCAGCGTTGAACACTAAGGCTGCAACAGAAAAGTGATAAGCAGTAGGTCACCTAAACCACATGGTGAGGATTTGGCAAGGTGGATGTCTTCACAAATTCTGTAATGCAGAAGATGACTGAAAGTCTGAGATGTTTGGTCACAATAACTCTGGCCATTTAGATCTAGTTGTTCTGGGAAGACTTGTTACTAACTAGCATTCTTCAGCATAAACGTTTGCAGTGCTAGATTAAGATAGAACTTTCCCCAATCAGCAGGAGTGGAGTCTGCCCTCACTAGGTTGTGCAAAGACCATCTGGCAGTTGACTTCCGAGTGCAAATACAAGCTGTTACTTTGTCAAAATAAACAACATGTCTGTTCAGGGAGCATTTATAGACTGCTGACTGCCTAACTCTCCAGCTATTGGAAGAACAGCCTGTTTATGGCACTCTCACTTTTGGACAGAAGCTGTTATATCTCAAACATTGTAATGAATATTTCATACTTTCAGAACCAAGAGATATGGCTTTACTCTTGCTTAGGCTGGCAGGCATCCAGGGTCGTCCTGGCAGTACAGTAATGTCAAGTACTCTGAAAGCTCAATCTTATGGGCGTATAAAATCCAGGAATTTTGTCAAATCAGTGTAAGGGTTGTCATAACATTAAGATAACCCAATATGATCAAAGTTGATGTATGTATATATTATGGCAGTAGATAACAGATGTAATAACTGAGTTCTGCAAAAAATCTATATTACTGTAATGATTTTTTCCCCCTCTTTGAGCCATTTTTAACCCCTCCACCCTCCATACTGTTTACGGGCTTGTTATGGTAGTGGGTTTTCTTCTTAACAAAACCCGCAAAGCTAAATCCTAACTTTTTGGAGAACTCTCTTATAGTATTTTTTAAATTAGATCATCCCATGTTCTTCAGAATTAAATGTTTTTGTGTGTGTCAGATTCTCACACGGTGTTTAAGGTAGACCGATGGTTAAGGTGTCTTCAAAAGTCACAGATTAGCTAACACATAAGCAAGAAGGAGAGGTCTTTCCTGTCCAGACACCAACTGATTCTAAAAGTTAAATGATGCTTATTAGCTTGAAAAAAAAAAATAGAAGTGTTTTCATCCTTGTTATTTAAAAGGAGTGGTTTAATCCTTGTTACTTATCCTTAAGCACATCAATGCAGACTGCAGAGACTGCGTTGTCTTGAGTCAATTATTTCTTAGTCATATAAGTAAAAATACTAGTTTAATACAAATATTTGAATAGTCCTAGTTATTCACAATATTTTTTTTTTTTTTTTGTCAAATGGAAGTTTACAAATATATCTTTCAGAATTACAGAAAAAAGAATAAGGGAACAAACCCCAGAAACTAACATTGTGTTCAGTTGAGGAATACACTGTAGGATTCCTCTCCACAGCTCAGAAACAGTAGCCAGAAATGGGTAAGGTATAGGAAAAGCAGTGTGGCGATCACACCTACGGAATGGCTTCTCTGAAGAATTAAACAGGTTAGGACTTCTAGCTAAGAAAACTCAGGGGCGATACGAGGAAGGACACAGCTAATTCTCTTGGCTTGTTGCCCTATGTCTCCAAAGGAGTGCAATTTTGATATTAACTAGTAAAATACCTATTTCAGTTTCTGAGTTTAAGCAAAGCTGGATGGATAATATGATACATTTGTGAGCGATGCATTTGGCCACAGATTAATATGATAACCAAGCAACTGCAAGTCAGAAAAGCCTCCATCTCTGTAACGCATGTGAATTTCTTGAAGCAAACTATTTCCAACAAAATGTTTGTGTTTTTACTATACCACAGTTTTTTAGTGCAGAAAGTGACGCATCCCAGCAGGTGTCTGGGGACTTCTGATGCAATTACGTTTTGGCATTTGTAGAACTGTATTTCTTTCTTGGAGGAGCAAAGATGTAGCACTGTGTCATTGCACCGTTTGATCATCAAGTCACTCATCTACTGATCACTCCAGATCTGTATTGCAGGATAATTTCTTAGCAAACTGGCATCTCACATACAAAACTAGATTATATTTCCCACTTCTCACGATGTTGCAAGGGAATTTTTTGGAGTTATGTCTGATTAGTTTTTCCTGTGCAAGGATGTTTGTGCCTTTGCAGTTACACTCTTTGGCATAGTTTGCAGCTGTGATACACATTTCCTTTCTCCTCTGGTGACATTCGCAAGCATGTTGTCTTCCTGGATGGGACCATTAAGCTCCAAATTCTTTTCAGAGAAACACAGGACAGGACAGCACTGCTTGTTTGTCTGCTTTCATAATTGTTCCTCAGTTTGATTTAAAACAGTCAATTTAAATCACTAGAATAACTGACTATTTTTTCCTGCTAACTACGGAGCCCTCAGGGGGATAAAAAAAAAATAAAAAATCTTAATCCGTGACCAATAAATAAATGAAGATGCATTGAAACAAGTTACCTTTGGGTCTCATGTTTCTCCAAGGCAGTACACAGCAAACCTCCAAAACATTTATTTATTGCAGAAGTGCAAAATTTTACTACAGTCCCAAGGTATAACAATATACATCCAGGAGCCATCATTTTTATAAAGCAAGAGTGACCTTAAAGCCTTAAGGAATGATAGAAATCGTATGTTTCAAACACATTCTCCTTTCCAAGTTGGAGCATCCAAATATATTCATTTTTCTGTATAACTTAATGCATCCATCACTGTTAAACATCCAGATCCTTGAGGATTTTGCCTCACGATCCAAGGCTCATTATATCTGTACCCAGAGGAGGTCCAGAGTGAGGCACGCACTTTTGCTGTCTGCCAATGCCAGAGCTAAAGGTTTTTCAGCAAATCACTCTCATTTCAAGGAATCACCACTGTGTCATTGGGTATGTTCCCTTTGGGCTAACACAGAAACAAACCCAGGTGTACAAGAGAGGAGGAGTAAACAGCCGTCTCTAAGGAGAGCGGGGAGGGGTAGATGGATGTTCCTGGAGCTGCCTGTTTGTCCTCTTTGGCCGTAAAAGGAGCCAAGGGAAACCTGCTGCGAGGTAGATGTCTAATTTTCAGATATCTAAAGTTAGATGAGAGGAATATATCATGGTGGGGTACACTGCAATCATCGTAATAGCTGTCATGGCATTCGAAGCCAAAGGCATCTTCCCCCTTATTGCCATGCCTTGCCAAAAACAAGTCAACAGGACAGATTCTGCTGTCCCCAGACCGTTTGCCAAAGCCTCAGTCATCTGATTTGCTGGGGGTTTCCCCCCACACACACACGTATTAGTAGGGATTCTTAGAAACTGAGCAAACATTTTGCTTTAGATAGAGTCCCTTAGCAAATAGCTGCCGACTCTTGGATTTTGAATTAGATGTACACCTTGTTAGTGATTTTCTCAATTTTGAGGAAAGTAAGACAATACACAAAGCCGATAATCATGACCATTTCAGCATGGGCATAACCAGAGAATCAGTCTCTACTTTCCTTTGGCCTTGGCTCTGTCCCCTCTGTGCTCGTTCTCTCAGTTCCACAATTCATTTTATGGTTGATTAATTGTGCATCTTAAGAAAGAGCTCCAATAAGGCTATTCATGCAGTGGGATGGATCAGGCTGCCCTTCTCCCATGCAGATTCCCTGGTGTCCAGTAATATAGCATAGCTAATGTTGCTGCCTTTCCCTTAGCACAGGCACTAACTAGGGCTCTGTCCTCAATCCAGCTGTCTATTTTCATAGAGCTGGGGATAACAGTATTTTTGAGACTTCCGTCCCTCCGCCAAATCAGTTCAGATTTGCCATCTAGTTCCATAGTTGCTGGGGCTGACTGGCAAACAGCAGATGGCGAGATTTCCTTAGGATATTAGCCTAAAAAACATCCCCGAATGGAAAGATGAGGTGTAAGAGAATTTATGGTTTGTTATTTGCATTAGCTGTCATTTACAAAAGACAGAAACTGCGTTTAAGTAAACAGGTATTTTTATAAAATGCAGAAGAGAGTATGTACATCATATGTAACAAATGCAGATTGTACTGGAATACGTACAGCACACAAATTAAAATAGAAACTTCACTAAAACATTGGCACAAAGGAGTAAAGCTTCAACACAAGGCACAGGGAATTCACCAGACTCCTCTTGGATAATGACGGGATGAACCTTTAAATATGGTGTCATGTTTACCATTGCAACAACCATCCAGCCCAAGACATTTTTTCATTACTTCCTGCCAGTTTTTTCAGCCCTCCTTTGGTTTTCCAGAAGTCCATTCTTCAAACTAACTTCCTCCTGGAGCCTCTCATCGTTATTCTCATAATAATGTAGCGAATAGGCTAAAGGCATTTAAAATAGCAATATACAACTCTTGTGCAGCACTTTTCATCTTCATACAAAACAGCACCTCCAAATAAGGTAAGTGTAATTTTCTTTATCTGATAAATGGATACTTGGTGATTAACTATATAAAATTTCCACCTTTTGCAAGAATGTGGAAGTGCTTTAAAGGCACCATAATCAAGCAGCAGTTTACTCTTACAAAACTGAACTTTTACTACTGAGCAGGGATTCAGCAAGTTCTTTAAGCGTATCCCTAGTTTCAAGGACAAGCGTGGTTTCATTGAAATCACTGGATGAGTTAATGGACACAGGAAATAGGTAACTGAGGCACAGGTTTTGTTCTGACATAATTCAGAAGCTATTTTTCATTCATATGGATGGAAGTCATTTAAGTGAATCCCTTTCCTCATATGTGTTAAATGTTTAATCCTTTAGTGTAGTTTCAATTTTTATCACACTGAGAAAATATTTGTTTAAAAACTTAATAGTGGAAAAAATATTTATAAAGAAAAACAATAATCACAATATTTCAATTCTGTTATGATCAGCAACTCCTTATGGCACAGCTATCTCCGCTTTTCTAAAATTTTGCTAGAAATGGTCGACATGGAATTCAGAATTTCCAGAATTAAAAGACAAAACAAATCAAATGTTGCCATACTAGCAAGGAAAAAGTGGAAAAGAAAAAGCAAATACTCATTTTGGCTGAAGAAGCTCCTACTGAGGATGAAAAGATTGTGAGAAAGAACAGCCCTTTGTTCTCTTCTTTCTAGCAATTATTTAGCGTGGAATTTTCTTGAAGGCCAAAAAATTCCAAGTAGCTAAACTACGTTAAAAGGAGTTGAAATAATGTCTTAGAATCAGCACAATGACAGTAATAATTACTAGTAACACAAAAGTATATTACAGCACTTACATTAATGAATGTCAAATTACATTGGGTATTCAATATACAGGCTGAAAAATTCAATATAAAAAAATGTAAAAAGCGTATTCAGATTTAAATGTCTCAGTCAATAACTGTCTATAAGAGATATGCAGAAAAAATGCCCTGTCAAGATCTACTCCTAACTCATCACTTTGCTACAGCTATATTAAATATTGTACATTCTATGCCACCAAAGGGAGGGAGGGGAAAAAAAATAATAAAAAAGTAAAATATCTCTTGTAAAATTCGAGGAAACCAGATATGTAACAATAACAAATTGCTTCAGAAATCATTCTCCTGCAGGGATTAGGTCATTGATGTATGACTGGTGTTGGCTAATGAGCAGATCTCTGACAGAAAGAGGATTTGGTGTCCAAATTGTTTAAAGATGAGAAGCAGGGGCAGTGCCAATGACACAAGCATTCCAGGTGTGGGGAAAGTTTGTCAGGGAGGCGCTTTTCTGTTGCAGTGAGGACTCCGAATGCTATGGGGATGTCTACTTGACACCACCCAACTTTCTTAGTAGACCTGCTTCACCTGGATGGGGGACACTCTCCCGTCCACCTTGCAAGCCGGGGCACTGAGAGCAATACCTCCACACGGCACGGCGTGGTACCAGGTAGAAGTGCTCTAGAGCAGGTCGCAGGCTGTGGCCTGGCACATCTGCACAGGCCTCGCGTTCCATAAAGCCGGACTTTCAAAGCAAATCTCTTGATCACACCCACATGCTGTGCTTTGGCTCACAACACGAAACAGTCTGAAACTGAAGCAGAAGGTGAGATCCAGCAGTACACCTCGTGCCTAAACCGCTAATGGCAGTGGTTAGTGGTTCACTGACCACTAGGCCAGACTAGAGCAGTCAAAAATTAAATAAAACAGGTCCTGACAAAGAACTATCTTGTTCTTCAGACCTACTCTTCTCATACTGCACCGACTGGCAACATAGATATGACCTGTAACTCTGGCACTGTGAGTTGTACCGCTGAAGAGCCCATGACATCTGCAGGCTTTCCCCATAAATCAGAAACGCCCTCCCATTACTGTGCTGTTCAACATCTGGAGTCAATTTTGCATCATTAAAAACTATGAGAATGTTGTGGAGTCAGGCTGTTCCACCCTGCATCAAAGGGATGCTCGGTCCTCCTTTTATTGGGGTGGGGGGGGAAAAGATGACAATGACAGTGCTCTGCCCCAATTTACCCTATCTTTAAATCTAAAATGGTGAGGGACAAGAAGGAACAATAGAGTAACCTGTCTGGTTAGAGAAGTGGAAAGAATGATTGAGGGTAAGTGTGTTGCTTGCAGCTGAGAAGCAGCCTCAATTAGGCCACTGGAGGCCTCTGTGGCCATGCCTTGTTTGCTGCTTCTTCTCCACCTACCTCCTTCACGCTCGCTTGGGTATCTCTGCCTTTGGTGCGGTCACAGACCATCGGTCCATGCGCACTTCTGAGCTAGCACGCTACCTTTGGATTGGAAGATCCCTAAAAGGGTGAAACTGCTTGGTCTGTGGTGCTTGCTGGTAGCATGCAACACCAGGGTAAAAGCAAATCTTTGCAGGAGGGTCGAAGGGAAGATTTACTGAAGCAATGTTTTTGAAACGTTACTGTGAGAAAACAATGGAATTATCACAAAATGGAATTTCAAACTCCCAGCAAACCCCCGCCAGAGACGACAGACCGACAAACAGCGTGCAATAGAAAGCAGTAATACAAGTTCTGATTGACGAGTTTCACAACCAGTCCTCTCATACCTACCATTAATACATCTAACCTACTAAACTTCATGACAGCAGTTCAACAAAGTCATGTTTTACAGCAAAAAAAAAGAAAACAAAAGTTTAGCAAGTTTTTCTTTTAAAAAAACCTGCAATATTCTGACTAATTCTGAGTCTGTTTAAAAAAGAACAAATTTATTTAATAATTTCAACAAGCAAACAAAATCATAAGAAAGCTAGAAAGCTAAACAGGTCTTGCTGCCTAGCATTTTAAACATTAGAAGCTTTACAGTCAACTCCAAAGCTACCAACAAACACCTACAATCTTAATCCATGTTTTACCGTGATGTTTTCATCAGATCAAAACATTTGACAAAGAAGGGGTACAAGAAGGGAAGGAGTATAGCAGGAAGGATAGATAATAAAAGTGAGTGGAAAAAACCATCAAAATGTAACCAACAGAGATTTTCTGAAAATGCAGAAGAGAAAGTAGCCATTTTGTCTGGGACAAAAACATCTGGAAGCAATAGAGACAAAAACAGGGGAAGGGGAAAAAAAAAACAACCCAAAAAATGTAAAAGAAGGGGAGGCCCTCACCCAGCAAAACATTTGCATGTAGGCTCAGTTGTGAAGCAAAGCCTAAAGGTAAGATCGAATGGGAATGCATTGCTGGATTTAGAGGAGGGAAAACGATAGCAAGAGACAACAATACTTTAGCAGGTACCTACCAAGAGCTTGCTGTTTTCAAGAGAACACGTTTCTTCTAATTGCTATTTCAGAGCTTTCTAGCTAAGCCCGAGATTTTGGGGCTGTAGAATGCTGCTGAGGAGGACACAGCGACTCTTGCCAGACTAATTGCTTTACAACAGACCACCTAAGATCAGAAGAGACCATTTTCAATCACCTGGTCCCTAACGTAGCCCTTTTTGAATTTTGCCAATGTAAAGAAAGAGTTTTGGAGAGACCGTTTTGTCTGGGAGAGGTCACCGGTACCTGGTCCCTAGGCATGGCCCATGTGGATATGTTTATGCCCACTAAAAACTGCTTTGCCTATGGAAAGCACCATTTTACTACTGAACTTAGGGAGAAGAAACACAATAGGAATGTCCTTAGGACATTTTGGGTGAGGAACTTTTACAAACTTATTCCAAAAGCCCAGTAAAAATATACCTAAAAGAAAACACAAAAGAGCAAACAAATCGCTCCCAGAAAATCGTTAATAAAAAGAAAAGTAAAAGTAACATTACCAAACTATATATATATAATTGTTTTCATTAAAAAAAAAGAAGGAAAAAAAGCACACCTACCGCCTGCAGTTCTGGTCAGGTATCTCCCCTCCTCCCCCCACAAAAAAATCAAAAGTAAAAAATACAAATATAATAAATTAACCCTATCATCAGCCTGGTTCCTAACTGAAACAGTTTCTTCCCATGCTACTCTATTTACTGAATAAATCTGTTAGAATTCTTCAGCTGAAACTGAAAGTAGAACTGTTTTCCCTGCTCTTTGTAATCCTGGAATTACATTAGCAGCAGCCGGTCCTTGCCCTGGTGAGAGGAGACGGGTGCCAGGTGCAGGTGTCCTGATCAGAAGCTCAGGGTTGTTCCAGCTGAGCTGGCAAAGGGTGTTTGAGTGAAGGTTATTGCCTCCCTGGGACTTGCTCTGATTTAAAAGACATCACTTTGAACTTGAAATCAGCGCTTTCTCTCTGAACGGTAATGTGAATTGCTTTTCATTTACTTCTGCCTAATGATTTAGATAATATCATTCATTAACTCTAATAACAATGGCCCTGATTCACCAGAGTACTTAAATATGCAAATAGCATCATTTAGGCCAACAGGAATCACACGCTCAAAGTTAAATTTGTGGTTTAGTGCTTGGGTGAATGGGATTCCCAATGCACTCAATGAAGTAGAAATGTTATGAGTCATGTTCGTAAGATGTGTACTTAATAATTAATTTTCCTTTTTTTTTTTTTAAGAGCTGTGGTGGAAGGACACTATGGAGTCCATGTGAACAGAGTTTAACCTTCAGCAATGGGAGCTGAGTGAGGGATGCCAGATTTGCATGGCAGTTGGTACAAAGTATCCAGAGCTGTATATTCTGCTCTTCAGACAGCTGGGAAACGTCCTCTGCACCCCTCAGCACTTTGCCAAATCTTTATTTCCCTTCAGTGAATGTATTAAAACATGTAACAGCGGAATTTAACCCTCGTGATCCTCATTTTCCATCTGGAAGTACATCTGTTGGGAGGTACACACAAAAAAGGGCTTTAGTGGGCCAGCAGAATAATATTTCTGGAGGGCTCCAGACAAAATACATCCAGTGTGCACAGTGGAGACCAAAGCAGAAGTACCGGAAGCAAAGGAATTATTCAGTGAAACCAGATTTTTTTCCATACTCCACATTTTCCTTTTCTGACAAGGTATTTCATGCCTTCAAAATCCAGGTCATTTCTTGATAACTTAACAGGAGAAGAAAGTTCGTGATGAAAAGGTTAAAGATGGAATCATCAATGATATAGGTGGAAGTTTGTCATCTGGTAACCAGAAACGGTAGCAAAAGTTTTATCACGTCCTCTCTGAGCAGCACTCTAAACTGGACATGCGGGGTTTGATTGATTTTTCTAAGGATAATTGTTCAAGACGGATTTCTTTCTTGGATCAAAGGATCCCCCCGCAGAAATATCGTCTATGTCTTGCACTCATTCATACAGCAGCTGCTGGAAAATGAGCCTAATTCTTCATCTGAAGAGTCTGACCACAATAATAGAATGAAGTGAAAATGACCAAAGAAAAAGAATATAAATGGTGTCATTTTCAAACCCTGCCACTGGCCTCCAGGAGAAGACAGCAAGCAAAGCAGAAAGCGTTGGCACGCCAAGCTCCCGCAGCCCCAGCAGGCAGCATCTGGGCACAGATTCCTGGTGTGCAGTTGAAGAACTCTTCCCAAGCTCCAGGGAGGGAACTTGCAAAACATCTCCAGCAAATCTTCAGGAAGGTCCTTCTTCTCTTTTCATTCTGCCGTCATTTCCCAAGCTTCTCCACCCTCAGACTGGTCT
The DNA here is from genome assembly GCA_008921705.1 of Burhinus oedicnemus. Classification (NCBI taxonomy): domain Eukaryota; kingdom Metazoa; phylum Chordata; class Aves; order Charadriiformes; family Burhinidae; genus Burhinus; species Burhinus oedicnemus. The sequence goes on from VFFE01007679.1 coordinate 6,821,834, forward strand.
CACTTTTTGGCTATCAGCCAAGGAGTTTGACCCTTGAAGTGGCAGACAAACAGTTTCACATGAAAACGGCCAGGCAGAATTAACAGTCATCAACAGTGACAGCAACCCAGTTACAGGTTTTAGTAGGGACGGACCCTGAAATGGAACTGTCAGGTTCAGGATGGAGCAAACCCAGCTTCTACCATTTGGGTTTTTCTTGACATGCAAGGCACTTATGTTTGGGAAGAACAGCTAATCAGTAAAATGTCACTGATTCGCAACCTCTGGTTTATCCTCAGTGGTTGATGAGATTGTATCAATAGGAGGGGCTGTAGGAACAGCAATCTGAAACTGTTTGCTAGCTACTTCAGTCAAAAAAAACCCCAAGGCTGTAGTCTGCAGCAACCACGGGGAATGTTTGTCACCATTGTCCTACCTTTATGACAGGTAAGTTGTTATCTTACACGTACTTTTCCCCCAGCGCTAGATCTGTTGTCTTTCATCTTCTATACTTTAGTGCAACGGCTGCAAATAATCCTGGGTCCTTTCCCTCTGTGTGTGTGCCATGTGAGGTGCTGGGTTTTCTTGCGAGTCAGCTGTGTGAGACACTCATGACTCAATGCCTAGCAGAGGCACTGTGGGATTTGCCAAAATACCCACGCACGCTAGGCACCCATCTGTCAAGTGTTTGGTGTCACAGGCTGAGCTCACAACAGCGCTTCAGGTGTGCCACTCCTGCTTCCTAAAGAAACCTGTGGGAATCAGCTGCCTCGGTGCCCTTGAGAATTAGGTTGGAGCTGAGTTTTCTTCACAGCTGAAGTCTAACAGTCCCTTTTGCCAGGTTGCAAAAGGAGCTGCTGGTTTGCAAATGAAAGTAGAAACTAAACAAATATTCAAGTCAACAGACTTTCCTCCAAAATATCATTCTCAGAAAGGTTTTAAAATGCTTTTTGCTGAATTAAGTTCAGCTTTTTAAGGGAATCCGAAAGGATTAAACAAGCCTCTGAAGGTCATAAACTCTGCTGCCCCGATAAGCACCTTTAGATTCAAGCAGCTAATTTGAAGCCAAACCAACGCTATGAACCGAACGATCTGAGATAAGGCAGAAAAAGGTACTAAGGACAAGAGCATGCGTTGACACTCTGTGTGTGTCTGTGTTTTGCTGCCAGAAAGTAGCTGAATCCTATGGAAGTTGTGGCACCAGAGCCTCTTGTGGTTTGCACTGGTGTAGGTCAGGAGTGTCTCCCCTGTTAACAGAGGAATTATGCTGGGGCAAAGCTGAAGTAAAGAAAAATCAAACCTCTTTTGCTCTGACTCTTCCTCCTCCCCTGCCTATTTGCTGACACAAGTACTTTCAAGAGTTCTGGCAATTGCATTTCAAGGTCCCTTGTGCCTCAGACAAAAGCTTTCACTCTCACAAATGTATCAGTCGAAAACCAGCCCAAGAAATAAACCAGATACAGTGTCATCTCGAGACTCCTTTAATTCCTTTACCTTTCAGTAGCTGTGTCAAGACAAGGTAACAGACGTATGCTTTGTTGGCTTTCAGGTAAGACAAACCCAAGCAAAGACAACCCCATGCAGTGCAATCACAAATAACAGTTACAAAACAGAAATACACCACAGACACCAAAGGGAACAGGAGGCATTGGCAGGTTTTTCTAGGGATCTGTAAGTTTTCGAGGATTACGTATAGGCAGCATTTATAGAAGGGGACGAAGCATTCAAACTACCTATTTGTGGGCTGAGAGCTACAAGACCAGAGTAGACGTTCACTGCTGCCGCTGCTATAACCTTCCAAAGCCAAGGCTGCCGTCAGGATACCTGGCTGGGGCTTCAGTCACTGTTTTGTGTTTAACAGGTGTGTAATTAAAACACCAGAGTTGTGTGGCATTTGTTTAAATAAGTGCTGTTCCAATTAGCTAAGCTTCACATCTGCAAAGCCTTCTAACAGGGAGCTGGGTCTTCGATTAATGAGCAAACACACAAGAATCCCTCGCTGCTCTGCAGTTCATTTTCCTTCTGTGCCATTTCAGCTCCAGTACCCCGAGCATCTCATGAAAACATCATGCATGGAAAAGTTTCATCCAAAGGACAACGTTGGCATGAGAAGAAATGGTTGTAAATATCATGAATTAGTTTAGGTTGAAAGTTGCAAGGAGTTTCCTAACTGTGAGAGCAGTTTGAGTCAGGAACAGCCTGCGGGATGGGGAGGTAAAGGACACAGGGTGGCAGAAACCTCACTGGTTTTTAGATGATGTTCAATAAATTTCTCAAAGGGTGAGGTGACAAATGGATCGCAACACTCAGAGGCTGAGCTCGGTTCCTTGGGCAGTCCCTGGCAGGCCTTCTCCTCTGCACACAAGAGAAGCATGTCTCTTACTCTGTTGTTTTACTCTGATGGCACTAAAAGGCTGTATGGAATCAGCTGGAAAAAATTAACTAATAAATAATTTATGAACAAATGAATAGTTGAGCATAGGGGTTGAATAGCTGCGTACAGGAGGTGGTGGCGACCGCTTCGGCTGGCAGAGCTGCAGCCAGGAGAAGCTGTTGTGAGCACAGCCCATGATCCACACGTCCAGCACTGCAGGAACTCGGGTGGTAAAAACTATACAGCAACACCATAGGAGAGGGGGCTGACTGCTTTTGTAGCGGCAGCATTGTGCAAAGAGCAGGACTTCAGCAGACCAGTCTAACTAACGAATTACTGCTTGTGTTTCTCTGTTGGGACTTCTAAATACCACTAGCTTCTCTCTATCCCCCTGAAACTTCTGGGTTGCAAACCATCATTCCCCTTTATGTGAAGGACCAAGGAAAGGGGACGTGTTTTAGGGAATAGATTTAGGCTTTCACTCCTTTGCTCATTTTCTAAGAAAAGTATATTGTGATGTTTGCTTTAGTCTGATAATATAATTTTTCTTGATGGGTAGCTTAGACTCAAGACATTAACAAAGGTAGGTCAAGAAGGATAATTACAGTGTACATATGCAAATTATAACAACACTGCAAATTTGCATGCGACTTTTGGTTAACATTTTGAAAAGCCATGTGAGTTGATTTATCTAATAAACATTCCTTAGGGTATCATCGAGGTATTCTGCCATATGCTTAATTTTAAATGAGGATTTAATTAAGCTACTTGCAGGCCTACAATTTAGAATGATGTTCGAATTTCTTGCTGACCAGAGCTCGTTGTCATGACTGTTATTCCAGCTGATGGGAGGCGCTCTATTTTATTTTTATTTGTTATTATTTCCAGCTCATGGGAGCTGCTCAATTTTAGCCAGAGGCAAGAGACTAAGAAATTCTCTTTGTACACGCTAACTCCGCAGCTCTTGGGGAAGGTGTTACCCTTCCTGCATAGCCAAGGAGCAGCCTCTAGAGGAGCTGGCAGGACGCTGCACTTGGCTGTCTGAATCTGATGGAGAAACAGATCTTGATTGATAATTATTAATCATGGAATCTCTAAATTCCCAGTGTACAGTGGCTACTGTGATTTTTTTTCCCCCCCCAGCAATACCTTAATTTAGTCACCACAAAGTTGTTAATATTTCACTTTAATAAAAAATACATAATATTTTGAAATAGTCCTGAATGATTCCAGCTTGAAAAATGAAAATGACCTTTAAATCTATACAGGGCAGTTCCTTTGGGCACTTTTAATGCAATAATTTATTAAGTTCCTATATTCATCACATGTGCACAAATATCATGTAAATATTACAGCTGTAGTCCATGACAAAACAAGCATAATGCAGACAGAATTATACAGAGAACTGACAAACAGATAAGAAGGGAGATCTAGTATTTTCTGTACAAAAAATATGCAGCTTTTTGATAATTTGTAAAAATGCATAACTTTTGGCATTTCAGAAAAAGAACACTGTATAAAAATAAATATTCTATGTACAATAACACACACAGGCCAGTCCAGGGTTAGAATCATCACTGCAAAAGAAAACATAAACGAGGGTTAGTGACAATTCACTAATAATTGTTAGTGACAGCTCAGCAGGGGGGAAGGACCACTTCATGGCATGGAAGGACAGTGTTAGGGAAGCTGGCTCTGAGGTCTCCAGGAGGAAAAGAAATGGTGCTGGATCTCAACAGATATTCTTTTTGCTCCCCTGGGCAGTGAGGATGGGAGGTTCCACCTGGGCTGACTTTCTTCCTATCACTGTGTCTCGAGTACTTGGCATTAACGCACACAGCGGGTACTGAAGGTGGGCTAGACCCTGCGGAGCAGCAGAGGGGTCAACGGGAACCTCTGAAGGGGACTCAGAAACAAAGGGAGAGTGGAGGGGACAGGTACTTACAGCCCCCTTTCAGTGCTAGCCCAGAACTGAGCTAACAAGCCCGTTGCCTCGGAGCAGGGTCTGCCCCAAGCCCAGCTGCCAGGCCACCCCTCAGTGGGCACACTGGGGCTCTGGTGCCGAGAGCCCAGCAGGGCGTGCAGGGGCACCGAACCACAGCTCGTTCGCTCTGCCCCGCTCCCACCAGCCTCCCGTGGCACCCAGGTTAGCTGGGGTATGCCAGCTGCCAGCCTCTGGTAACAGAGATAATTAGGTGGAAATCTAATTTTTGTGCAAGTATTAGAGCACTTCAAACCCAGGCAGCTCAAAGGCCACAAATACAATTCTTTCTCTTTTAGCCTATAAAACTAACCAGCAATACACAAATAAGGGAGAGTTTTGCTTGCTGCTTTTCAGGGGCACAGTCCTGGAAATCCCACGCGTGCCTCCAAACCTCTTTTGCTTTTAGCCAGACTCATTGAAAAACATTAGCAGGACCTGCAGCACTGCCAGCTCAGCACAGTCACAACATTCCCAGGATTATTTTACCTTATTCCAGCAGCCTTGAACTGGAAGGCCATCTTCCCCCTGCAAAAAAAAAGAGAGATGAAATAGCAGTTTATGACACAGAAAACAGCACAGAGATCGAGAGAAGGAGGAGTGGGTTAACTATCACAGCTGCAACAAACAGTCACAACCAGGGCTGGAGGAATAGTCTAAAAGATATTCCTCACCCCTTTGGAGTGACCCAGGCTTCTGGCTGACACAACCAGTGTAGCTTGCAGCAAGGGCTGGGGCTGAAGAGGGGGGTTGCCTGCAGGCTACGCAAGGAACTTATGTACACGAGGTCCGTAGGCTTGTTCTCGTTCTCCGCTGAGGAAGGTGTTTAGCTAGGCTTCCCTGAAGGAAGGAGGGAACACAGGACGTCCCATTCAGCCCAAAGAACACTGCAGGAAGTTGGCACTGGAAAGCACGAGATGGCTGGTCTTTGTCCTCAGGCTTGACTCTATAATGCCGAGGTTATAAGCAAACCACAGAGGCAGCACTAACCTCGGGTCCAAAGGAGGGTCTGGAAAAAACCCTCCATTTCCTTTCTGCCCTGATTGTTAAAAGGGTTTGCTTTATCACATGAGAGATTGCCCAGCTGTCCCCTCTTGCCTCTGAGAAGATCCTGCTCCAGGGAAATGAGAAAGGCAAGAAGCCAGACAGCCCCAATGCTGATTGAGGATCTCTCAGCTGACACTCTGAAGTCTTAGGCTACACATCCCAAGGTGGGCATGTGATTTTTATTTAAAAAAAAAAAAATTTTTTTTTTTTTTAATGTTGAAGAAGGTTAGATACTTTAAGGGCTGAGACTATATGTTTGGGAAATGCTTTTGTGAATTACTGCCATTAATTTCATCTCTGTGCAGCCCTATTTGATGTGAGAAAACAGGAAATTATGTCAGTGATAAGGTGCTCTTGAGCAGGAGATAAAGTCAGATGTAAGGAGATACACCCCTGACACGAGAAGTCAAATATTTCTGCTGTGTGCGTGTGTCAGATTCGTGGGCTATTGGTATTCCCTGGGAAAACTCAAGAGCAGGGAGTGAAATTGGACAACGCACGATGCAGGCATATTTCTCCATTCAAATGACTTAGTTCTCACTTCAAGTACTGCGTGAGAAATCTGCAGTGCATATCATCCCATTTGAGAAGGGGAAAGGAAAAAAAAACCCACAAAACAGAAAAGCAAATGCACAGTAGCATACTGAGAAATAAACTACTTAAAGGAGGTGCACTTTCAAGGGACTGATGAAGTGAGTGTTGCCATGATGCTACAACCATATTGCTTTTCGAATGCATTTTGTAGACTGCGGTCTCCTTGAGATATTTCCTCCCCCTCCCCTCCACTATGTGGAAATACTGAGTTACGGGTTAATTACAGGGTAAATTTTGGCGTTCCCATTGGTACATTGGTGGTGGTAGGAATGACTGGTGTAGTGCATTGCAGGAGGAGATGGGAAGTTAGGTGTATGAAGGAATGGGAGACCAGGGAGTTATAGCTTAGGGATCAAAGGAAGACCAGGGTCACAAGGAAGTGTTTGTTGCAGGCGAATTTGCCGAGAACGGAAATGTGACATGCTTATTAGTACCAAGTATCTCTTTCTACATATCTCAGATTTGTAAAGTATTAGTTCATGGCCTCCGTAAGTTACACACATGGATGTGTCAGCTGGATGCTAAGCTTTTAACCTAGTTGGATCAGAAAACATGCTTATTCACGTTCCCAAGCTAGCTTGCATGCCAGAACACTATATATAAAAAAAAAAATTGGCATCTGTATTTCACCAGATTTTCTGGCAAGTTTCCCTTAACAAAAATAGGTATGAAGAGAAGTGTACGTTCTAACACAGCTGTACAGGATAAATCCTAACTGAGAGCAGAGACAAAAAAAGAAAGGTAGTCTACCAGGGCACTGGTAGGATCCCTGCACCTGTGGAATCAGGTGCTTATTCAGCCAAGACTTATTCCATAGAAACCTGGCTATTATCAGTGGGAGGCGAAACACATGGATCAGTGGTTTTTTTCTCCTTTGCGGACTGTTCTGGGCAGGTATTATTTCACCCGTGGCACTGGCAGAAGAGTTTCTTTCTGTTACCCAGAATATACAGAGCAGCAACTGAGACTTTGCAAGTGGTCACTGTTACAGTCACTGCCCCAAAGAGACAACAGCAGGACTCAAAGGAGGGAATGGTGGAAGGAAGACTAATGTTAGCTCTTCACAAAGGTCCAATAACAAAGGCTTTTAATGGCAATTTCAGGGCTAGTTTCCTCAGGAAACTAAGAAAACCTTCCAAACTAAATGTGGCTTTTTTCTTTGGGACACATTTTTCCAGCTAGTTAGACTAACTGATATCCCATCCCTTGTAAATAGCATCAAACATCTTTAAGTGACCATAAAGCTTGGAATAACCATCCTCAAGCAAGCCTATTCATGCCAAACGAGGGCTGCAAGGGCAGGGGAGTACAAGTTTCAACATATTATGGAGTTGTTGAGACTAATGTAGGGAGCAAAAACCTCACCCAAATGCTACATCTCCAGAAAATCTCAAAGTAATAGATCAGTAATGGTTAAAGGGATATTTAGAAATCAGTTGAGTTTAAGTGTTCCTGACTACCTTTGTCCTACAATAGTTGGGTTAGATGAAGCACTACTACAATAATCATCCTTTAATAAAATGGCTATCAGGGAAACAGGCAATTCCAAATTCAAGTTTCTTGGATGCTATGGGTACCATTTGGACTTCTTGGGAGAATCACAAATAGGAATTATCTAGCAGGAATCAAAGGAGATAAGTGTCCAGTTAATGGGCTTGCTAACAGGATAACCTTTTTTTTTCCAGTCTTCTCAATGTATAGGATGACTGAGGTAATACCAAGCAGTGTCAGGCTGTGCTACCACATACAAGCACTTAAAGACTGAGTTAACGAAGGACATGAGCACTGCAGCTCCTTGCTAGAAAGCCAAGCCAGTACAGAGGCAGATCTTCACACATTAGTCTACTGAAAGCTGTCAAAGTGAAGGCAAAGGAAGCATCGAAGCAGTTGTAAATAAATTTGCATTCCCACTACATTTTTCCTCATGCTACAAAGTAATGCTGACAGCAGCTGTGAATCACAGCATGAAGGGAAGGGCCTGTTTCTGACAACAGCAGTGCGAGGATGGTAGGATGGGGATAGGTAAGGAAGGAATTGCCAGGTGTTTCTGGGACATGCAGCTATTTGGAAGTATCAGAAAATAACAACCAAGATACAGAAAGCAAACGAGCATGCAGGAAAGGGAAGGTACGCCATACCAATGGGCATGGGGCATCCAGGCCGTCCAGCCCAGGTAACCCCGGCTCACCCTTCTCGCCTTTAAAACCTCGGAGACCCTGTTTATGAAATCAACCACTATCGTTATTTCAGTTAATGCCAGTCACCTCCATGTCACGGGAGGAGAGGCTGAGTCCCCCACTGGGACTGTCCCAGGGCACCCTGCTGCATACCCAGAATACAGATGTCCCAGTGTTTCAGTTTTAGTTTTGCCTGCATGATCAGTAGTAGCAATTTCCTTTCTGTTTTTCTATAATCTACGAGTCAGGAGATACTTCTCCGAGTTAAATCTGAGAGTATGGGAATGGTGTTTCTTCCATCCTGAAATCATCCATTCTTCCTATTCTCACTAGTAAACCCAGCAGCTGGATTTCTAGATGCATGATTCACAAGTACTCCTGGGATTTATGGCAGTACTACAGATTTTTGGCAGTGTTTGCTGCAGCGCATGAGTTTAGATGAAAATGTATACATATTCCTGTATTTATTCATTTGCCTAGATTTATAGGCAATATATTTTGACAGAAACATATCCCATTTAAAATAACTGAGATTTGTTTTCCCTCTGGGTATTGCAGCCCGAGTGCCCTGTGTCGCTCTCAGGCAGCCACGTCAGCTGGCCATTATTCCCAGGCAAGAAAAACAGCACTCAGGTTTTGTCATTACGTAGACACAATGACATTAAACACCTCCAGAGAAGAGCCATAACTAGCAGCAAAGGAGACACAAGGCTCTATCCACAAAGGAGAAAGCCCTGGGCTCCTAGCACATGGGACACCCCCATGTACCCCAAACCTTTGTGAGCTCAGGAAGAGGAAGGAATATAACCATGGTCACTCAACAGCCTGATTGCTCAAAGGATCAGTGGTTCCCCACTGAAGAAAGTAGCTTTAGAATGCAGTGGGAACAAGGCTGGGCCTTTTCCAAGTGTTGTACTTTTGCAAGACCGTTATTTATGTTATGATTTCCTTCTTTCTTCCCCATCAACAAGTCTTAAAACAATACATTTGATGAAACAGAACATACCAACGGACAGGGTGCATCTAATCCAGGCGCTCCTTGGTCTCCCTTATCCCCTTTAGACCCTCTAGAGCCTTTCTTGCCCCTCTCCCCCTGTAAATAATAGTTTAGTCCAAGAAAAAAAGAATACACAAAACTTTAGGATTATCCATTTCAAACAAATGTCAGCGATAGTTTAAAAAAGATAAACATTTAGGAAACGTTTTGAAAGAAGAGAAATCTCCCTTTGAGATGTTAAGTGAAAAACAACGTATGGAGCTACTAACCATTACTTAGCTGCATAAACGCATTGGCCATTGGTAAAATCCCACACTGACAGACTGCAAGGGCTCCGCATCACAGGGATTACAAGTGCCTCTGAACTTTATGGACAAGCTAACAGTCAGCCAGTGGAGCACTCCTCCTCCACCAGTACCGTCATTGTGAGACTACTTCTGTAGGCTTCCTGTACATTCAGGGAGAGGGAGGCACCTTCCAAGAACTGGCTAACCCTAGACTCACAGATGGGAAAGCACTCCTCTGGCCAGCAGCGTGCCACCTCATCTCAATCTCCAGCTACCTGGGAAGGTTCCTCCTCTACCACAGGAGCTCTGGTGTAACATCTACGTGCCTAGTGCCTCAGCTGGCAAGACCTGCAGCAGACCCCGAGCAGGCTCTCCTGCTGTAGTAGGAAGGCACAGCTGGCACAGGTGCCCTGTGTTGATTGTATTTTTCTTACCACTCTGAATTCTCACTTTTAAAGAAATTATCACTTGTGGGAATGTTTTTAGAAGCTTTCCCTTAAACTGTTTAATGAACGCTGTTTGCCACCAGGGGTTGCTAGCTATGCCTTAAAAGCTGGGGGGGAAAGGTGGTTTTATTTTTTTTTTTAAGATGTAAAATTACTTCCATATCCCAGAGCAGCAAAGCTTTAAACTTGAATGAGTGTGCTTGCCGGAGTCTTACAGTGGTTTGTGCACGGAGGTGTGTCAACATTGCTAAATAGAAAAGAGCCAGAGAATGAAGGAAGCACTCAGCCCCAGCAGTCTGCATGGCCTGGTGCAGACTTTGGGATGCTCTCCCAAAAAAACCTGTTAGACAGGGACTAGTCCTAAGCAGCACAGCCACTAGGCAGCCACTGGTCCCTGGCCCTCTTACTTAGTAGCACAAACATATCCCAGGAAGGTGCGATTCTTACAATGGTTTGGTGTTAGTTTCTCCGCAGGCTCTAGGTTGAGTTACACTAGAGCCAGGCCAGAAGGGAAACTAATTAAAAAATCATACCCAAAGAGGAGGCGTGCTCTCTTGTGGAGGGGCAGTATTAGGTCAACGAAAGCCAGTCACAAGAGGCACTGAGGGAATGCCCAGATCCCCTCACCGAGGGAGGATATATCCCACCCGTTGCAGGTCATCCAAGGCAGGGTATGGCATGGGTATTTGACAGTTATAGCTATACCAAATATTTCTATATAACAGAGGAAATTCTCAAAGCTGCTGAGCATAAAACAGGGGAATGGGCTGCTGCACAGGGAATTGAATTTAGCATTCTTGTGGGAAGGGTTAAAGGAATTAAGGCATAAAATCAGAGAGCACGGGTTGCTGTTTGTTCTTTTTTGGAAAAAAAAAAAAGTGTTAAACCCAAAACTGGCAAGAGAAATGGATGGGAGAGGAGAGGCAATGAGGAGAAATCACCCAGAACCAAGCACCGGAACAGAGAGGATAATCCAGGAAAATGCAGCATGGGTTGCTCTGGAGGAAGGAGGAGGGAACCAGGAAGAAAGGCAGAAGAGGAGGAAGGGATAAAGGGGACAAAGGTGGACCTGTAGGAGCGAGGAAGATGCACATACACATAAGAAGAAAAACCCACAGGCATTAAAATAACAGCGAAAATATCAGCATGGTAGCACAAGTTCAGGGCTTACACTTTTTCAGCTAGGTTACTTCAAAGGCCATCTGTTTCCATCGCTACCTAGTGCCATGATACTCTCTCTGCCTGTCCCCAGCCCCAGCTATGCTGTACTCCCACACTGAACAAAGGGCAGCAGGAACGTTTCTGGGATTTAAAAAGCACTGCTCTGCCTAAAGTAACAGAGAGGATTTTGGCAAACTATTTGGGAGCTTAACAAAGTGGATCCTAATTTTTTAATGTGCTCAACACTGAAAATCTTCATATTGAAGTGCTATGCATACTGCTGCTTTCTAAAAGAAAGAGAGGCATTTCGAATGAAGACATCTCCCACTTCCAAAGAGCCAGGGGTTGTACCCCAGCCCCCTGTGGAACAGGTCAGAAGTGGAGCGTTGCCTTCTCTTTTTCACTTCACAGCTTGCTTCTTCATTTTGAAATCTTCTGGCTGAACTGCCACTGTAGTTTTGCCAGCAGTTGGGAGAGACCGTCCCACACTTCTGAGGAGGTTCTGACACAGAAGGCATGTGTCCCACTCTAGGAGAGACCTAGCACCCAGCTGGGGATACTGGGCTGCAAAGCAAATCCTGGGGAACCGATACTGGGTCCAGTTCTGCTAAACCGTACTTGTCAGATGTCTCTAATGACTTTCAGACAAAACCGCTCTATACAGGGGACTCAGCAAAACCATGCTGTTTAACTCCTGTAAGTAGGAGTGACCTGTTCACAGTTTTTGAAGAGGGGCAGGAGTGAGGGGAAGCCCCTGTACAAAGACTCAGTGGGAAAAGTGGTATTTTCTAGGATCCCACCTAGTGCAAAGATATTGCACTTGCCTATTTACAGTCTCAAGTTTCTCACGCTTTTTCATTGCAAGATATTGCTACAGTGAGACAAAGTGCATGCATGCTTCAAGGGGCCAGCAAAACTTTCCACTCATGCTTTCCAACTCATCCTCTACAAGGAGGTGCAGTTTCTCCCAGTTTTCACTTGCTTTTGTGTGAGAGCTCAGAGAAATCCTACCTACAGCTAATGAAAGATCCTTTTTTTAAATAAAATGCCCAGTTTAAAAACCAACTGAAAAAGTCTAGGAGCCCTGTTAAAGTTATTTTTTTGCTTAGAAGCCACACAAACAAAACAAAATGCATCTTAGTGAAGAGGAAGTTAAGAAGCAAAGCCAGAAATGCAATGATTAAAAAAGGGGAGAACTTTGGAGCTCCCATGAAACTTGGACCTTTCTCCCCTAGTTTAAGATGCCAATTGGCTACTGCTTTCCAAAACTACTCATTCTGTGCAGAGTAAGGTCAGAAATATATTGTAGATAAAGGACAGAGAACACTCAATATGTATCAAAAGCAAATTCATATAATGAAATCACTGCATGGGCACATGCACTATAAAACTTTACATTTTCAGTTAAACTTAGGTGATACCAGAGTCTTAGGAAGAGGAGGTGTATGTGTCTGTGTGAGTACACGCATAAAGACATACACATGTACTATATTGAACTGCTTGACATATTTATACAATTGTAACCTTACAAAGATTCTTAATCCAGAAGTCATTTATATTTCTAAATATAAATTATATTCAACTACAGCTCTCAACTGTTTTTATCAAAAAGATTCAGAATCTTAACAGGCAAGAAATCCTTTATGTTGTGGAAAACCTGATGAAAAAGCAAGGAGCTTCTCAACATGCACTTTTTAGTAATGTTTATCTTTCTGTAACACAGGTGGTATGACAGAAAGGCAGCCATTCACGTTACTGGTTTTGACCCAACTCTTCACTGTCACATCCATTCAGGACAATGCCTGAGGAGACTTCACATCTGATTCTTTAAGGTAGGCGAATTTAATTTATCTTTTCCAATTTCCATCTTCCAAATTCTCTGGAGGATCGTTTGCTAGAGGGCAACCTTCTTTTTCATGCTTCAGAGGGAATTTAAAAGTAACGTAAGAAGATTTGCTGGCTCCACCTCAGTTAATTCTCATGGGAATTCCTACACACATCAGTAAAGAGATAAGCAGGATTTCCTAAAGCATGCCACATTGGCCTAACTCTACTACACATGAAGTCCCATGCTTCAGTGAGATCAGAGCTATGACAACAATGAACACATTAGAAAATCCCTCCTATAGCTTTCAGATGTACCACAATCCCCCAGGTGATTATACAAGCTACAGGTATCACCTTCTAAAATACAAGTTTGTAAAGTTCCTTATATGAAGGTCTAGCAGACAGAATTACATGCTAGCTACTTGAGGTTGCTCAGGAGTTAACCGGTCTACCACTGTGTGAAGATGTTAGTAACTCAACACAAGAAGTTTGCCTGGTAACTTACCCGGATTCCTTTGTCACCAGGTAGACCTTGTAAACCCTGAAATATATTAACACAAAAAGAAATATTTTAAAACAGGTAGGCCCCATTGTATTCCCACTGAAAAAGAAGAACATGTACCCAGGATTTTGTTTTTATCACTTGTACCAATTGCTCTATGGTAAAAAAAAAAAAAAACACAACCTACCAACTTTTCCAGTAGACAACCTCTTCACCTCCATTAGGCCATCCAGGTTGTAACACCACTACTACTACTCTAAGGGTTCTTCAGATAAAAACCAAACTAGTTTAGAGTATGCAGTCCGTGAAAAAAAGCAGCAAACTTCCTTTTTTGTGTTAAACAATGAAGCAGCTCCATGATTACATAAAACTAGAATTCCAACACTGGCCCCATTTTGCAAAAAGTAATCCCAAACAATGGAAGTGACCTCACTGATGGCAGCTTTTGTCAGTGCAATGACAAGACAGGGCCTCCTCAGACAGATGGAAGGCAGGCACCCAAGCTGTGGAAAGGTAAACGGAGTAGATGTGCTCAAAAGCAGCATTTTGGACTAAGATACGTATCCTGGGAATCCTATGCAGCTTCTTTTGGTAGTTCAAGGACCAAAGTGAATTAACAGTTTTTCCCTTCAGCTTCGTCCATCTCATTCTGAATCATTGCTCTGAAGCTACCGAGCTCTTTCTGTTGCTCCTGTAGTGTACATAAGCTTGTAATTTTGGTTAACACCTAACCTAGCTGAAATTGCAAATGCTGTGTTACAGCAGCATCTTAAGCTACCAACCACAGCCAGGAAACAGGCACAGTAGATAACAAATCCCTAGCACTCCAAAATACTTACGGGAAGCCCTGCTGGCCCCATTGGTCCTACAACTCCAGGATCTCCTTTACTGCCCTGAAATGGAGACAAAAGAGTAGAAATTGTTACATTTCTATTCAGTACAAACAGGCAGCACAGCAGCGGCTACAGCAGCACTATAGAAGAAAAGTAAAGGACCCGTTTCAAAGCACCTAAAGACCCCAAGGATGAGAGATCAAAAAATCAAAGAGGCCCAGCTGAGGGTCTTAGATGCACAAGGAGAGAGAGGTTCCAGCTCTAGAAAACCCTAGAGCTTCTCTGTCCCAGGGAGCTGTGGTATCTTCAAAGAAGTTACAGAGCATTGGCCAGTTCTGAGGCAAACTCACCCTTTCTCCTTTTGGTCCTGCTGGTCCCGAAACCCCAATTGGTCCTGGAGTACCCTGCAGTTGTAGGAAGGAAAACGCATCAGGACATTTTTATTCTAGGGCCTCATTAAAGCCAGGAGACACTGCTGCTCCTTTAGGAAAAAGCACAGCTGGGAAGGACAGTCTGGTGGTGGAAGGCATCTAGCACCACTACAGCTTTCAGTGTTGGTGGTGATGGATTTGAAGTAGTTATCAGCAATTTGAAGAGCATGGAAACTGCTACGTTATATCACACTAGCACCATTTTACAGAGCCTTATTTTTAATTTTGAAGCTATCTCTTGACAATTGTTACAGCAGGCATTTCTACCAGTTCCACAGGAGGGAATTTTTTCTCTCTGGTTTATATCAGACAAGGCTGAAAGCTGTAGCAGAATAAAGGCCATTTAGATACACGATAAGCAATTTTCTTTTCTTTTCTTTATTTGCTTATTTTCTTTTTTCCCCCTTGGCATCAGTTGAGTTGAGCAAAAATGAAAGAGTTTGGTTACTTGGTGGCAGGCAGCCAGTCAGTCATGCAAGCTGAAAGACACCATGCTGCAGAGATGAACACAGATGCATACACACACAGATGCAAACTAAGAGGGGGATCATCTAGTCCCAGTCCCTCTTTTCCCTTTTTGCCATTTACGTCACTCCACCAGACTCTCAATCACGCTAACAGGAAAAGCCAGTCTGTTTGCTAACCCTTTGACACAGGGGCCATCTCCCAGTAGCATACCAAACTTACTTCCCAGTGCTGTTGAGACGTGCTTGGGCTTTGGGAAAGTAACCCAATCAAAGCTTATCTTTAATGTGGCCAATACAGCAGTTAGGCAATAGTCCTTCTGGCTAAGAAAAAGATTCATGCTCTTTCAACTCTGTATAGACTCCTGGAACTTGTGGAGTATTCCCTGCTGGAGGCTGTCATACAACCTCCCACACTGCGTTCTACAGTCTAGATAAAGTATAGCCATCGAATTTGTGGCATGCAGGACACCCACCTAACTACATAGCATAGATAGGCATCTACCTTCCTAACCCTACAGCACATACTTTAGATCGGCAAGAACCATTGATCTAGAATTCCTTCATGGAGCCTTGATAAAGGGATACTTTTGAGGCCCGCTACCTGCCTTCTAGGAAGGACAAAGGAGGAAGCTTCCTGAACAGGGAAGTCTTTTTCTAACAGCCTTAAGGAAAAGGGTCTTGCACTTTTTAGTGACTAAGGATTGCAAGCTTACATTAAAGTAACCCCTCTGATGTGAGCAGGATGGGTCATGTAGATCAGGAGAGCTTTTCAGACAAGTAAAGATCTGCAGAATAGAAGTGGAGAAGTAGTTCATGCAGCACACAACTTCAATGCAGTGAAGGAAGTGGGAAAAATCAGGCTCTCCTTAGATCCGTGCACAGGAGTTCACATCATGGAAATCTTAATTGCCTGCACATATGCATCATTTTAAGATCATTGATATCTCACCTGCACCTTTATAAAATTAAATCTACAATTTCCCAAACCAAGTGATTGTATAAGCTGCCATTCAGATTCTGTTCAGAAGTTAGAGCAGCTGAATTATTTCCAGTTACACTGAGAAGGAGAAACTGCTTTTCTTTTTAAGTAGCCAAATGGATTGTACATGGGTGATGCATGATTTCCTGAGAGGTATTAAAAATTTTGGCCCTTATTTAACAGCTTTTACCCAAGGATAGCAGAATGGTTTGCAGAACCAGGTTAGCATTACTTGTCTCATTCTGAATTTGACAGACTGAGAAGCTTAGGCACAAGGAGTTTATTTCCTCCACATCTGACAGCAAGTTAGGAACCAGAGGTGAGAATCTTGCATCTTCCTGCTCCACTATTAGATGTCGCTACCTCTCAGATGTGATGTATACACTAGACCAGAACACAGCCCACTGCCCCCAGCCCCAGGTATCTGGGACTAAGGAAAGCATGGGCAGAGTTGCTGAAGTTGCATGGCATTCTGCTGCCAAGAGGTGAAGGACTAGTCTTGTTTGCAGATCTTTTAAGATGCAACTTCTCTTTATGACAAGATGCTTACCAGGCTATGGAGAGATACCTGTAAGCATACCTGCAACCCATGAAAATTGAGCCTTAAGTGCCACATGTGAAAACAGCACACAAAGCTTTTTGCTTACAGGAGAAAACACACTGGCATTATTATGCCTAGGAAAAAACTGTAGAGCTACTGTTGTGAAAAGGTGGCAAGCAAGGCTACCATGGAGAACGACAGAATAGAGACCCCTCACAATGAAGAGGACAGGAGAACAGAGCATCACGGAACCATGCAGAGGTTTCATTCATCTTGTTATTGAGATAAAGTGGAACAAGTAGGCTGTGATCCCAGGATCCAGACAGACTCATAGCATCAAAAAAGACAAGCGTGTGACATCACTTCTCAGTCTAAGTTCACCCCTCCCGCCCCAAGCCTGCTTTGGAGAAAAGGTGGTTATTCCTGGTGTAAACAAGACTCTGGTGGAAGAGACGAGACAAATCACGATACTGGGGAGGAGGAACATAGGGTAATGGAGAAATGGAACTCACCGGTGGTCCAGGCCTGCCGTCTAAACCTGAAGCACCCTGAACAGACGGGGGAGGGTTAACAAAAACAAGGCAAGAGGAAAGGGGAGGAGGGTGAAAGGGAAAGGAGAGGGGAGGGGAGAGGTGAGTGAAGCAGTGACTTGAGACAAACATATGCTTGCAATAAACAAAAATTAAGATCTCCAGGACAGCTGATGGTACTTACAAGCAAACCAACAAAAACATAGAAACACTGGATACATATAATGTTGACCTGCAACTTTCAGATCCCCTTAAGAATGTAAATTTCCCTCTCTCAGTGCCACCAAGAAAACCACTGAGGAAGAAGCTGTTCTGTGACAGGTGATGAAAAGGACAATGCGACAGTGGCGTTAAAACATGCATTGCCTTTGTGGCAGGCTGAGCAACATAGATGAGACACAAGGCTCAGAGGCCTGTGGTCACAGAGGCATTTACAAGCAATGCAAAGCCATCAGCCATTCAAGTTCCCACCAAGAAACTCGGGTCCTGTAGGTGCACGCTTAGTCAGCGGCAGGCTTGCTCCACTCTACACCCAGTTGTTTAGAGGCTTATAAAACAGGTGGCTCATCTTCCTGTGTTATCAGTGCAGATTTACATCAGACAGATTAAGTGGCACTTTTCTGCATGCTTGGCTCTTGCTCTGAATTTCCTCATTGATAAGACCTAACGGTGGTTCTGCCCAAGGTTCTGCCCAAGGGCCCATCCAGCCCAGTGTCTTGTCTCTGACAGTGGCCAGGAGAGAAAGCTTTGGTAGAATATAAATACCAAATACTGTGTTTTCCTCCACTTGAGTATGAAAGATTCCTCAGCTTGTTGGCCGTACAGAGAAGCCCAAGGCTACTGCAGACAATCAGTGCTGAAACGTGCTAAAATTCTGGCATGATGTCAAGCCCTAAGTCACACATGAAAAGGCAGCCGATCCAGCTGTAGGATTTTACAGAGTCTGTCTTTGAAATATTTCAGTACCTGCTTGGCACTGTATTTATTTTGACAGGCTGAAAACACACCAGATCAGGCATGGAAAAAGCTTATGAAGAGGGTTAGGTAGCTCTGAGGAGGGATACAAGGTCCACAGTATCTCTCTGATCTTACTAACAGCTCAGTAAATCACAGAATCACTAGGGTTGGAAGGGACCTCTGGAGATCATCTAGTCCAACCCCCCTGCCACAGCAGGGTCACCTAGAGCAGGTTGCACAGGATGGCGTTCAGTTGGGTTTGGAATGTTTCCAGAGTCGGAGACTCCATCACCTCTCTGGGCAGCCTGTTCCAGTGCTCTGCCACCCTCAAAGGAAAGAAGTTCCTCCTCATGTTTAGGTGGTACTTCCTATGGTCAAGTTTTTGCCCATTACCTCTTGTCCTATCACTGGGCACCACTGAAAAAAGACTGGTCCCATCCAGTAACTGCGCTTCATAGAATGGTTTAGGTTGGAATGGACCTTAAAGATCATTGAGTTCCAACCCCCTTGCCATGGGCAAGGACACCTCCTACTGGACCAGGTTGCTCAAAGTCTCATCCAACCTGGCCTTGAACACCTCCAGGGATGGGACCTCCACAACTTCCCTGGGCAACCTCTTCCAGGGCCTCACAACACCTTCATAGTGAAAAATTTCTTCATGAGTTCTAATCTAAATCTACCCTTTTCTAGTTTGAACCCATTACCCTCGTCCTTCCTAGTTAGCCCGCTGATATTGTTGCTCCAAACACAAAACATTTCTAAGAGGACACTTTGAGCCAGTCTTCCCCCCTCCACAGCTCAGGAAGAGTGATGTGAAAAGCCAAGGGACCCCAGTTTCTCATGGGGCCCACTGCTGTAGGAGACCCAGCTAGCACATTCCCTGCCACACTGATAAGCTTGTCAAGGTAATTGCTGGGGCATCTTCTGCTCAGCCTGCCACAAGGACCTCCTTCCCCTGTCCTGATACCACACAGACTTGAAAGAGTAACTATTTACACAGAAAGCTTACACTTGCATTTCTCAGGGCAAAATGGGGACTGGGTTTTTACTTCTCGCTGCTTTGCTGAGGCACAATCCTTTGCATCTGAGCCTTCTGAAAGTAGCGCCTTCTCCCCACTGGCTCTGCATGGAGCCACAGTGAATATAGTCACAGTGAGCCCACTTGAGTGCCTACAGTTAGGTGAGCTGCATCCAGGCCCCAGAAGGTAACTGCTATATAACACAACTAAAAGAGGAAAACATTTTACAAAGACACGCACATCTTAGCCAAAGTCAGGGACAAGGGATCCAGGTGATTGAACACAGGCCAACAAAGTCACACAGTACACAAGATGCGCTTTGCAGTGCTTCTTTCCAGGCAGTACATTCAGCAAAGGGAGAGGGCGTGCTCTGCTTGAGGAGAGAGCTTGGGGGCTGGCAGAGCAACTGGACAGGACTGAGTTACCACTAATTCATTATCAGCTGTCAGCTCAGACAGCAGGTAAAGAGGCTTTTAGCAGGTGTAAGCTAGGAGCTTCACAAAGTCTTCAGGTTTGTATCTAAAGCTCCTGTAACTCCTTTATAATTCTGCCACAGTTCCTCCTTGCTAAGCTAAGCAGTGCACTAAGACTAGTCCAGGGTGAGTGAGTTCACATCCAGCAGGCTTCTACCCTGTCAGGGAAAGCACCGATCCCATTGCAGAAGTGAGAGGAAAGTATTGCCTAGTGAAGAAGATGGATTCATTCAGAACTACCAAGCTTTTGTACAAAGCCTGGCCCAGGTGACAAACAGCTGGGAAGGTTTTTCCTTTTCCACATCTTTTTGACTTCTGTTTCTGGTCTTGCCCCACTGCCCTGAAGTGCAAAGGACCCACAGGAAAGCTGTTTGTTTTTCCCAATCCTGCCAGAAGCAGGAAGAATTAAAGTGATCACCAATCTTCTAAAAGATAGAGGCTCAGTACAGAAATCGAGGCTTTAAGTTTAAAAAGCAAAGGCACAGTTATTTATAGATCATCTCTTTCTTTGACTTTACATATCAAATCCCTGCGTGTGTCTCCTATTGAGAGATCTTCTTACAGCTGATATAAGTTTGGCTCATAAAGTGCTGCTTGCTTCCTGGATACTTACGGGTAATCCCAGTGGCCCTCTGTCTCCTTTTTCACCCTGGACACCCTTCTCTCCTTTCATTCCGTCAATCCCTGCTTCCCCCTAAAGGAAGGATGGAGCAGAAAATAAACCCACCGTAACACCACTTATATAAGAAACATTCCTCCCTTCAGAGAGCACCGAAGCGGCAGAGAGAATACAAGAGGCAGCAGAGCAATGCTTTAGCCATTCTCAGCCCAACCTTCAGAAAACCAGCATCAGTCAAATGACCTCTGCATGAGGTCACTTGTTTTAAATCAATGGCAGTACGAGGAGATTCAGGCTCAGTGGGTGAAGATGGTCAAAGGGGAACTGAGCTCACTTCTGTGTTGCTCTCCCTGCTATTGCAGGGAGTGTCAGGTAAATATAAGTAACCAGAAGTTATATGATAGGATGGTTTTACGTTTTAAGATGTGGATTCATTGGAAGTCCGTGACAGGTGTCTATAAGCTTTGAAAAAAAAAATCGTACTGAAATAGTTTTTGAAAGACTTTTGTAAATGCAAAGGCATTGATTTCAAAATTTGGGAAAAAATGTCATCATTCCTTTTCCAATGCCATTTTTGAAATTCAGTATTATAAACTATAAAGTAGTATTAAACAAAATATTCCTTTATCATAAATTCAAAACGCAACCCAAAGCTTTTTCCCCTCCCCCCGACTCCTGTTCATAAGGCATTTTAAAGCACTATCTTGGTTGCATTTTGAAACAAGCGTCAAAAGAACCAAGTTTGCAGAGAAACAGTAAGCTTGCTTGCCGTACTCTTCTACAATTGCAGAACAGCACATTGCTGGCTCACTACCAGCACTCCAGTTTCCATGTGTCACTGCCCAGTGCCATACAATACTGTTTGGCTCAAGCACGTACCTGGAAGAGTTACTTATTTCTGACATGTCTGCAAAGGGTATAAAGTGCCCTCACCGCTACTGAAGGCCTCATTACAAAAAGACTTATTACAAATTACAGGGATGGAACAAAAACTTCCACACTCAGGACATCTCATTGCACCTGCTAATTAAGCCTACATGGATCCTCTGTCAAGGAGAAACTGGTGCAGTACTTCCTCTGTCTGTAATCCAGCCTGTGCTGGGCAAGACTTTCACCTGCATTTGTTTGGCACATATTCCAAAGACAACTGCACCTTACGGAAGTTTCCCAGACACTTGATAGCAGTGACTAGTGAGTTACAGAGAAGCAAGACAGATAACTGTATCTGTAATCAACACCTGGAGAAAAGATGAATCAGGATAAATATACCATCCCCTTAAACACCCAAACAGCACTCGTAGCCAAACACTAAGCATAACCAGAAGAATTAAGACACTTCCCACATTTTTCAATCTTTGCCAAGAGTGTCAGAGGAAAAACGCAGCTCTCCTTGAACATTTCCACTCAAATATTTTTTTGCCTAGGTACTGTTTTGCGGCAGGCAAACCAATGGCACAGGCTGAGCATAAACATACTTAGAGATTAGAAAGCTTCTGATCTCCAAGAACAGTGAAGTTTTTGAGTGTCTTTGCAGCATAATTTACCAGGTACAGAACCCAGCTCATTTTAAGCTAGAGCTCAGTTACTTAGGATTGTATGATAGGCTGTCCATCCCCCTGTACAGACCTTCACCCTTCAGACAAAGATTTCAACTAGGTTCTCTTGGGAAGATTTCCAAGGGCCAATGGCTTCCCACTTCTCTGGGTGAAAACTGGAGAAAACGACCAGTTTTCTGGGTCCTAAAATGAGAGCTGCTAATCCATTTCCTTCAAGAAAATATTCAGAAGTATTCGTCCCCTCTACCAAGCTGGTAAATAACATTTGCAAGCTAGAAAAGTTGTTACTGAAAAATTTTTGCACCTAGGACACTCTAGTAGAATTCCAGGATGTAAGGTTTTGCAGCCTTACCTTCGGTCCTGGGAGGCCCTGAAGACCCTGTATTTGGGATGAGAGACAAAACATAAGTAATGTCTAAGGACATGCTTTAAAAACCAGGTATCCCAGTTCAGTGTGCAGCATAGAGCTTTTGCTTTCTGACACACAGAGGGCACAAATGCTTAGCCCAGAGGCCTCTTTATTTGTGTAAAGGGCACTTCATGTACTGTTCTTATCTGGTAATGAGGAGGCTTTTGCCAACAGCAACCTGGCAGCAGGCCAGGCTTGCTATTAAGACCATTTTTGCAGTTGATCCCTTTAATCCCATCCATCCCCTCTTGCGACTGTCTTCCCTTTCATCTCAGACTAACATAACCTTCTCTCTTTTCCTACCCAGCCCGTCGTAGCTCTGACCTACCCTGGGGGTTGGTTTTGGAAGTGATACTAAGCACGTTCCTGTTTCAAGGCTGCAGCATTTTGTGCTGTTTTCTCCACCCAGAATCCTCCCCAGCCACTTCCCGCTCTATCCTCATTCCCAGTGCCTTGCTCCTCAGGTGAATCACTCAAAACTTACTGGAGGTCCTGGTGGGCCTTGGGGTCCAGGGGGGCCAGATATCTAGAAAGGAATGCAAGAGAAGTCACCATCATAATCTGCTGCCCTCAGCAGGTAAGGGGGAACTGCTCAGAGGGGAGGCAAGGTAGAGGGTACAGTTGAGCTCTACCAGGCTTGGAAACCTGGATTCCCCTTAAGGACTATGTTAGGAAGTGGCAGCAATCCAGGACAGAGCAGCTGAGAAGCAGCAGCAGGACTCTGGGGAGGGTTATGCAGCAGTTACAGAGATTTAGGAGGAAGGAGAGCAGTGAATTTGATTTTTATTTTTTTATTTTCTCCAGAAAAAGGCCCACTTCCACTACTCTACCACTGTTCCTGCAAGGAGGCGGCAAGGTCAACAGCTAGCAGCTGTTTCAAAAGATACGAAAGAAGGTGGCTGGCTCCACACACGCAGAAGAGTGTATTGATAGCCTATAGGACTCCTTGCTGCAGGGCAGTACAGAAGCTAGGGGTGAGCTTTGAGAGGAGAATGGACAAATTAATGAACTCAAAATCTGTTGAAAAATATATATATGCAGATACTTGCAAGTATCGTACAGGAAATCCCTTTACCGCAAGTGCAGAGGGAAATATTTGTTACGCTTTCTGTGATCTTCTATTCTTCCCTAGGCATTCGTTATCGATTGCTTGTCATGAGCTAGATTGTTCTTGTGTAAGGGAAAAGTAGGGCATCAGGAGCTAAAGGTAGTTGGCAATTCAGTCCCACAAGATGAAGCTTGCTGTCTTCAATGAAGGGTGTGTCATCATGCAAGTTTTCAGCAGCACTGCTGCCAGATCATCCCACCCCTACTGCTGAGATTGCAGAAGGAAAATGAGAAAGGCGACCTACCGATTCTCCCGGATTTCCTTTGTCGCCACGCTCCCCAGGCTCGCCCTTCTCTCCCTGCACACAACAGACCCTGTCACCACCAGCTGCACTCCAGAGTCTCACTCCATCAGAAGCCATCTGTGAACCACCCATGTGCTGACAAGCAGCAGTTCCCCAAAGGAGGAGTGGGAACATACCATGTATTTCACAAACAGCTCACCTGTGGCTCCCGTGCACCTTTGTTTCCAGAGACACCCTACAGAGAGGGAGGCCTCCAGGAGTGGTATCTCATGGCCATGCAAGAGAAGTGCCACAGGGCTTTGTTTGCCTTTCCCCAACAGCCACCTGATGCCTCTCTGCTGCACGGCAGCCTCCGAGGGAGGGAGCATGGCAAGCGGGTTGGCAATGGTGCCATGCTGCCAGCAAACCAGGCATCTCGGCTGACTTAGCCACGCAGGCTCTGCAGGCAGCTGCCAGAGCCAGCACCTCCAGACAGCAGTGGGAGAAGATGCCCAGCTGGCCCCCTGCCTGCTGCTGGAGACCCGACGGACATCTGGTGACACCCAAACACTTAGCTCTAAGGGGCAGGGATCTAAGCCTCCCAAGATACTCGGCGCTTTGGGAAATGAACCCTTGTGTGTTGCTCTACACTGTTTTGTCTTTGCCAAGCAGGAAAGAGCAGCCTGTCTTTTTCATTCTTACTGTCAATCCTGGAAGTCCAATGGGACCCGGCAATCCTGACGGTCCTGGCATCCCTTGGTCACCTCGTTCACCTTTCTCTCCAGTGGGGCCATCAAGACCCTACGGATCAAGAAAGATTTTGCAAGACTAAGTCAGACAGACATAAGAGACATGATTGCAAGAGCTGAGACTGGCTTGGGTCATGCCAAGAACACGCTGAAAACTCCAGGCAACCATCAGGTGCCCAGGGAAATGCAGGGCTTCACTAGTATTGAAACTGGATGTGCAAATGCCTGAACAATCCTCCTGTCATTGTGGATGTGCTTGTCCCCAGAGCGGGGATGGGGACTGCTTTCCTGCCTCCAAGTTCTGCTCATAGTTACGCAGTTTGCTGGAGTCGGTGCTAGAACTCACTCCCCAATAGCCAGCTGTTATGACAGCAAGAGTTTTACCCTAGTAATCTCGCAGAGAGGCACAAACTCATTGCATAAAACCCTCTTGACTAATGCTGGGGACACAGAAGTTGTGACAGACTGAAGCTGGGAGACTGGGCACTCTGCCCCAGTTAGTGGCAGGGATGTAAGGGGTTACCCCATGCAGTTGCCCTCCTAGGAGGACATGTGTGCTGGTACCTCAGCTGCCTTGCTCACAGTCGAGACTGCTTGCTCACAGCGGTATTTTAGTTTAAGCAACATGCCAGGCAGCAAGCTGAGGAAGTGACACAGTGCCCAGACAGCAGGGCAGGCAGCTTCGGACAGCTGCTCCAGCAAGATGGACAATGGACCTGCCAGGGAGCCAAGACCTCGCTTCTGTATTGGTACACTTCATACAGCAGCGATGAGATGCCTCCAGCACCCACCTTAGGGGGGCTCTGAGGTACCCGAGAAGTCCCAGGGTCTTGCTCCGTAACCTGGATAGCCATCAGTGCTCCAAGAGGCTTCAATTTACTTACCGGTGGGCCAGCTTGTCCTGGCTCTCCTTTATCACCCTTTTCTCCTGTGACCCCAACGTGGCCTGGCTCTCCCTTTATTCCAGGTGGTCCATCCTTTCCTGGCAGTCCGTGAGGGCCAGGGGGGCCCATTTCTCCAGGCTTGCCCCGTGGCCCCTAAAAGAAATCCACACAACACAGTGAAACAGCTCCTGCAGAGCGACTCCCTGGCCCAGAGCCTCTTTCACTGCTCATCCCCTCACTCATAGTAATGACATTTAAGGAGTCATGGGCAGGACAAAGTAGATTTGCCCTGCCATCCCATCCACTCCTTACAAGTTAGGACTTTGATAAACCATTAATACTCATTTTTGTGAAGCAAAATACTTTTTTCCCCTCTGTGGGAAAAGCAACTGTGCAATGTCAGTGACAGAGATGGAACATACTAACTCCAGATAAGACCACTGAAAGAAAGAGCAATCCACAGAGGCACCACGTCTTACCTTTTCTCCATCATGGCCTGGAGGACCTGGCAAGCCAATTTCACCCTGAAACACAAAACTGTTAGTCTGGCAGTCTGAAAGCAGGTATTCCGACTCCTTCTGCATGGCATTGTGATGATGAAGGGTGGGCATTACAGAAATACTCTGCAGGGACCCTGGTAACTAATAGTCAAAGGGGAAAAAAAGCACAGAAACCCCTGTTGATACAGTACATTTTGCGATTTCCTAAGAATTTCACCAGCCTTGTTTATGCTGACTGATAGTTCACAGCCCCAGTGCTGTAACATAGTCCCCAACCAACACAACCCCTGCACAGAGATTAGTTCCCATAAGCTACTTCCTAAAGGGGAGAGCAAGTAGAAAGGATCCTTCATCTTTCAGATAAGGCATTATCATTGTGGGAAAAGAAATTTTCAGGATATCGTGCATGAGGAGGAGTGGTAGAGGCCAGCAGGACAGTCTGATAGTGCTGGACAGGGAGAACAGGAGCACTGGGGAGGGTTGGGGTGGACGGGAATTCTGCCTGGACCGCTCCTGTGTTTCCCCTAGCTCTGCAAGCACCGAACTGAGCAAATACCTTCTGTCCTGGTGGCCCTGGAGGTCCAGCCACACCTGGAAGTCCTGGGGGTCCCTAGATAAAGAAAAACTCATTGTCAGATTATCATCAGGGGTTTTATTTTCATGTTTTGAAACCAAACAACTCTTCTGAGTTTAAGGGGAAATCGCAGGGGAATTTTCCCAGGGATTCCTAAAATTGTATTTGCATGGGAAGCTAAGCAATGGAGAGGCCTGAGTGAGCAGCAGGCCAGTCCAAAGTGAGTTGTAGGTATGTATTTCTTTACATTTTCATAGAAGAAAATGAAAATGACCACAGCTATCTACTCCTGAAACCAAAATGAACTTAATAAGGTTTCCCCTTCCTATCTACAAAAGTATATTTTTAGAACAGAGGTCATAGGAAAAACACTGTACTACTTCGATCCCAAGCACAGCTTAAGCAAAGCTAAGTGGCACAAGTATTTTGAGCAGATTTCCTGATCACTCTTGGCAGTTACAATTTTAAGGAGACCTAGGGAGCAGTTTGGCCTCGGAAGTGATGCTACTTACACCCATTTTGTGCTGCCCCGTCATACTGCATTTTAAAAATCCATCTTTTTTCCTAACCAGGTTGCTTGTCCTGAGAAGCAAAATACAGGGACACTTTTTCCCTTATTTTGGCTCAAAATAACTACTTTGCCTCTCTTTGTCTTCAAAGGGCTTGTAGTTACCGCTGTTTTAAATGATTGGTTTTGTACAGGGCTGTTATATCAAGTTATACTTATCAATGGTGAAAATATGCCCTCCCCTCCCATCACAGAAAGTGTCCACCACAGACTGCCAGTATAAGCTTTTGTGCAAGGCACCCAAGGCCTCCTTTTTCTCTGCTTCAGTCAGCCCCCCTTGCTCTTCCCTGCCACTTCTGAACTGCATGTATTACCTCTTAAGCAGAGAAATAAAGGGCCTGATTAGAATTCAAATGCCATGATCAGAAGGCAAGATGAGCTGTTCCTTCAGCTGTCAGCTGCCCCAACTTTAGCTTCCAACAGCAAAGGCCAAATGTTTTAGCTGCACTTAAATTGTCAGGCCATCCGCTCAGGATGAACATGTAGCTACTTGCTTAAAACCACACGGCAAAGCTAGGAACTCACCATCAAGGCCAAAGTTCGTATTTCCTAGAAAAAATTAAAAAAAAAAATCAAAAAGGAAAACAGCCATTTGAAAACTAAGCTTTTTTCTGGAGGTGCTTTTTTCTCCACTAATGTAACACTGGCCCAAACAAGCAAGGAGCCTACAAAATGAACAAAAGCAAAAAACCCAGCTCCGAGTCCCATGAAGCTGTTATTCTATGATTTCCCCTTTTTTCAAGTCAAACCCAGGCTAACCCAGAGCCAGGGACAGCCACTCGCTCACTGCAGACCATCAGTGCACACTTCCAAGGAAGCTTTGCAGTCCTTTTATTCACCATCTACTCGAAGTCATGGGCCGCTCCTGATGGGATTCACATGACCTCTATGTCCACCAGCGTTAATACATCAACTAAACAAGGTGCACAAGTATTTACCAAAACACTACGTGCAGTGAGCTGTGGAATGAAGGGGACTATGGAACAACCAAGTACTTCCTTCTGCTGCTACTGTCGAGGATGCAGATCTACATTGTTCCAGGGTTTCTGCATCCCCTGGGAAACAGTAAAGGAAGCAGCAGTCACCTCATGGGGCAGGAAGGCAGTTGCTCACCTGGAGAGCTTCACTGATATTACCATCGTAGTCCATCATCTCATCCTTCCCAGGTTCTCCTTTAGGGCCCTGCAAAACGGCAGCTCTTCAGCCAGTGCTTGGGGATTGCCCTTCCCATGGGCTACTCAGAGCTGTGGGGTTCACCCTGAAAAGGGAGGCTCAAAGGGGCCTGTTTCATGAGCCTCCAGTTTTTCACTTACGGAACAAAGCTCTTGAAAGCACATTTTATAGAGGAAACACTAGCAAAGTGTAGCCAGGCAAGCCCAGATCACCAGACCATCAAAGCTGGCAGGTCTGGTAAGTGGTAAAGCTGAGGCCAGAATCCAGGAACTGGATCATCTGACCAACTGTCAGATTTAGGCATGCACCAAACACCCTCCTGCGACCTTTTGCTGACATGCCAAGGGCCTGAGTTCAAACTGGATGTCCAATCCCACCTCCTCCTACAAATGAGCTGAGCATTCACTCTGAGGTGGCTCAGAAGAGGTTTTTTCCCCGCCTAAGGCAGGGTTATCTTCTGATGAGGGTATGGAGTGGTGAAACAGCCTGTCTCAAACTTAGCCATTGCCCAGCTATAAGCACTTCTAGTGATGGTGAGAACATCTGTCAAGAAAGCAGAGGCCCAATCTAGACTGTTAGTGTGATCCTACTATCCCTAGATCGCTTTAAAGGGCCAAAACTCTTCAAGTGTTAGTGAAGGGACACCTACCCTTGGGCCCATGGGTCCCTGGTCTCCCGGTGAACCAGGTTCCCCCTGTAACAAGAACAACATGCTGTTAGCAAAGCCCATCCCTTCACTTGCTCCAACTGCAGGAATTGTTGTTCTCTGCTAGTCCTCTGAAACAGTCTGGAACTAGACAGCTCAGTTTTAAAATGCTCCTTTTCAGCTAAGTTTTGTACATGTAGGAACAAATTTGCAGCTACTGAACCTGCATCTGGGTTGTGCAGAAGCACTCTACCTTTTCCCCCCGTGACCCTGCAGCACCAGGTCGGCCAACCTCACCAACTTCTCCCTGAGAGAAAGAGAAAGGGAAAGGGATTGTTTGTATTGTATGGAGGGGGTGTGACTCCCCTGCTGGCTTTGCATTTCCAGGAGGAAGAACTGCACCAGCCAAGTGCTCCTGCCATGCCCGCATCTCCTCAGGTAAGCCAAATCTCCTGCCGTGACTTCACACCAGGTGCCCTTCTCTTCTACCCCACGCAGAAGGAGTGTTCAGCATGAAGGAAAGCACCCAGTTCAGACCCAAAGTTCGTGCACAGGAAGGTTGTCCCAAGTACATCTGAGACAGGACCTCAGATTTAAGTGTTCTTGGTGTCCTTTACCAAGGGGCAAGATTTTACTGCTGCTGCTTCTTGAGGAGGTAGAAAAGGAAGGGGAGAGGAGACTTGGAGGGCCTCTGTCCTGCCTGGGGTACCACAGGGACTAGAGGCTGTCATTGATTCTGAGTGACTGGTTTCTCACAGAATTCTCACAGAGTTATCTGAGCACAAGGAGGGTATTTTCCTCCCAGAAATACAGTTTACAAATTCTCTCACCTTCAGCACTTAAAACAACAAAACTGAGACATCCTGCAGTACCTGATATCCTTTCAGCAGGTAATCAGAGGTGGGCACATATGAATGCAACCTTTGCCCTTTCCTACACACCTTGCGCTGGGCACAATCCCTCACAATGCACAACTCACTGGAGGAAAAAACCACTCACCTTTGGTCCAGGGGGCCCAGGCAGACCAGGAGGACCAGGTTCTCCTTTACCTCCCACCAGGGCATTCTCGGCATTTCCTTTCTCTCCCTGTTAGCAAGGAAGAACAAGCCATGCATCACAGTTCAGTCTCTCCATCTCAGTAATTTCACTTGTCAAACTGTTGGCTTAGAGAGATGGGGCCCTAGACAAGGTCCATCAGTTAGCCTCTTGATAGCCCAGAAACATCACTGCTCCAGAGCCACCAGCTGTCCAGGAATCAGGCTAATAGAGTTCTGCCTGGAGGCTCCACCTAGAGCCCCACCAGCCGTCACAGCTATCGTCATCCCTTTGGCTGCAGTGCTGCTGCTCAGCCCTTATTCCCCAGGGCCATATAAAACTGCCTGTGGACAGAACCTCGTCCCCCAGCCTCCAGTTTGAGCACAACTGTTTTCTTCTACTGTTGAAACTGAGCTGATAAAACCACCTGATGGCTTTTTTGGCATGTCTCCCTCTGGAGCTGTAGTCAACTGTCAGATAGTCAGCCCTGCAGACCACATCATTTGCACAGAGCAGATACAAAGGCAGTAACAAGAAAGCTTTGCTTGCACTGAGTTGCCATTACACCCTCACCCTTTCCTGAAATGGCCACTGTCACTCAGTGCGCTGTCCCCTTTCGCAGAGGACAAGCGCCCTGTGAAAGCCTGACTCGAACGGTACGATTTCTGTCCACATCGCAGAGCACAGAGGAAAAGCTGCAGTTTCAGAGCTTAGCTTCAGCTGACCTGCCTTGGGTCTTTCCAAGCACAAGGCTACTCTTCCAACCCAGAGCACAGCAGTGCAGCTCCCAAAAAGCCCATCTCCTCCTCACACCTGGATCTTGGAGCAGGAGGGAAGCTGAAATGCCACGTTACATCTGAGGTCATGCTTTTAAAGAGGAACTACTGGAACACGATTCTGTGGTCACATTCCCAGGACCATAGCCTCTCCCTCAGTTCATGAAGGCATACAATTCCTCACAAAAAGGCATCCTTTGTGTGACCCCATCACATCCCTGGCTGGGGCTGATATCCAGCTGGGCTCTGCAGAACATGCTGCTGTACGCTCCGACAGTGACCTAAGAGTGCGTGAGCTGTGCACAGCTGGCACAGGAGGGAAGAAGGAAAGGGGATGAGAGTGCCTCCCCCCCCCCCAAAAAAAAAAAAAAATCAAGAGAAGATCCAAACCTTCATGCCAGGGAGGCCAGGAAGCCCAGGGTCACCAGCTCGTCCCTTCTCACCCTGTTGGTAAAACAGACATGGCCAGGCTGACTCGGCAGGCTCTGTCCTGGAGAAGCAGCCAAAGGATGAGCTGCTTCTGGTTTCAAATCCTCTTTCCCTTTCCCTGAGGATTTTATTTTAGGCATAGACAAGGCATTCTCCAGCAGTAGCTGCTCAGGCCAGTGAACGTTTTCTCCTGTCCTTTTGACTATCTCTGCACATCATTGCCATTTCTCTCCAAAGGGAGGTGAGTGGGAAAGGGATCCAGGATCCTCGCTGTGCATCTTCCTTACCACTCTGGTCTGCTAAACCCTTTTTCCTGCCAGTCCTTCAGCAGGGGCTCTCCCCATTCCATATATCCAGAGAAGTTGTTGCCCAGGGCAAATTTTGTTTGGAGTGCAGGACTTTCCCCATGCCTTGACAGAATCATAGAACCATCTAGGTTGGAAGGGACTTAAGATCATCGAGTCTAACCACCTACCTAGCACTGCCAAACCCACCACTAAACCATGTCCCTCAGCACCATGTCTACCTGTCTTTTAAATACCTCTAGGGATGGTGACTCAACCACTTCCCGGGGCAGCCTGTGCCAATATTTGATGACCGTTTCAGTGGAGAAATTTTTCCTAATATCCATCCTAAACCTCCCCTGGTGCAACTTGAGGCCGTTTCCTCTCGTCCTATCACTTGTTACTTGGGAGAAGAGACCAGCCCCCACCTCTCTACAACCTCCTCGCAGGTAGTTGTAGAGAGCGGTAAGGTCTCCCCTCAGCCTCCTTTTCTCCAGGCTGAACAACCTCAGTTGCCTCAGCTGCTCCTCAGAAGCCTTGTGCTCCAGACCCCTCACCAGCTTTCTTGCCCTTCTCTGGACACGCTCCAGCACCTCAATGTCCCTCCTGTAGTGAGGGGCCCAAAACTGAACACAGTACTCAAGGTGCAGCCTCACCAGTGCCGAGTACAGGGGGACAATCACTTCCCTGGTCCTGCTGGCCACACTATTCCTGATACAGGCCAGGATGCTATTGGCCTTCTTGGCCACCTGGGCACACCGCTGGCTCATATCCAGCTGGCTGTCGACCAACACCCCCAGGTCCTTTTCTGCCAGGCAGCTTTCCAGCCACTCTTCCCCAAGCCTGTAGCGTTGCATGGGGTTGTTGTGACCAAAGCGCAGGACCCAGCACTTGGCCTTGTTGAACTTCATACCATTGGCCTCAGCCCATCGATCCAGCCTGTCCAGATCCTACCTTCAAGCAGTTCAACACTCCTGCCCAGAGTTCAGCTCTTTTCACAGAAATTGTCTACTGCTTGAGTCTATCCCAGTTTTTACACCTCCTCATTACACTGTGAATTACACTGCTTTGCTTTGGCAAAGATCTCACAACATTCCCACACCTCTCCCAAGGGGCATTCCTGCTCCTGTTCCCTAACTCCAAACCCCGGTCTTACCATGCTTTTAGAAAAAAAAAAATTAGCACAGTGTCTCAGTTAGCAGCCAAGCTCTGTGACACATACTTGTGGTGAAAAGCAATGAAAACAGGAGTGGCAAAAATGGCAAAGACAGAAAATGATGGTGTAAAACCTCTGATATGATGCCTGGAGAGCAAGGCCTGAAGGCTGAGGAGTATGGAGGATGCCACAGGGCAGCAAGCAATGGAGGGCATCCAGCACCCAGCATTCACTTGGTGAAGTGACTTTGCTTAGTTCACCATGACATCTTTTGACTATTGGGGCTCAATGAGTGGCTTTTACGTTGATGTTAAGTTCTATTCAGCCCATTCCATCCAGCTGCTAAACCCATGGTTTCCAGCTACAGCGTCCTGTTTGGAAGTCTGCATTTTGCCAGAATGGAGAGTGGCATCAAAGGTTTCTGTTACCGTGAAGAGACGTTTCAAATGCATCATCAGAAAAAGGTATATTCTTACCTGCAATCCTCATACCTCCAAGACTTAATGACTTGTATAGATTACAAAGAATACTTCAAAACCTCTTCCCCCCAGCAGCTGCCTAGCTGTCTCCCCAACAGCAGCGTACCAGCTCAGCAAGGCTAGCAAAGACTTTCTCTTGGTGCCATGCTGTTGCCTGCAGGGGCTGGTGCTGCACACCAGTCTTGTCAGAGCTCAAGGGCACACATCTGACATGCGGGGGACTTGCATCAATGCTCTAGGAACAGACATGCACTGGTGGCTCAATGGAAAATAATTAACTAGCAGCAATCTTTTTTTTTTTTTTAGGCAATTCTATAGTGTGGTGACCCCTTTCTCTAAGGTAATTTGGCCTCCAGCCACCTCTAAGGCCCACACCAAGTTTTCCTTCCCTGCCAGAGCATGCACATTGCTGCTGTAAATTAATGCTTCTCTCCCTGGAAAGAAGGAAAACATTGGCAGGATCTCGTGTGTAGAGAAAAGGGTTGGCCTTTGGGGTTTTTGTAGGGATATAATCTCTAATTCTGTCCCAGGCCTCTGTGAATCCCTAATTCTGCCCTGCTCCACTTTTGGTATCTTACTTTTCATTCAAGGACAGTTTTCAATACACACGCCCATAAGGGCTACTGAAAACATCCAATGCTGCCTGAACAATGGTGTAAAGAAACAGATTTCTTGAGGAGGGAGGTCAGATTACTGAATCCCTGTTTAGAGTGTTATTTTGGGGGTGAAAAGATGCAGCACTGTCCTTAATCATTGCCAGGACAAGACTCTCTCATGCCGCCCCGCCTGCCACCAGTCCCCCCACCTCCTGCAAGCAGGAACACGCAAACACACTTCAAGGGAGGCAAGAGCCAGAAAAGGACACATAATCCCCCACAAGCACGACAATGCAATGCAAAGCAGGCTCCCGCCAGCTCCCCGCTCGCAGGGAACACATCACAGCACTGCCAGGACACCAAGCCCAAACACACAATGTCCTACCCGCTGCCCCCTCTTCCCTGGCAAACCTGGGGGACCCATCCTCCCTGGGACTCCAGGATCTCCCTTCGTGGGGAAGAAAAGAGACAGAGAATGTGTCTGTTATATGGCCATCGCATGCTGTAACATAACCCGGCAAGCCTCAAACAAGAGGAGCCAGCTGTTCAGAAACCAAGCCGGCTGCTTAGTGATGGAGAGTGATGGGGTATTTTTGTACCGTACCCACCACGGGAGCTCAAACCAGGTCACGCTATGCTGAGACAGGGTAGACTGCGCAGGGCAGTTCACATGGTGCATGACAGAATACCTCCCTGCAGTAACACGGGAAGACTTCTGGTGAACACAGAAGTACCGGGAGGCAGAAGGGGTCAAGAGAAGGGGGAGAGGAAACATACTTGCTAAGCAAAGTGTGCTGTGCATATTTTGTGGAGTAGGGAGAAAAGGAGGAAGGCAGCTGGAGGGTATTCCCATCAACACAGACATGAGCAGGAGGGAATCTGTTTGCAGTATGGTCCCTCTCTCACTTGGCATCGCTGTACACTACTACCATTTTGCTTACACTGGCAGGTGTCATTAGGCCCTGGATTTGGGCACCGGGAAGTGCAGAGCCATTCCTCAGCTCCCTCAGCTGCTCTGGGAAAGGGAAAACAACACACAAACCAACCAGAAGTGCACACTCAGAGCAAAGCCTTCTGAGAGTACCTTTTCTCCTGGAGCGCCGGGCTCACCCTGGTGAGGAAGAGACAGGAAAATAAAGTGAAAAAAACCAGGAGAGAGTACAAAATCTCCTAGAGCTACCAGAGTGAAGGAAAGAACATTCATCTATGGAGGCCTTGGGCTTATAAATAAGGGCATGAGGATGCTTTAAATGCATATTATTATTTGTGCCTAGAGCTCGTTTTATCTTCATTAGCCAGCCTCAGACAAGGGGCTTTTATGAAACTGAGGAACC
This sequence comes from Burhinus oedicnemus, assembly GCA_008921705.1. Taxonomy (NCBI): domain Eukaryota; kingdom Metazoa; phylum Chordata; class Aves; order Charadriiformes; family Burhinidae; genus Burhinus; species Burhinus oedicnemus. The sequence continues at coordinate 6,856,534 of VFFE01007679.1, forward strand.
ACCTTGCAGTATTTCAAGAGAAGCTTTACCAGATACAATAGAGCATAATAAGACAAGTCTCATCTGCTGGTATTAAGGAATTCCCCCACTCCTAGCTCTGTGCGCACAGGAGCACAGCAAGGCTACGGTTACAGCTGGGGTTGGGGGGAAGCTGTGTTGATATGGGATCAACGTGGCATCAAGGAGGAAAACTCTCCCCACCAGCCCTGGAGATAACTCCCTTATTTCTTTTCTTTCCCCAGCAGCTAGAGGGAATCAGGACAACAGGTCATTGTCTCATTGCGCATCTTGGATCGCTGGAGTAACTTCTAGCTCCCTAAATCTGCACCTGGCCCTTTGCTCTGTCGCCCTCCCGACGCTGCTGTGGAGCAGCACGAGTTCCCCAGGCCTCTGCGCAGAGAGGCGCGGAGGAGCCGGAGAGCTGCTGGGGCCGGGTCTAGCTTCTCTGCCAAAAGCAATCGCAGTTCTGACATTGCCCTTTAGTGGGAGCCGTCCGACCATTTTCCTGGGCCTTGTGCTCTCCTAACTCCAGCCCTTGCTCTTAAGCGTGCCCTACTTCAGCCACTGCAGTGTGGTGTAAAACTGACCTTCATCCCTGCGGTGGCCATCCCAGGAGCGCCCTGGCAGAGAGAGGAGAGACAGGAACACCTTGTTTGAAATGAATCGGACACAAACTTTTAAAACCAAAACACTATCAGCCAGGTGGAACTAAAAAGGCAAAATCCACATCTTTTCCTTTCCAGAACTCCACACAGCAGGCATCCTCCTTCCCTGTGCAGGTCGTTCAACTATGGCAGTGGCTCTGCTTTCCAGAAAGCTCCTCCAAAGGCAGACATCATGAGCACAACCCAGTCAAGACAACCAGATTTCCACACGCCCCCCCCCCCCCCCCCCCCGGTTTTAGTCCTGCAAGTGAAGCAAAGGCCAACAAGCAGAACAGGGTCAAATAACTGAGGAATGCAAAGACAGGCTGAGGACCAAACATCCAGTTTAGCACTTGATCCCAGGCACATCAGCTCAAGCATCCCGAGAAAGGCCAGCTCGTACCCTAAAGCCTTGGTCTTGCTATTTCCCCTCATTCTGCTTTTTATCACAGAAGACAAACCCTGCAGTAAAATGTTTTCAGGAGAGCTCTGAAGCCAGCCACCTTAGGGGAAAAACCCCAACTTCCGAGCACTGCAATTCAGGCATCATTCTGCAGCGCTGAGGAAACCACCACCATGAGACCCCAGAGGCCAGCCTGCCCCTGCAATCCGAGACAGGTGCTTCAAAACCCCAGGAGGGAGCTGCTCCCACAGGGACAGTCACATTTCCCTCGACAGCATTGAAGCAAAAAGCAGGTCTTCCCTTTGCTCTGAAATCTCCGTATGCCTTGTGTTAGTATTAGTTAGGTCCTGGGGAAAAGGTCCAGTTACAAAAGCAAATATGAGGGATAACAAGGGTCTAAGGAGAGGGGAGGAGGTGAAGTAGTGTTAGAAGTTGGGAAATGAGAGGGGTTGGGATGTAGCACATGAGGCAGAGAGGAGGACTGGGAGCCAAGTTCAAAGTGAAAAGAGCTTGGAAAAGTTCAAACAAGGAGGAGTGGGGAGCCAGAGAGCAGCAGGATCATACCTCTCAGCTTTCTGAAACAGAAATCAGGGACAAAGCTAAAAAACACAAGGACAGAAGATGGAGATCAGGGATTCTATGCAATAAACGGGGGGAAAAAAAGCATTCCAGATCGTCTCAGGGGTCAGTAGGTTTTAGTGAATACGGACTAGAGTCATGAAAGGGATTACATGCAGCAAGTGGCTTGGGTTAGGCTTTCACAGTGCATTTGGGATGCCTGTTCCTCACTCTTTAGCTTTAAATAGCAGCGAATGTGGATGATGTTATTTTCTAGTATTTATCCTAAAACTGCAACGCACACACATGCAGCCTTGCTCACGCACTGACCCTGATTCATCGCTGCATTAGTCCAGGCTCACAGTGCATAACCCTACTGATGGCAGTGGGCTAACACACATCACTGAAGGTTGCGGCTGTCACTTAGGATCCCCAGTTTACAAAATGCCAGTTCCCTAGAAACATCAGCAATTGGCCGCTCTCACTAGCGTAAAGCATTAAGATCCTGATGTTGCAAGACAGCATCAGACTGGGCATGCCATTTGCTTTGGAAAACACTTTTTCCCCCACCATCTCCTTCAAAAATTAGGCCCTGTATTTTGCAATTTAGAAGCAGAAAGAATTCAGCTGAGGATAGTCATTGACTAACAGACACACACACAATTTCAGGTGATGCTTGCGCATCAGGGACAGTCGAGTGGTATGGGTGAGATCAGGCAGACAAGCGTCACTCTGCTATTTACAAGGTACCTTAGCGCCATGTCTTCCTGGCAGCCCTGGCATGCCTCTCTCCCCCTGGAAGCAGAGCAAGAAACACAGAAAGAGAGCAAGAGACACAACATGAGTCCTCCCTGGGCTCCTTGAGGAATGCTCAGGGCACAGGTGACGAGAAAGCCTCCTGGGTGAGATGGGGCACAACCCATTTCCCCACCTGACTCTCACCAAGCTGACTGCCCCAGCCAGGGCCATTTCCCATCAGCGGTACCTCTCAAGCCCGTTGTGTACAGCAGGACTGACCCTGCTGGAGTGCCACAGCAACAGCGCTGGGAACAGACAGTTTCTGTATCCTGCTACCACATCCCATGCCACGGTATTCTGCATGTAGGGAGTTACTCAGTCTGCAGTGACTATAGGATGACCAAATTTATCTGGAGAAATGGAGAATCTAAGGGTTGCCTTGTATTGTTAGCCTGAATTTTATCTGGTGGTAAATGGAAAATAAACCATCTTTAGACAGTCTGCTTACTGCTGTTGTTTTGTTCTGGGTGTTTAGTCCTTGTTTGGCAGGACTGTTTAGAAGGGATAGATGTATATGCTTTTTTTAAAAGCACTTTTTGTAATTTGACATCCCGTGAACTATATTTTGTAAAATGCCATCTAGTACTAGAATATACAAGACCTAGGCACTGCAAGCACCTCCTGCCCCATGCAGGATACTTTAACAGGGTATTTTCAGCCATAAGAAAAATAAATAATTATGAGTCCTTTGCACTGGAGAAGTGGGACCGGTCTCAGCCCCGCCCTTCCCAACTGTGCTCCCTCTTTTTATTCTTAAATGAGAGCGAGAAGACAAGGCCAATGCTTTCTGCTGGGAGGCACCCACACTGCTTGCAGAGGCTGCCCCCACAGAGCAGCCCTACACATGAAAGCAATTCCCCATCCCAGAGACTTTCCTGGAAGAAACTGCCTGCCTGAAGAGCTGTTTAATTATTTAGCCTTGCAAAAGCAAATCCACCTCAGTGAGAGAGAGCAAGGTAGCCCCTTACAGGGGGCAAGTTGCAGAGCAACCACACTACCCTGCGTTTTCTGATGACAGCCTCCGCTCGCTTGCACAGCCTCCCCCCCGGCACCAGTAGGATCACACAGGCACTAGAACTAATTAGAGAGCAGGAGCAACAAACATGACACCACACCACTAAAGAGCAGAATGAAGCCCCAGAGCCAAGGCCAGAGAATTAAGCAGGAAAAGGAACTCTCCATAACATCTTTAAACCCTTACATATTTGAAAGCCTTATAATAGAGTAAGTACCCACTGGGCTGATCCCTTCATGATCCCCCGATGGCCTTTGGGCCTGAGAAGGGCTGCACAGGGTGCCATAGCCAGGCAGCAGCAACCCATCAAAACCAGCACTGGAATGGTGCAGCCAAGCCAGAAGCTGGGAAACATCACCAAAGGCAGGTACGAAAGGCAAAATACCCGGCGCTGGTCCCCAGCGGGCTCCAGGAAGGTGGTCAGCAACACCTCCTAGGCTGATTTAGGAAATACCTCCATGCCCCCAAGCCTCTCTAGAAGAGTTAGGCTACACTTCTCCCTTCCAGCACAGACAAAACCCTCACACTCTCTTCCCCCACACCTGGTGTGAGCAGCTTTATAGCCACTCTGTGCCAATCACCACAGAGCATGCCCCGTGCTGGTCAGCTCGTTAGCAGTACTGGTTACGGGCTGCTAATTAAAACAGAGAGCCTTCCTTTTTTAGCTTCTTGCTGTGAAAGGCAGATTATGAGGGAGTTACTGAGCAAGGCTGTGGGTGGTTTCTTTATTGCTCTTTCCTCAGAGCATGGAAAAAAGCCTCATCCTAAGGACCTTTCAATAAAAAAAAGCGTCAGTAAAGCTGAATGTGATGGCTAGGCTGGGGGGCAGCGAGTCAAATGCTTATTCAAATGACCCTGGTGATCACACTGGTTGTCTAATGACCTTCATGGGGCACAGAGGTAGGTCTCAATATGATCAAAGTAAAAATGGTGGCCACAGAAGAAAATAGCTAAGAGAGAATCTATGTTGTGCTACATCTGTCACTGGGTGAGGAGAGATTACTAAGTGAACAAGGGGTCTGTGTGAAAGTGGCAAGCCTCTTCAGGCCTGAAATATTCTTCACTGCCAGCAAAAGCAGCATGACGCACTAGGCAAAATTGGTCACTACAGCTAAACTATGAATCATAGTGTTTGTGTCGGGCTCCTCAAAACAAAGAGAAGGGAAAATCTAGCCCAGGTAATTGGATCCAAAGGTGGAAGCATCAAAAGCCTTCCAGAGTCTCAAACGATCCTCCTAGGTGGGAGGACGACAGGAAGAAGCAATTTCCAAAGACAACAAACGCATGCGCTGTGCGGATGTTCAGGAGCTGCTACTGGGTGATGTCTGGCTGCTGATTTAATGGTACTTCCACACTTCCTTTTCAATTCCTCTGAGCAGAGAAGAAAGGAAGTGGAGAGAAAAGTGATCCTGACAATAATGAATGGAAGTCTGTGTGTGAAAGAAGAGGCTGCTATGGGACTGGGGACGTGCCCCTTCGGAGCTGCGATTTAGTACCCCAAAAAGTGTGGCAGGTTTCATCTCCACTCTTTATGAAGTGGGAGACTTATGAAGAGTTGGAGACTTTCCCTTTGCCAGAGCCCAAATGAAGGGCTGATCAATCCTTGTACATGGGTACCACCAGAGCAGGTGTCTGCTAGTCCTCCAGTTCAGAGAGAGCACCTGGCTGTTGAGACAACAGCAAACAAACTCCTGGCCCCCAAAACATTAGGTTCTGGGTGCAATTCTGCTGTCGTTTACACTGGCACAAAGCAGAAGCGATTCCTTTGTGCTTGATGGAATTACACTGATGTGAAGACGGACACAGGGGAACCTTTGGACTTAATAGGCACAACAGTATTTCTGAGGAGGTATTATTTTCTTGGAGGAAGACAATCACTGCTGTTCTATTCAACTATTAACCCAGAGCCTGCATTCCCAAAGAACATTTCTTTAAAAATCCATGTACCACATCCATATTAAGTTCTGAAGGGGCCTTTTCTCCCTTCAAATAGTAATCCACCCAGATGGAAAAAATATAGAAAGTGTATATGCTGCACGATAAATGAGATGCATGCCACATACTAAATACTTGAAATTTATGTGTCACTGTTAATGCCTTTCAAAATATTACAGGACCAGTCTTTTCTCATGATGTTTAAGATGTATGGCATGACACAGTATGCTCTGACTGTCATGAACACTTGCCAATGTTGTAATGTTTTAAGCACAGTCTACATTGAGTAATATACTTTAAATATATGGGTACAGTAAATTTCAGTCAAATAGATAACATCTGGGCATAGACCATATGAGCCTGTAAAAAGTGTCCAGAAACAGACAGAAAAGCCTGGTGCCAAACCTCAGCCTGAGTTGCAGAGTTTGAGTGGATTTGATGCGTCAGCTAACCAGATTTTATGAGGAAACCCCAACCCAGCCCATCAAATGGAGAGATGTAACAAATCATTAGCAAGCTTCATAGTCAGAGAAATGCCTTTGGTAAGAATCGAATTCCACCAAATGGATAAAGGCTGCTTTTATTGCCTGAGCTTGGAGTGTCTGCCTGTGGTTAATCAGAGCACAGATGCGTACTCCATTAAATACCCCACAGAGCTGCCTCAGACCCAACTTCCTCCTACAACCCATCAGCCCAAGAAGCACTTATCTCCCAGATGATCTACCACGGTAGAAAAACATATTTCTCATGCCTACCTTTATGCCAGCATCCCCTTTTTCACCCTGCCCAGCAAAGGAGAGAGAGGAAACAGAGAGAGGGACAGTGAACATACAGAGAAATCAAGCAAGCAGTGCAATCGTAACAGCGAGGGCCAAAGAGAAAGTAGTCGAAGGAGGGAGCGTGCAATAAATGCAACCCCAGGCCTCCAGAGAGAACTGGCTCCTGATAACACGGTACCAGCCTGAACACTGGCTGCAGCCTACCCCTCCCTGGGAATGCAAAGCAGTTTACGTCACTGGAGTGGATGCTGGAGGTCACCCATACTAACGTTTTCCTACGTGTTTTGGGTGTAGACAGACCATCAAACCATTTCATGGACCAGAGTATCCTCATTCTCCCAGCCTTAATACAAAAGCCTCTAAAGGCTGGGTCAGTTTTATTCTTTAACAGGGGCCCGTGCAGGGCTGAACCTGGTTCAGGACAGCAGGGAATTGCGCTGGCCAAAAATTGCCCAGGCCCTTTACATAGGAGCGAGTTTTTCTGTTCATGTGGCTCATACCAGGCTCTAGAGAACTGCCTCCAGCCCCTGTCCTTCCATATTCCTTTAGCGTGTCTCTAGGCTTGCGTGCCACTTATCTGCCCTTGGGAGATGGCCCCACTGACTCTGAGTTTAAGGGTTACCTTGGGGCCAGTAGCTCCAGGGAGGCCATGCGCACCGGGCAGGCCTGACTCGCCCACCTCACCCTGAGGAAGAGAAGAAAGAAAACAGAGGAAGAAGCAAACACAGCGAGCAGCAAGAAAAGGAGCCTGTGGGTTGCCTGAAAGGTCAGCAAAGATGTGAGAGGGATGTCCCACACAGAGGTGCCCACCACACCCCAACCTGGGTCTCTCTGGGAGAGGAGCAGCATTCTGCATCAAGAAAGGTATTTAGGGTGCAAAACGTATGGATTGAAGGGAGTGGTCCCACGATCCTATATCATATCAGAGCTAACATCTTTGCTCAACTCTTTGCCCTCTTTTCCCTTTCCCCTGACCCACTCACCAGGGAGGATTTTCTCCCCTACTTTCATCCCTTCCTTCCACCTTTCCCAGAGAAAGGTCACAACCTCATTCCTCGGAGATCAGTGCAAGCGCTTTGCTTGGTAAGTAAATTAGCCAGACAAGTTGTTTCATGTACGAGGAGCTCGTAGGAGAGGCCCTCGGTGCGAGGTTGTTGCAGGGACCCCCTCACCACTCCTGCGTGCTGAGAGCCACCCGCCCAGCGCACACAGAACAGGATGGGCTCTTAATGGAAAAAACGATGGCTCGCTGGAAGAGGCGGCAATAAATTGCGTCTGTCTGCAGGAGTGGGCTGTGGTCCACGGGGGCTATAATTTCCACTTCCTGACATAACAAAAACTTCTCAGTTTATACAGAACTAATTAAAAAGCTCTCAGGTCTTGCCATTTTGCTCGCAGAGCACCCATAAAGCAACACGGAGATAACACAGGACACAGGACTCCTGCCTGCTGGGAACATTCACCTTCCCCTTCTCCAGCTGACATCTCTTTAGCAGTATCTCTTCATTCCCTCTCTCCCCTTTGATCTTCCTTTGTGTCTTTCCCCTGTCTCTCTGTCTCTTCATTACATCCTCTAGGCTCGACGACCCTGCTGTTAATTAGCTGCTGCTGAAGACATTTGGGCATTGCCAGCTTGTGCCTTTTAACCTGGAGCAGGATCAACTCTTTCCTGCTTTATTCCAGAAAGCAATAGCCAGGAATATGGCCCTTTCCAGCCTCCCGTTCAGGTCTGGATGCACAAGAGGTATATTTCAGCCTGGAAGTGGGTGTAGAGAGGCACACAGATGGGGAGATGTCTGTACCATAGCTACTGGAGAGCTAAAGACATCTCGGGGTCCAGCCTCTCCTTATGCGGGTGATGGCAAGGGATCTGTGGGCCTGTTGCAGCCCCACATCCAGCCCCATGTCCAGAGCTCAGGAGAGGACTCCAGAGGAGTCCACAGATTTTCAGCCATGATCCCACAGGCACCAGTGCAGTTTAATTCATTTAACAACATTGCAGCTCCCCTTCTTACCTTTCTGCCAGGGTATCCCTGAATCCCAGGGTCTCCCTGCAAAAGGCAAAAAGACAAAAGAAAGTGAGGCTTGGCCTGAGAAGGACAAATCCCTACCCTCTTCCTTGGGGAGATGCTGGGATGAAAGGGCACTCCATGGGGAAAATTCACCTCTTGCTCAGCATGACTCCACTGAGTCCCTGACCCTTCAGACCCATGGGTCACCGTTACCTGCGCTGGACTGAGCCTTAGCAGGAAAGGCACAATAAGCACTGGAAGCGGGGTAACTCATGCCAACTCCGTACCCCAGCTCTGCGGTTCCTATCTCCTCACCCTGGCTAAATATCTCAAATAAAAACAAAAGGGGTGGGTGGCTGCAGCTGAAAAACAACAACAACGCCCCCCCCGCCTCACATTTTGGCAAGTGAATAAATGGGAAACTGTGGTGGAGTTAACAATAGCATTGCAAAATCAGTTCCTGAAGCGCTGGTAAATGCTTTGAGAGTGGAAGAAGCCAATAAAGCTGTGTGTGGCAAAGAATTTTGCAAGAGGGGCTGATGAGGCGTGCCTTGCTTAGTCAAGATGCAACTCAGACGTGTCGCCTGGACAAAACCCATGAGTCAGCACATGGACTGGGCCCCAAAGGCAATACTGAGCTGGGTTAGAAAGCTTTTTCAGCTATCTGATGTAACCTCCTTTTCCCCTCCTCCACTCGTTAAAATGTACATGTTTCTCCTTGCCAGGAGTGTCCACTTCTCTGTTTATCACCTTGCTCCCTCTAAGTGAGGCCAGACATCTCACCTTTGGTCCAGGAGGCCCAGGTAAGCCCTGTAGATAAAATCAAAACAGACACTGGAGTTGGCAAATGTAGACAACATTACATGGACTCCAGGGTGACGGGAGATGCTGGCTGCTTGGGTTTGAAACGCCCCTTTATAGAGATGATTGGCACTGGTAAACTCAAACATCCCCGATCTCTTCTTCATGTAGATGACTACTATCTTAACCCACACTCCCAAATAAATTCCTGCCCACAGGGCTCCGTTGCCCCAGGCCTGGTCTCACTGAATCTGAAGACCAAAAAGCTGCTTTGCCTTATGCTTTGTGCTCCAGAATCCCTTCTGTTTCTCTGGCTTTGCTTGAGAAACTTGTTCCCAGCCCACTGTGCAACTGGGGAGTAAATCAGGCATTTGCAGCTTCCTCTGACAAGCTAAATAGAAGGAATATATGAACAAACAAACCACTTGTGTTTTTAAATAAGAAATAACCAAACAATTTACCTGATATGAACCATGAAGTATACTGGATATGTGTGCATGTAAATATAAATAAACAAAATATTCATACAGGAGCTGCCTTCCTGATGTGATGACAGAAGAAAACTCTAAATATGCTCTGATGCCTAAAGCACCCTTGGTCTTGCCTGCTTATAGCAATTCAAATGTTTACTCATCCCATCTTTGGCTCCTTGGAGCTCAAAGAGAGATGAGAATGCTTACAGGACACCGGACCCCTATATTGTGTGTGGAGAGGTGCTTTTGCCTCAGGGGACAAGATGTGCTTGCCCTGCTCGCAGGCCTTGAAAACTCTTGGAGATGGAAACTCCTTTCACACTGCAGTTGCCGCAGGGCCAGCATGCCATGTTCCTCCCCTCCACAGCTCCCAGGAACGGACCTGGTTTCTGGTACCCACCTTTCCATCTCTGCCAGGCTTCCCAGGTTCTCCCACTCTGCCCTGTTGCAAGAGAGAGGTGTGTTAGCAGGATTTTCTGCCCTGTCCCCTGCCATTTAGCAATGGTATTCTTTTAAATGGTGCTTCTATTTTCGCCCTCCTTGGCTGCTTGCTATCAGCCTGAGAACAGGATGGGGACAGGATTTCAAAGGGGTCGCAGGGATTCTTATCAGCCAGGTTTCTGCTGTGAGCAGGACAATTACACCCTGCATGTTACTTCCTCCCTGTGGCCGTCTGCAGAGTCCGAGGAGGAGGAAATGGGCCTGGTGTTACCCGCTCACACATGTGTGTCCAGATAGCAACAGCGCAGGGCGCACACCTCTGCTTTCCCTCCTGCTCCCCCTCCTTCTTGGGAACTTCCTCCTCCCCACACATTTACATCCCCTGCAAATCTTCTGTCCATGCCTATCTTCAGAAGAGGCAACAAAGGCCAGAGGAAAGTGTCTGTGCCCTAGAGAAAGAGGAAGCTTTTTTGTAACTGGACTTACAGGTGGCCCAGTTGGCCCGGGTTGTCCTGGGGTTCCTTCGGGTCCAGCTGGTCCAGTGGGCCCTGGTGGGCCAGGGGGCCCCGGAGGACCTTGGATTCCTGCTTGTCCTTGTTCACCCTGAGGTTCGTTAAAACAAGCAGTTATCAGCAGGCAGAGCAAACCCTTCACACCACCACCCCAAGGGCCCAAGGCAGGTCAGCCTGGCTGAAGCAGAAGAGGTAGAAGCAAGTCCCAGATTAGTGCCAGGAGAGGTTTCCAAGAGTGAGGCAGAGCCCCACTGAGGACGGCCAGGCTGCCTGGGTGGCAGGAGCCAGCACCCTACAGTTTGCAAAGACATCTGAGGCCACCTTATCCCAGCTCTCTCTAAAAGGGATCTACAGATGACTGAGCAGTCCGAAGAGATCTTGTTCTTCATGAGTCAGTCAAGTACAACTTATATGTCAAGGTCCAACATCTCTTGTGCTTCTCAGGAGGCTTTCCAAAGCACTTGACAAGTCATATGTGAAGCAAAGCCTCCCATGATCACACTGGCACTTCCAGGCAGAGCCACAGTGTCTTACCTCAGCCTAGTTTTTTCCCTGTGCTATATTTGTTGGACAACACTCCCTCTGTTTTGCCAAGGACCAAAAGTAGAAATGCCACAAAACCAAAAGAAAATAACACGATCATCATGGCATTTCTGGAGCCTGCCCAAAACAGGCCTATGTACACCAGGCAGAGCCTGTTTTTGTAAGATTTAACAAGCTAGTGCGTGCAGAGCCACCTGCCATTTTAAGCTCTCTGAAACGAAGCCGTTCCAGCCGGTTCCTCCCCAGGCCCCTCAGTAGCCATTCAGTGGCTATGGCTCATGCCTCAGCAATGTCATCTGGCCCAAAGGACCTGGACATGGGACCAAGCGGTGCTGAGGAGACAGTGGGTTGGAAGCGCCACGTTTGAATACCAGACTGCTGATCTATAGTTGATGAATCCAGCGAGCCCCTAAGGCACCATGGCACCCACGCTAAGCTGTTAGTCTCATGGGCTCCCCTCCCATTCCCCCTCCCTAGATAAAATATCACGACAGCTTACTGCCAGCAACCCAATTTAAATTTGAAAAACTCTTCTTGGTGGATTCACAGGAAGCTAGAAATCAAACATGGTCATTTCTCAATTATAAATCAGTGGGTATGCAGTTGGGTCTCTGCTGCATTTATCCTCCCTACAGCCCTACACACTGCTGCTGGGTAAAACTAAGTCTGCTCTCACGCACGTGTGTGTGCAGGAGAATGCACAAAATCTGTCCCCTGCCTTTGTTCCTACCAAGTGTGCTGTTTATCCTGGCTGCCTTTAGTAAAACATGCAGATACAGGGATGTTTGCTTTATTTAGAATGATAAATGAAAGTAATAAGCTGCAAATTTCATCCCTTCTGCCATGAGCTCTTTTTAAAAGAAAATTTCCAACACGTGGGCCGTGGGCCAGGCTCACGGGAAGTTCGGTCATGTGTGGAGCAACAGCCCTTCGCCTCAAGATTGCTGCCTCCTCGCTGCCTGACCCACAGCCCATGCTGGGAAGCCTGCTGAGCCAGGCAGGGAAGGTGCTCTGTCTTTTCCCCATTTTGTAAGTGGATCCTGACTCACCTTGTGGCCCATGCAAGAGGACACAGGATCCCTCCTGAGCTTCCCTATCCTCCATACTCACTGCTATTCAACCATCCTGTACATGGCCTCATAGCTTTTAAATTTGGGAGGGAACTTGGATCCAACCAAGACAAAAGGTTTGGAGGACACCGGAGTATATGTCTAGATTTCCTCTTGCCCTGACGTCTCAGCCCGGCTTCAGAGACTTCCCTCCCACTGCATCTTACAGTAGCCCACCATGGCTGCACCATGGGAAGGCAAAGGGGGCTTTGCCTGTCTCCCTTTGACTCTCCCTCCTCTTTTCTCTCTGTCAGCCCAGTCCACACTCCAGATTTAGGGTGCTAAAATGCAGCACGGTGCTGGGAATGGGTGCTGGCACCCCAGCAGGGGACGGGGAGATGGGGAGAGCAGAAGCCCTGCCCCAGCACAGGAAGTGGCTGGAAGGAGCTCACCCGAACCCCTGTTTGCATTGCCTTCACTTTGCTGCCTTGGACAGAGTGGGCTTTGTCTAAGCAAGTGCCCGTCCATGCAGATCCCTAAACTTGCATAACATTATCACCACATCATTATAGTCTTATTAGTGCATTCGGCACAAAAAGACCCCCACAGATCTAACTGGATGGTAAGCAGATACAGTAAGTTGGAGATCAGGTGTCATTTTCATCAGATGTCATTCTGTATTTTTAGCCTTTGACTGGAGCTATTTTTCAGTTCTTTTAAACATGAGTTAGTAACCCTGATTGTGCCCCAGCAATGCAATTCTCGTTCAGCCTCCTAACATAGGTCTCCACTCAGCCCATGTCTCTGCTAAACCCAAGCCCAAGCTCTGGCTTATGGGCTCAGAGGCAGCAGCAGGATTTTCCTCTCTCAGGCACTGGCGCTAACATTTATTTTGCAGCCTCACATTTTTTCTTAGTATTCATACATCGGGCTCCTGGAATTGCTTGGTGCTGGCAGATCTGTAGGAGTAGATTACACTTTGTTGCACTTAGGGAATGAATACAGCAACGGCAAAACAGATCACGGCAAAATTCTCCGGTGAAGTTAGGCTCTGGGGACAGAGGGAATTTGCAGCCCTGGCTGATGACAGGACACAGGGCAGCTATTCAAGTTTCCCACTTCATCCTGGATACAAACTTCAGCTTTCAAAGCCTTCCCAAGAGGTCAATCCTTGGCCTGGCTCTCCAGACTGTCACTTTGAAGGGCGACCAGTGCAAGCCGTGGGGCTTTGTGTGGTGTGAACGCTGAATCGATAGAAACTGAACTGGGACCGCGGGCTCAAGTGATAAGGTCAGGATTTTGCCAGCACTGGGCAAGAACCAGGCACCTCGTGGTGAAGGCCTGCGTTGCAGACTGCAGTTCCCTGCTAGCATCTGACCGTCTAGACAGGCAGCGGGGTGACAAAACCCAGGCACTTAATAGAGGGTGCCCAGCACACTTCAGTGGGGTAATTGCAGCGGTTTGTCCACATGGGAAAGTTAATCCCAATTGATGGAATGAGGGAGCTTAAAGTGGGCTCATTAAAAGCCACATGAACTCTGACTATGGACACTCTTATTCACTATTCATATGTCCATAATTCTTTTTATGAATTCATTCCCAAAATAAACTAAACTAAACATGAATTATGGCCCTGGAAACCAAAATAAATGTGTTTACACAAAGATTTAATGCAATTTAATGAAACCATTATAAGAGCTTATTTAAACACATTTTCCCAAGCGTCTCAGACTAGACTAGCCCTTAGAAGAAGCATTTGCCTATTCATTCATCTCAGTTAAATTTCACAGACATTAGCTGCATTTCAGCAAGAGGTTTCTAACCTCTTCTGGAGATTGAATATGCAGGAACTGACTCCTTAAGGTAGCAGACTGTTTGTCGACAGTCCCGAGAACAGTTTCATGGCCCATTTCTTTTACTTTAAAAAACTGGCTTCGCTGCATTTATTTTATCCACATTATTACATCAAAGATTTCCTGCGCTTCAAAGAAAGTCCCTCAGCTCTGCTCAAACCTCTTGGAAACTCCTCTGTAGGGGAAGAAAGACAGGTAGCAAGCTGATTAATTGCAAGCATCAGGGTAGGCTTAGAAACAGGCAATGAGGAGGAGAAGTCTACCTGGAAAGTGCGTCTCTTTATGACCGGAGGTGGAGCCAGCCGCACTGAATTGAGGAGAGGCAACAGCTGAAGAAGATCAAACCAGAAGGTCGTGGGGCAAAGGAGGCCGTTAGGGCACCGAGAGTCAAAGAGCAGCCAGGGGAGAGAACAGAGAAGAGGGGAACAGAGAGATTGCCGTGAAAATAAACCACCACGTGCGAGCCGCGCACTGGGGGCGCGTGGCATGGGTACCTGCCGGCAGACCTCTGAGCTCCTCTGCACCGCACGTTGCTTACAGGGGGACTTGCCACATGCCAGCCCTGGCAGGTGCAGGGTGGCCGCTCACCAGCCCGATGTTCCCACCACACAGAGCTTTTAGTGATTTCTCTGCTCGGATATAAAGCTTACATGGGGGGGGGGCTCAACTCACCTCCGCTGCTCTCCTCAGGCAGTATTTATTGCAAGACATCCCCCCCACTGGCTCGGCTAAGCTCTCCGGTGACAGGACTGTTTCTTTTAATTTCTCATCATCAGATTTGAGGTAACTACCAAAATGCCAATTTTCTCCCAAGTTTTCCAAGTGCAGTTTCCTATTTCTTTCCATCTTCCCTTACAAGAAACACAGTGTATCTCTGGGCCTCACCCTTCCTCGGGGTGTGGAAGGGAGCGGAGAGAGGCTAGCCGGGGCCAGCAGCAGGCATCACGGCCAGCAAGCAGGTCCTGGTGATGTTCTGTGACACAACCATCATGGCCAAGGGAGAAGACTACACCTTGGTGCCTCTGAGCCCTGAGCAGGGTATTGCCTTGGGAGCCTGTGCTTTGCTTTTCCTTGTTTAACAGTAACATCGGCCTCTGACTGCTTATAGCCAGGAATGCTGCCTCAGGGCACAAAGCTGACCCGGACACATAGAAATCAAATGCACTAAAGCTCAGGAGCATTTGTTCATCCTTCTGCTGTATCCAGTTTCCGCTTGCACGCATGCTGCTGTCAGCCTGGCACCCACCGTGCCAGCTCCAGGCCCAGGAATGCTCTTCTGGCCTGATCCACTTTCCTGTTCCTATCAGTTTTCCACTGAAGCTGCTCTTGATTTACACAGAGAGAAGAAAAAGAGGCTTTCTGTGCTCAGGCACAAAAACATGGCACTGTGTGCAACGTTTCCCCCTGTGAGCTGTGTGCTTGGATCTGAGAGGTGTGCTCATAGGTCTCCCACCACAGTAACCGTACGCATCCAAGCAGCGCACTTTAATCCCTTTAAACATTGTTCTTTGTGAAAGCAAGGATCCAGTCCTGTTGCAAAGTAAAGTGGCAACCCAATATTGCCGCATTGCCGCCCTGTGATCAGGGGGTTGTGTTCGAATGCGCTGATCCAGACAGCCAGAAGCTATCACAACAAAAGCCGTGCTGCTGGAAAGCCAACAGGGCTGATTTAACCTGAAGGAAATCCTTCTTCTAAAAGACAGTGCAGGAGAGACGCCATAGCTCAGGAGAGCATTGTGGACTGCACCGATCTTCTCAAGGGGGATGTTGCTATAAATCCCCCTGTGCTAGGTGTGCCTAGTGTCTCTGTGTGAGTGACCCAAACCCAGCTGAGCTGGCTTCGCCTGGCTCACTGAGTCCTGAAGCGTGTCTGAAATACTATGCAGCTTCCAGAAAGCAGAGGAATGATGCTGGAAAGGATAAAGAGGGAAATGGAGGGAAGCAGTCCTGAACACAGAGGAGAGACAAGACCCAACAACAGATTCAGGTGCAAGTGGGAGAATTTAGAGAAGAAACCTGAAGCCTCTTCCATCCAGCTCCTGCCCTGCCCTCTCTATGTCCCACTGGCAAGTTTTTTTTGAGACGGTAGCGTGCAATATTGGATCGGCATCCTCTTGCCTTTGCATCAGAACGGGGTCCCGTCCGACAGTTACCCACAAACCTTTAGAGTAAGGATCTGGTTAGAGCGCAGGGCTGCAAGGGTGGTACTTAGGTATTCCTAGGGGACAGTGAAGACACATGACACAAACAGGGTCAGTTAGACACACGGCATTTCTGAGAGCAGACGGAGCACGGCTGGTTCCCCTCTTCCCTGAGCTAAGCGCCCTTCCCCAGGGCGGCACTTTGGAGCAGCTCCATTGTCCAGCTCATGCTGAACAGGTAGCCCTACGCCTGGGCTTGTCCCTCACAGTAGTGCAGGCCATACAGACCCATACAGAAAAAAGATAGGAAACTACAACACAAGCCAAGGCATACATCCTAACCTTCCATTTCCTTCCTAAGAAAACAAAGACGAAATAAAACTGAAACAACATCCCGGGTTTTTCAGGATGCTGGTTTTCATTTCCTCACCCAGAACATCTGACCTTGTCAATCAGTAAAGCAAGAACAAATTGCAATTCAGTCAAATGTGTAGCATTTTTACAACAAGGCTCATCCTAATTTTCATTTTGGGAGGAAGAGAGGGAACTGCACCTCTGTTGGCTGATTTGCACCTGTGACCAGACCCTTCAGGACAGCCCACCCTTGAGCTGATCTGACAATAGTCACCCTTCCCCTGAGCATGCCTCTGCCTCGGAACGACTCATGGGCTTTTTGAAATGTTGAGCTTGCTGCCTCTTGAGACCAGAAGCACCTCCATGAGAGCCAAGGAAACATCACCAGGCTTTGCTGGGATGTGAGGCTTTGCACCTGCCCTTTCCCCACTGTCACAGCCCTGCGGCATGTCACCCCAGGGTATCTACAAACCCGAGCCACCAAACCAGCATGCCTTTGCCCCCAGGTCTGAGCCTAAGCTACTCCCAGTGATGCGCAATCTGCATCTCCGTTTCCCAGTGTTGCTGCTGGTCCTGCCACTGCTTTTCACCTTGAGCACTGAGGACAGTGAGAGCCAAGGACTGTAACAGGAACCCAGGACACCTCTGGGTGAACATTGTTGTTAGCTTCTTTTTAACATAACAATCTAGTGAGCCAGCTCGCCTAAATAAACACAGCTGACTGGCTATTATTGTACTGGGGCTGGCACATACCGATGGCCCCCTTCTCCCTCACTGCCAGCCAAGCTCTATCCTCTGCCTCTCCCACACAGAGCATCCAGGGCCCTGCTCCCTCGGGGCCAGGGACCAGAGCCCAGCTAATTGTCCAGAGGCCCGTCAAAAATAAACAGAAAGCCCTTAAGCCTGTCTCCCTGTACACCCAGATTACAAATTCCAGCCACTTCATATGATGTCGTTCCAACGCATTTCCAGCGGATTTTCAGCACTCTGGTTGTTTTTAGAACTGGTTACATTTTACTCCTGTAATCCTCTCAAACCCCATGATGTACTCTCTCCTCTCTTGGCTGTGGCACATGCCAGACAGGCCAGGATGAAGAGACAAGTGGGGCAACATCCTGGCTTTCATTAAATGGATGCTGGCATCAACCCTCCCTCTCCACATCTTCTTTGCAGGCAGAAATCACACCAGGCTGGGGGACCGGCACGGGACCAGCTCACCAGGGACCAGCCAGAGCACCCTGGCCAGGAGTGGTCAGGGTTACTTTCGGGCAGGGAGCACAACGCTTCCCCTTGTCTCTATGCAGGGTTGAGACCAGCATGAGGGAGAAGAGAAAAGTAGGAATGACAATAGAGACTCCCAGAGGTCTGCAAACCCCCCATTGCTCCTGGCCACGCAACCACAGCAGTCTGTGGAAGCAGGATGGACATGGTGCAACAGTACAAGGTGTGAGTGAGTGATCTCTGCTCCTCCAGAAATCCCAGGTTTCATTGGGTTTTGGGGTGAGAACATGGACCTTCCCCGCTCCGGCACAGAGCATGGGAGGGTCTCCAGGAAGCAGCAATGACAGCATTTAGCTAGGGGTCAGCCCCGGTGGGCTGGAACAGACTAGAGAACCAACATCCCTCCTGGAAAACCTTATCTGCTGCTCTTCTGCGAAACACATCAATCAGCCAAGCGCTGCCCTCGGGACCCCAGTGACGCATCTTGTTAATGAAACGATCTATATTTCCAACAAAAAGCCATTCAAACGAAGGCAAGGGACAGACGATAATAACACTAATGACTTACCCTGTGCGGGTACTCTGCACACTGACCCTGTGAAAGAAGGGGATTAAAAGGAAAGAGTTTAAACCACAAACAGAGAGGACCAAAATAGACACACGGGGTCAGATCCAGAAGGTGTAAATCATTGTGACTATATTGAATTCAGTGCAGCTATGCCAGTTTGTACCCCACAAGCACCCTGCCTCCTGTCCCCTCTCCCCAGAGCCCTCTGTTCTTGCTGTATTTCTCAGCCACTCCAAGTCAGAATGAGCAACACCAAGCCCATCGAGTCCCTTCCCTGCTCACTTTTTACATTTCATTTTCAACATGTCTCCCATTAAAATTACCTTTTCTCCTTTTTGTCCTGGGGGTCCCTATAAAAGAAAAGTGATTAAAAAAAGCCCTCAGTAAATGAAGGAGTTCAGTGCATGCAAGGGGAAAGGGATTAGGAGGAGGTACAATTGCAAGAGATGGGATACTTACGGGGTGTCCCCTAGGACCTGCAGCACCCTTTAAAGAAACACAATGTTGTGAATGCAAGATGGATTCCCATTTACAGTGACAAGACAAAAACTCTCAGCGTATGGAGTAGCTGGAAACTCAGCTTTTAAAAACAATTGTGGAGAAAAGTTCCCAAGAGAGATCTGTGTTCCCTTTGTTACTCTGGAGGAGTGAAAATGCACACATGTTCTGGCTGCACTGTAGGGGGCAGTTATTAAAAGGAGAGGGGAAAAATCATCAGGAAAACACACCCTTATTGTTCCCAGGACCTCAGTTGACAGCGCGTCTCCTTGGTCAAGGCACTGGGATTGAACCAGAAGCAGCCAGGACTGAAGCCTGAGCTGCAAATGCCTGAGCCAGGATTGCACAACAGGGGGATGTCAGCTCACCCCTTCGCCGAGGGGCGAGGAGGGGGGATCCTCAACATGTGCTTGCCAGAGGGTTACACTGACACTCAGGCTCAAAAAACAGAATTAGCAGAAGAAAACATTCAGCATTTCAGTGAGCGAAGGTGACTACATAGCTGCTAGCTTGGCACACTCATGTTTGGGGATTTCATCATCAGAGATGTCGAGAGGAACAAGACCACATTTGGGTTTCCATCAAGTGCAGCCTAAGTTTATCATTTTCAACCAAAAGCATTTTAGTACGATGCACATATGAAACAGAGCTTCAAAAGGGGACAGACATTTAATACAAAAAATATGCTTTTTTGTTGTTGTTAGATAAGTTGAAAGCTGCCAGATGGGTTTTCAGAAATCTTTCCATCAGCTTTTACTTCTGCTATGAGGCCAACCACGAAAAATGTCAGCTCCCAGAGTGTATTTAAAGAACATAATTGCTAACTGCAAGGAAAACATATCCCATGCGTAACTAGAGAGTTGCTCTTGTGACATGATGATCTGATAGCCATAATGTAAAAATTACAGACGTGCATCCGAGCACTGCTATTACGAAGTTACAGAATTAGGGATGCAGCTAGTGCATTAGCTGAACTAAGATTGCTACCCTGCCTAGGAGCTCGTTTCCAGCTGAGAGGCAACATCATTTCAGACCAACCCGTCACCCGCAGACAGACGTTTAGGTTTTTTTACCATCTCCCCCTTCTGTCCAGGATGACCCTGCAAAAGAAAGAAAACAGGCATCAGCTTCAGCCACTGCAGTCTCTAGAAGATGTTGGCTTAACCCACTTACCCCTTGCTTTGGGAGGTGCCCGCAGTTACTACACCTTGTCAAGGGAGATGCACCACCGTACATGTGGAGCTTTGCTAACACATCTAACAGGACACAGCTCACTACTACCCAAAATCCTGAGAACAAAGCTCTGGAGGATTAATTCAGGGTGCAAAGGCTCTGCGAGGCATGGCCGGGACATGATTAAGCCCCCCATCGGGCTGGCAGAGCAGGTTCACCTGAATGCAGTGCACTGCGCCTGGCTGAGGCTCACGTGTGTGTCCCCAGAGTAGTACAAGAGAGACGCTGCTGGGTCTCTCTTGAGTGTGATGTTCCTCAGGGCAAAACCAGGGTCTTGCTGCAGCAGATTAGGTGCCAGAGGTATGTGCGACCAGCTCCTTCTCTGTTACAGCATGGCTAGAGGAAGTGTGGTGGGGAATTTGGCTAAGGAGCTGCCCGGAGCTATGGGTTTTACGTCAGTTGGGTTCATAGGGAAGGGGCTGTATTTGTGCCTAGCTCTCTGAAGGATGGGAATAACTTAGGTCTCTCTCTCTCTCTACTACAAAGCTGGTTATAAGGAGGTTCTAAGGATAGCATGGAGATCTTTAGGGTCCTTTCCTCTTCTACTGCAACTCTATGCGGCACAGCAGTGAAGAGAAAGAAGCTGTAGGGTCGACTTCAAATGAAGCTGTTGGCTGTCTAAGGCAGAGGGCTGGTGCCTAGGGGACTTGCTCTGTCTGTCCGATTCAGGGTGGGAGTGCCTGCTAAGGCTTTCCCTGCAGCAGCCAGGCTGTTGCACTTGGGAAGTGCTATTTTATAGATTTGCCTAGAAAGGAAGCAGCCACACTCTGCCTTCCCTAATCTCCTGACTCCTGCATCTCCCCCAAGGCACCTGTGGTATCCTTCTGCCTGCCAACCTTCTAATTTTCTTTTCATCCATGCATGTGCATGATATTGCAAAGTAATCCTCTTAAAGACATATGCTGTAACACACAGGCTGGCAGGACAGTGGGACCTAGTGGGAGGCAGAGCAGAAAGCCTTGAGAGAAGCTATTTGCTTACCGGTTTGCCGTCCAAGCCAATAGGGCCCTGAAATAAAAGAGGAGAAATGATGAGAAATGCTTCCACTGGGGTGTCTGTCCATCTGCCCCAGCAAGCACTACGTGTCACAAGATTGCATGGACTGGGGAAAGGACGCAGAAGTGAGGTGACTCTCTGTGCCCTCCTGCCAAGTCCTGGCAGGTCCCTGGCCCACTGGGTACCAGCCCAGCTTCCCAATTGCTCCCGCAGGGACCTGCTCACTGTCAGTCCATTTCAGCAGTGATGCTGGACACAAGAAGGGAAGGGAAGGGAGGAAGGATTCATGGGCAATCTGCAAAAAACCCTGAGCATTTCAAATTTCGCAGCGTCCTGTAAATTAGTTGAAAATCAGCAGTCTTCTCAAGACTTTGATTTAAAAAGGCACCCACCTTTGGGGGAAGAAGAATTTTTGCAAATGATAGAATAATAAAAGTGTCCCAGGGAAGAGGTGACATACAGCTCAGCAGCATTTTGAAGGTACTATTTGATGAGAAACAGGCTCCGCAGAGCACTGTCCCACCCGGCACTTTCTCATGAGCTGGGCTGATTTGTTTTCTGCTCCTCCGAAAGCCAAAGACCACAAAGGCCTGGAGAGATCTGCTTCTCCTCAGCCCAGGGGCAGCTCACAGCCCCCCTTTTCGCAAAGGGCAGAGCCACGGAGCCCAGTCAGACAGCTCGGAGGCTGCCAATTCCTCCTGTTTTCCAGGCGCGAGAGTCTCCCCCGCAGACCTGCTCTGGCACATCGTGTGTCCTAGAGCAGCAGCTGAGCTGCCTGGCGGGAGCAGGGATGCAGGGAGTGTTTATGTTTGCCTTAGGCTTCCTAGTCGTCCAGGATAAATGCATAAGAATAAATAGCAACCGTCTGAGTTCTCCAGCAGCCTCAATGCTTCAGAGAGTGTTGCCAGCAACTGTAGGGCTGAAATGAAATTTGCTTTGTCCTTTCCTGGGCTTGTTTTCTGTTCCCTTGCCCATCTGTAACAGTGTTTGAGAAGAATCCCCGCCTCATGCATTTTGTCCTTTCCCTTTGACATGATCAGGGTGTTCAGCGTTGCACGGTCCCCAGCCAACCTGCATCATGCAGGGCCCCGTTTGGATCACAGGTGCTCACTGCTATTGGAGTATCACCTAAAGGCTCAATTAAGGTTGGAATTTCACCTACCTAGGGGTTATTTTCTTTGTTTCGGGGTATTTCTGAGGATGGTTTTCTTTTACTGAACAGATCTGGCTTCAACTATGTTATTTTAACACTTGGAGTTTTTTAAATTAATTTCCTTTCGGAGTTGTGTGGTTTGGTTTTTTTTTTTCCCTAAGTATCATTTAAAAGAAAAAAACAGAGAAAAAAAAACAAATGAAGAAAAAATTACTTTTTCCAGTGATATCAGATCAGGTCCTTGGTTTCAGACAGAAATGATGAGATACAGCAAGGACTAATGACACTTCCTAGTAATATTGCACATCCGTATCTCATAAATTAGCAGTTACACTTACCGGGAATCCAGGAAAGCCTCTTGTTCCAGGCTGTCCCTGGGAAGGATGAAACAGAGACAGCAGTTTAGAGGAACTGAAGCGGATTTTGACTGACCCTAAGTCCTCTCTACGGAGCCTTTCCTCCAGCCTCTGCCCATTTATCCTACGACTCTCTGAAGAGTTACCTCAGACCCAATTCCCCTCCAAGGAGAAAGTGTCTTGGGAAGGAGGGGAAATCTCTTATCCCCACTCCAGTTTGTACAGGGCCAAGAAAATCCTGGAGCAGGTCCAGTTTGGACTGCAAGCAGTTTCCTTGAAGTTTCTACATTAATTAAATGGGTGTCCCTAGCCCATATGCTAGGCTTTTGGAGTATATTCCAGAGGCTTAGCTCACTTTATGGCAATTCTTGCTGCCATAAACCGGAGGCGTTTAATGCAGGGTGCTGCTCTGTGCAAGACAAACCTTGCAGGTCACTGGTGTCTAAATACAGCCATCCCTCTTCTCCTCCTCCCCTAATCTCATGTCCCAGTGCATTCATTTTCCTCACAAATAATTCTGGAGAAGAGATGATTTTTTTTCTTTTCTTTTCTGTTTTTTTCCTCTGGGAGCTAAGAGAAAAAGGAGAGTTAGGTCGTATGATGAGAGGAACATGAGCACCAAGTCCTTTCCCCTGCCTCTTTCTGGCTAGTCAGTGTTGGCTACCAGTTTGGGATCAGGTACAGCAAATACTGGCTTGGGATGTGTTTGGCAGCTTCTTCATCACGCTTAAAAACACTGAAAAAAAGAAAATGTCCTGGCTGTTAATTTTTCATAGTTCATCAGTTTCTGGGACCTGTGACATCCCAGGTCACAGTTACCCTCGATTTGTGGGTATCCAGAAAAGATACCACTTAAGGATTTTTTAATCTCAATTTCCCAAAAAATGTGTGAGCCAAGTCAGGAAGCAATATGGACCAGAATTCAGAAGATCTGGAAGCACACCCATGTAGATGGAAACAGCAGGATGAGGTAAATCCTGTACCACACTCATCCAGTGACCGCTGCGGCATCTTGCCTTCCCTGAAAGCCGTGCTACAATGCCAAAAAGCCCAGATTTCTCTATGTGTTTTCATGCTTCGTTTTGGGGAAGAAAATGCTTTCTTAGGCAACATGAGATACCGTGACCGGACTCGAGTCCCACAAGGGTCTCCTAGGAAAGAGCTGAGTATAAACAAGGGTTCATTTCTGAAAAGAAATGCATGTGGCTGCATCTCTGCCTTAAGCAGAGCTGTACTTTGTGGTGCCGAGGGAAGGGGACAGAGGGCATGGGCATGCTGGGCTGCAAGGCTGAGGTTTGCCACAGTGCAGTAATGCTAATCCCTTGGTGAAGAGCTCAGAGCCACGTTGGCAGGGAAAATCTTCACCTACAGGTTACATCTCCTCCAGCCTCCCTCTACTTGCAGAGAGACTCGGTGAAGATCTGGCCCTTCAGCAATGGAGCCAGATAACCTCTTCACAGAGTTTGAGGGATGCCTCTACCGCAAAATGCCTTGCGTTGTGCTGAACGGTTGTGTCTTTATACACAATGCTATCAGAACCTAATCCCATTTGCACTGTTTTTTTAGTTCTGCAAAGTTGAACTTGGTCAGCTTTGCTTTGCAAGATACATATAAAACCACCTGGTCATGTTGGCCAGTGACCAGGAGGGAAGATAGGCTATAAATTAAAGGATCTGTCCACCGCTGGTTTCTGAAAAGGCAAGAATCAAGAAGAGCCTAGCCACAATTCATTAATTTTGGTTCCCTGCTGGACACCTCCCTGGACAAGAAGTGCTAAAAAAAGAATTAGGGAGAAAATCTGGAAACTGTGCAATTTGGCTTCCTCTGTAGACTACAGACTGCTGCCTCTTTCTCCTTGGAGGACAGCAGAATGATTTGCACGGTATCAGGCCAAAACAACAGTTCAGCAGCAAGCAATTCCAAGAGACTGTTTTTGTTGGGTGGCTGTTTTTCCTTGTCTTCTTTTTAAAATGTTGATCATATGAAGTATGTAATCCCAGGAGCTGCCAAATCATGGAGACCGTCTGTTTCTGCCACTATCAGTGCACTGTCCCTCTCTGGCCAGAAGTTAAGCAGCTCTAAGCTCTAGCAAAAACTTTAACCTCCAAACAAAAATCTGGAAACTATTTGTCATCCCACGTCTTTCCGAGTGGCCCCTTGGCCAGGGTTTCCGTGTTTGTCTTCAGTGCTCAGCCATCCTTTTGACCTATCACCAGCTCCCCAGGAAACTGGATCATCTTCACAGTAGGCTCTGGGGGTGGAAGTGTGGAGTTGTGCCAGCCCTGGCACCTCGGGGCTTTGACTGGAGTAGGCAAAAGCCCATTTTAAATATCATTTGCCATCTAAGTTTTCTGCTGCTTTGGAGGTGTAACGTGTTCTGCACTTTCCAAAACAGCAGCACCAAAGCAAACATTAAAAATTGTCCAACAGACCAGGCATGTGTCCTTCAAGAAAGCAGTGGTGCCTGTCTGTTTGCAGGACCTTCAGTGGCAGGGACTGACAGCTTTTCTCTCCAATTACTATAACCACACTATCCAGAAGGCTGAGAGATACAGCAGGTGAGAAACAGCAAAAGCAACGGGGCATTTACCCTGCAAAATCTGCTTGCTTGTGGAGCAGGGTGGCCTCGCTCAGAGCTTGTCATGGAGAGATCTGCCAGCCCTTTCTCCTGGCCTGGCCACATGGCTGGTCTGCTGAGTATAAAACACTTGGGGAGACCTGTTTGTGCCCTGGGTTTCACTTCTGTCGCTTCTCAAACTCTGGCGTGCCGGGCAGGTGGGCCTGGGAACCAGCAAAGCTGTTTCTTATTAGAAACACTTATCACGGGGCTTTTGGAAAGTTAATTGGAAAGCCAGATGTAGCCAAGTGTTTGCACTGCCTAGGTCTCTCTCACTTGACCTCTGCTGTGAAACAAAAGTTGCCGGCAGCCCATCCTCTCTGCAGGTCAAGGATGGTGCTCTTCACCAGTTAATCAAAATCGGAAG
The DNA here is from genome assembly GCA_008921705.1 of Burhinus oedicnemus. NCBI lineage: Eukaryota > Metazoa > Chordata > Aves > Charadriiformes > Burhinidae > Burhinus > Burhinus oedicnemus. The sequence goes on from VFFE01007679.1 coordinate 6,881,854, forward strand.
TGCTCACTAGGAGGAAGAAAATTGTGTCACCAGGTCTTTTTTCATGGAAATCTCTGGTGGAGGCTGTGCAGGGATGGAGTGGGAAGGACTGGCTGCATCTGCACAAAAGCAGAGGCTTGATGGCTGAACCACAGTGCAAGAAACATCCAGCATTTAGGGCACGCAAATGCTCCAACCCTTCATGTTGGTCTTTTTTATGACCCTATCCTTGCAAAAAGCTTTGTCTGGCTGACTCGTGGCACCTTGCAGGGACACTTTTGCTGGAAGAGGGTGCAAAATCCTGCCTTCACTTTCCTCACCTCTCCAGCCAGCTAAGGAACTTTCCAGAGAGCAGTAACTGTGTTGTCGAAAAGTTTCCAAGATTACGGGTACTTGACAAGGACCTCTGAACAACTCTGAACTACCCATCTTTGTGAGTTGCCCAGTCACCAGCTTAGCTCTCATCCTGTTCTTCTGCAAAATCATGGGGTTTGTCCTCTGCTAATAAAACCAAAGGCTGAGATCAGCCAGGCAAAGGGCGTATTTTCTCCAAAAGCAGTAGCAGCCCTGGTGCAAGAAGGAAATATGCTTCTTTCTTTTAAATACAGGAATACGGTTTCCTCGCAAGGGAAGGCTTCCTCATTTTTTCTGGAGTATGAGCTGTAATTTCATTATATATAGTATATAATAGCAGTACAAAACCAAGCCTGGCTCAGCATGGGAACCACATTATACAGTGTTTTTGCTCTCTCCAGCTGATGCTGTGTCTTACTGCCCCTCCTAAGTCTTTCCCTGTAACTTGCCCACATCCTATATCAGCCAAAAATAGAGAGAAAAGCAACTTACAGGTGGACCACGGGGCCCGATGATAGACATGCCTGCTTCTCCTGGAGCACCCTGAAGAGAGACAAGGGAGAGGAAAAGGGGTGAGAAAAGGAGGAGAAGAAAATACAGAGACAATTATATTCCTGTCAAGACCGGAGTTAAATGAGAGTGCTCAAGGTGTGAGACCTTCAGGGCTTATGGGACAGCTGCCATTCTGGCCTCCCGCAGCTCTTGCCCTGCACTTTGGGGGAAAAGATGTCGTTTGGAACTACTCAGACATGCCAGAAAATGGAAGCTGCACAGCAAGGAAAACTATAAAGCATAAAACACTTTCTGGCAAAACAGAGGTTCTGCCCCATTACGAGTGTGAAAGATGGCCTGAAACCCTTGCTGTTTTCTTCCTGCGAGTCCGGAGGACTGTGTCCTCCACAAGAAAGCAAAGAAGGGATGTGCTGGGCTCCAGGGAAATGGGAGCTGCGGGCAGCTCACTGGCTGCCTCCAGAAATGGCTCGCTTGTGTGCTTCTCAAACTCAGTTGGGATGTGGATGAAAACAGCAAAGTCCTTGCTGGAAAAGAAAACAGCTGCCTCTCCAGCTCCTAGCCACCCACGATGTGCGATGGGCAGGACATGTCCCTGTCTTTGGAAAACATGGCGTATTCCTGAGAGGCAGCTCCAGAAGCGCCCAGGGCTGGGGAGCCTCGGGATGGAGCATCCCGTAAACCGAGCAGCCTGTGAGCAAGCAGAGCTCTCTGCAAAACAAAGCTGGGGCCTGCCAAGGACCTAGGACTCTCACGGAGGGCTTTGGGGAAACATGGGCAATTAAGAGTGATTTTTCCCTTGTTTGTTTGTATCTATCTGCTGTCCCTTCATGTTGAAAGCTTTGGCTGGAGAGAAATGCAAGGACACGCAGAGAAAAATCAGGGTGGCTTCAGGCGGTGAAATCTTGGTCTGTTAGATAATGTTGGTTGGCTCCAATGAGCAAGCAGAAGCTTGAAAGCAAGGAAGGAGAATCTCTGCCCCACCTTGCCCTTCCTTGCTGTTTTCTCTCTATCTCCTGTGAACAGGAGCAAATGGGCCTGGTATGGCAGTGCCCTGCACAAATGATCCCCCATCAGGTGAATATTCATCCCTTTCCTAGTTTCTACACATAGTTATTCAGTTATTCACACCCCCCAAATACCTGCATCCCGCTGTTCTTGCAGGTGGGAGGTACTCACAGCTCTGGGGAAAAGACACTAACGCTGAAGTGTCAAACACCTCAAAACACGGGGGCCAGCAGTAGGATGCTTTGCAAACCACGGCTTCTTTGGAGGGGACAAAACACCAGTTTGCTGCGCAGCAAACAGTTTGGGAGATGGCTTCCCACAGGCTTAAACCATACCATTGGTTTTCCTTGGGAGGAAGAGGTCCCATCAAGTCAGAACTAGGAGCGTGCCATGCCATTTTCTTCCTTGCTATGGCTTGCACCGGGGATCAGGCTAACCTGGGAGGCAGAGGGGAGCTACTGGTTGATCAGGGCAAGGGGAGCTGCCAGCAGGGAAGAAATTTAATGGTTAAAACCCAGGAAGCCTCGAGGGAAGCCCTGCGTGTGCCCGCTGGCTCTTACGCTGTTAGTAAATTGTCATAAACAAGAAACGCAACGTCTTCGCAGGCTGAGTGGCCTGGAAGGAATTTGGGAGATAAACTCCCATTGCCGGGGATGAGGGGACAGCCCAGGGGGGGTGAAAGCCCAAAGCTGGCTGCAGCAGCCATGACTGTGACCAGGGAGCTTGGGCTGGCCCTAGTGGAGGACAGTTGGGGATGCTATGGGCTGTGAGGAGCCAACTCACCTTCTCTCCAGGTTGCCCTTTTAGTCCCTGGTCAGTGGCACCCATCACACCACATGCAAGAGGGTGCGGGGGGGGGAAAGGGAGAGGGAGAAAGAGAGAGACACAAACACAGGCGTCAGCGGCAAGGGCACGCTCCCCCACCCCAAAACCCTGGCTATGGGGCTGGGATGAGCAGGATGGCCTCAGCTCCTGCCCCAGCCGTCTTTCCCATCCTCACCCTGGGATGCCCGAGCAAAGAGCAGCTCCAAATACACAGCGCTCAGCCAGGCAGGGGATGCCCCCACCTTGTTCAGGGCAGGGTTATTTGGAAAGGGCGGCTGCCAGTGGCAGGCAGGGGTGCATGTTAGCAAGCCCACGGTTAGCAGGCCCAAGCTGGCGCATGAGGTGGCAGCAGGAGGCACCCAACCCGGAGGGATGCTGAACTAGAGGAGGGTCTGAGCAACAGGGCAAAGGGGATGGAAACACCACCCCCCAGCATGTGTGCAGTCTGCAGGGCTGGCCACCCTGCTGTGACCAGGAGAGCCCCTCAGGTGCAGGGCTCAGGGAGGGTCGCTTTGCTCAGGCTGACACCCACCAAGGCTCACACTGAAAGCCCCCACCCCACCCCCAGTCTCGGGGGATTGGAAGAGGATGGGGAGGACAAGGCACATGGAAGAGGTTTCGACTTACCGGCCGCCCAGGGATCCCCATCGCGCCTTTGTCTCCCTGGCAATTAAGGCAAAATCAGAGGCAATTTGAAACTGGCCAAAAGCAAGGTTATAAAAACAGCACAAGTGAGCTGGGCCGCAGATGCAGCTTCGTGCTGCAGTGCAAGTGTCCAGGGATTTTGAGAGAGAGAGCGCAAATTAGAGAGAGAGGAAAGTGTGTTTGCATGGGCCCAAACCTGTCTTCAAGAACATGCGTAAGCCACCAGTTCACTCATGCATATGGCAAGCCAGCACATCTCACAACAGAAATGACATGTGGTGATTTAGGCAGCAAAAGAAGGGCAAGAGTTTTCAGCCTAACAAAGTATAATCCCAATTTCCAACACTTCATAAAATTCGGGTCCTGGGAACTGGCTTCTTGCAGTAGCCAACTGTCACATTTTTGTCTTTCTTTACCAAAGTCATCTGGGTGTTAGCTATTTATTTATAGAGTTATCACTTTAAACCAGGATTCTCTTAAACTTGAAAATACGGTCCTGTCCAGAAGCAAGAGAAAAATGTGGGAAAACAAGCTGACACAGGAAAAAGCACGTCTGGAAGAAGACATATGAGCAGCTGTGTTCAGTGTCCTCTACCCCTTTGAGATACTTCCCAGTGAATTGTCAGGGTGTGAACGATCCTAACAGTGGTTTGGGGAATGACTTTGGGTCAGGCGACACTGAACAGAGCCTCGTAAACACGTGAACGCAAGACTGGTGGCAATTTTCTTCAGCCGCTTACCTACAAGGCAGTTTTCTGCCTCTTAGAGTTAAATTTAACTATGCAATTAAAAAATAATAATAATCAACCCTCTCTGCATTCCTGGTCACCAAAACTGAAGGCTGTGCAGATTTGGAAGATAGCAGCTGATTGCTGAAAGGATCTTGATGATTATGGCTTCAGCAGTCATGTAGCTTTTCCTCTATATTTTGCAAAAATGACGTGATAATAATCTCTCCATTCTGTTTCCAGCAACGTTTAGGGTTTCCTTATGTAAAACAGAGTGTCCCTGCCCGTGGCTGCCTGCATCTGTAGACGTAAACCTGGTTTCTGCAGCTGGAGACACCAGCCCCATCGGTGCAACCTCTTTGGGCCTCCCCCCATGTTCAGTCCCAACGTGTGTGAACGTAGTCTGAAATCTCTGGAAGGGGAATGCACTTAACTCTATTTGTTTTGCCGGGTGTACGCAGAGGCTCCTTTGGCTGTGCATCCCAAACTTGGATGTTATTGCCTGGGATCAAACCATTACCTGGTGAAAGTTTAGCCACTTCCCTCTGTGGATCTGGGGGGCCATTCAGTATTGGGGGCGTTCTTTTCCCTGCAGCGCATGTTTTGACAAATTGAAAAGCAGTATATGCTTTGCAAAAGCATCCCTTGCAGATGGATGAAACGCTCAACAGCTGCTTGATTTTAACTTTTGTGGATGACATATTATGGGAAACTGCTTTCTTCTAGAGTTTTAGGCGAGTTCTCAGTCCCACTAATATTTGCCTATCTCAGTGTGCCGGCCCTGAGCAAAACTCCTGGTGTCAGCATCTTGCCCTGGGATTACTTTGTGGCTGCTGGAGAACATAATGCTGAGTTTTCCTGTGCTTTTAGTCCCTTAAATGCTGCTTTCTTCCAGAGCTGAGCTCAGGCTGAGCTCCCTCATGGTTTGAGGTAGAAACTGGTTTTGTTTCTCCTGGCTCTGCTGTAGCTGGTGCCCAAGCAGGAAGAGCCTGAGGTCGGCGCTGAGCTGTGTCTGGTCTCCAGCGAGTACCTGGTGTCGGAATGGTACATGACGGCACCGTGTCTGGTATGTGAATACGCAGAGTTACAGCCCTCCAAGCAATAATAGCAAAGAGAGGAGCACCCAGTAGGACAGCAAATAAATGCCAGATGTTTATAAGGAAAGGTTGTCTGTGACAGGGAGCCAGGAAAGAGCAGTTTTGGGTGGATGATACCATGTAGGTTGGTTACGAAGTCACGCAAAGCTGCTTGCAGCTCCCACATCAGAGCTAGAGGAGGCAACAAGCAGCCTCTGTCCCTAGTCGAGGGGAGAGCCAGCAGCACAGTTTGCGTTTCCTTCATTAGGAAACTGCCTGTTACGGCTGTTGCAGTCTCCAGGCGAGCAGCAGCCTGGGGAGCAGGGAGCCATCGCCAGGAAAGCAGGCAGCTGTAACCCTGAAACCCACGCTCCTTCCTTACTCGTGATTACCTGTCTCGGATGCGGATATTGTTATTATGGACTTCTGCATTTGTCCCAGAGTGATTTAGGCCTTTTAAATCCTGCTGCAATTAACAAGCCTCATCAGCAAGAATACTGCACACTGCGCCTCTTCAACCAGACCCTCAAGGTGACAAAGGCATCTTCTGAAGTAGTGTGTTTCCCACATGCAGGAGGGTTCATAGGGATTATATTATCCTTAAGTCTGCTCCTATAAAGCTGCTGGTCCCTACTCTGTTGTGAGCCACGTCCTGTTTGCAATATGCTATTCTTCTACATCAGGTTTGCTATGCGAGATCACTACCTTCTCTCAGCTTACAAACCCTGGAGGCCTGCTGATGAAAGTACTGCCAGACAGAGAGCACGACGGAGCGAAAAAGAAAGAATGGAGTATTTACCTGGAGCCCTGGTCTTCCTGTAGGGCCCTGAAACAAAATACACAGAAATGGCGAGAGTTAGCCTCAAATTCTGAAGGGAGGGCTTGATAAAGTGGTGAAACCACATGTAAGGGTTCAGGAAACAGAATGGTTAAAAACTCTCCACAGCGTCTTGACCATCAGCTCTGATTGCTTCAGTTTCCTAATCTCCTGTTTGTGAAGTTTTCTCTCCTTTCGGCATGGCTCTACCCACAGCTCTCTGCACAGGCTCTGAAGGTATCTGCAAGTCCACAGAGAACGAGCTAATTACAGGGCTCTGATTTTCTTCCTTAGTTTCCATCTGCTAAATATTATTTTTTCATGTATGGAATTGCTGCAGTTGCCACAGAAATGTTGCATGTTCAGAAATGGGAGAGAAAACGTCCGTGAGAGGATCTTTTCCTTCGGATGTGGTCCAGACGGCGAAAGAGTCCGGGAACCTCAGGACTATTGCACGATTTCATCATTTCCTTCCTTCCTTTACCCCTTTTAATCCCAATCTCACCAAATTTCTTACATGATTGCGGGTTGCCCTTGCCTTCACCAAAGCCTCAACTGACTTCAAGAATAACGATGGGAGCATCTGTTGGGCAAAGGGAGAGCATGAAGGTCCCTTTTGCTGCTGGGGTGTTGCTCATCCATTTCCCTGGGTTTTCTCCTGGTCATCCTAGACTACAAGCAAGGCTCAGTGCATTTCTAATGAGTATTTCTTGCCCATCCCCACGCTCAAGCCGACACTGGCATGGGGGGCTAAGGCCTGCCACGTGGCACGTTGTGTTTCACAAGCTGTGAAAAAAAAACAGGAGAGAGATGTGGGGTCATTGTCATTTTGGGGTCACTATCCAGAACATTGTGTATGACAGCCAGCCAGGCAGGAGCCCAGGTCTGTTGCTCATAAACTTGAGTTTCCATGCGGTTTTAATCATGAGAAATAGTGTGTGTGTTGGGGGGTGTGTGTGTGCAAAATATTTCCTATGGTGACATGGAGGACTCTGCTTGACTCTTCAGCAGTGAACTTTTGCTCGCGGTGACTGAGCCGGTCTCGCTCGCCAGCTGATCAGAAACTCCAGAAGACTAGAATGAGACAAAGGTGCTGTTAGCCCAAGACAAATTCCACGTTGGCTAACGACGCTCGGTCTGCCTGACTTCCTCTTGTTATTTCCATTGGCTGTAGCATTCCTTGTGGCCTGTCCTGAAAGTCTGCGTGTGGAGATAGGTTCAGGGGTCGCAATAAACCAGGATATGGTAGCATATATTGTCAGCACTTCTCTGGTGGTCCCATGTGTTTCTGCCAGACTTCAATCTTTCATTATGATATTAAGTTTCTAACCCTTATTGCTGCAGAGAAAGCCTGGAGCGTACGTCTTCCTCACCCTGCAAAGGTACACAACTGCTCTCCAGGAGACATCTGCGTTGATCTATTGATTTCTCTCCACTTTCTCATGGCAATAATAGAAATGCCAACACTGCTACCCATTTTGTGCCCCATCCCTTTAGCGCCGACATGTGCCTGCCCGGGGCAGAGTGGCAGGGACAGCTCTGGATGGACTCCACTTGCAGCCCCCTCTAGAGCAGTGCTTTCCTCCCAATAACCCAAAGCTAACGCTGAAATCTATCCACTTCAGCAGCCAGTCCTGAAAGCCCCTGGGATAAGCTATCGCTGAAGGTTTGCGTGGATCGGGGCTTCCAGCTGTAAAATGCTTTCAGACCTTTTGGCCTGGAAGGTGCAACTTTTTGGAAGATTGTTGTCATTAAATCAGGCTGTGCTCGTATATCTGTGGGAGTTCAGTCTATAGCATTTCAACTTGATGAAAGGGGAAAATAGGTTGTGCAGCAACTACTTCTCCTCAGAACGTCATCTGCAAACTGTTTAAGACGTTTTTGCGTGAACAGACAAAAGATGACTACCGTATGTTTAACTTCTCATGTTCCTTCACAGAAACCCAGTATAGTTACTCTATTGTACACGAATATAAACCATTTCCTCTGCAAGGACCGTGCTAGAGACAATATAGCATTTCTTTATAATCCTGAGAGATGTTCAATACATGGCCTCATTCCTTGCATTGCTTCTTTGGTTCACTGTGGGTCTCTTAATAGCTGTAAGAAAACTTCTGCAATAACCTAGCTATTTTCCTGAAACCTAAATCGTCTGCACTGAGGTTTTGCATTAGCTAACATTTGAAAAGGAAGCTGTCAACACAATTTTTCCTCTGAAATTGATAGTTGTGCAGCTATACTTGAAGGCCCAACAGTTCAGCAAGCCTGGGTGAGTAGCAGGGAGCAAGTCCCTACAGCTCAGCTCCCGCCATGTGTTTGCGATCTATCTTTCCTTTTTTCGCAAACACGTCTTGTTCAGCATGTGGCATCCCATGCATGTGAAGCGCATACAGCCAATTCCCCTGGGGTACATGGAGCCAACTGGTAACACACAGATATCTGCATCTCTCTCATTTGCCATGTCCCCATCCCTGCGCCCCCTCCATCCTCAGAAGCTGCGATGCAGCCAAGAGCAATCCCACCCCAATACGGGTCCAGAGCGCCCGCAGTACTTGCTGTTTGAGAGATCCCAGGGTGCCAGGACTGCAAAGGCGGCTACCGCACCAAACACCACAGACAGGAGACTTTGCTAGTTCATGCCCCGCAAACTCTGTGTCAACAGCTTCTAAAACCATAGACTTTTGGTACTTACAGGTGGACCTGAAAGACAAAAGAAAAACAAACAATAATTAATTTTTTAAATGCAATAAAACCTAACAAGAAGGGCTAGATAAACACATTGTACCATCTTTTGGGGTTGATCCTGATGCTGCTCCCATTTGCTGATGCACTTTCACCAACTCCCTGCTTGTTAATTAAGGTATCCCCACAATTGGCAGCACTGCTTACAGTCACCATGAGTGCAGGGCAGCCTCTGAAAGCCCTGTATTGGGAAGTCCATGTAAGTCAGGCTCTTGACAGCGTTACACTCATTTTTGGTCGTCTGGCACATAGGGGTTCCTTCCCTGAGTGTGACAGCACTAAGCATGGGGGACTCGTTGCTTGTGTGACTCCCCCTCACATCCTGCCCACCCCTTGGGGTTGAGAAAGTTGAGTCTGGGGAGGCGAGAGCCCCTTTGCTGCTAAAATGCCTACGCATTTTCCACCAGCATCAGTGATCTTGCAAAGGCAAGAAAAGGTTAATGGGGAGACTACAGCTATTAAACACATCAGGTATCTCTTCTCTTCAGTACAAGCTAATTTTCCTCTTTTTTTCTGCTTCTGTTCCCATAGGAGCCAATCTGCCCTCTTGGAAGAAATTCCCTCAAATCCTTTGGGTTTCTTTTATTTTGGAAAGCCTTTTGGAAGCTGCCAGTGTGCAGCACTGCATCTTCCCTGTACAGCACCGTTGTACAGTATATATCAGGGCTTGAACAGTGCATTTCTTTCATCAGTTCCCAGAAAATTCCTCAAAATCATGACAGATATTGTGTGTGTGGAAAGTAACCCCTGGACTCACTATTTTGTGGTTTCCTCTCTGTGGGAGAAGCAAGACACACCATACAACTGTCAGGGGTTTCTACATTTTCCATACTTTATAGACACTCTGTTTTCCTTTTTTTTTTTCTTTACGTGAAGTGCCAAGAAGTAAGACTAAGCAGTATAACAGGCGAGCTGACAGACAACAGGCAACAACCTCTTCTTTGCACGGGAGGCGGATGTCACGGTAAGCACCTGCAGAATATGTCGTCATCCTGAAAATGCCCCTGGCTGAAAGTCCATGAAAGAAACTGGAGACTTTGGATGAACAAACATTTTCCACATTGGAAATCTCTCACTTAGCGTGACTCCTTCCTACCAGGGACTATGGCAAATGATTTGGCTATCAAGCTTTGGTGACCTAAAATTGCACTGTCAAATGCCACTCAGACTTTTGCTCAGCTTTCATCGTAGTTGATGGAAAGAGGTTACCTCTAAAGTGTACCTTTTGGTTAAAAAAAAAATAAAAAATAAAGTTTAGCACCTTCATGGTGACCGACAGGTAGAGCTAAGACCAACATTCACAGCCAGAAAGCTCAACAACTCTAAACAACTCCACCCAAATTTAGGACAGGAGCTCAGGGGGGACCTAGATTTGGTTGGTCTGGCAATCGCCCATCACCAGTGTTGGTGCCGAGGCTGCTATCCTGCTTGGTATGCCAAGTCTAAACAACAAAAGCGCTTCTGATCAGAGAGTTCATTTTGGAGGGCAAGGTCAGACTCAGATCCAGGAATCCTAATTTATGCCAGACTGGGAGAAAAAGAAGAAAAGAAAAAAAAAAAAAAGTTTTCCAAGTCTGGCTTGGGTGACAATACAGTTCTGTGAGCGAACTGTTTTGGAGAGATTTTGTTTCAGAGTGAGCACCCTGTCACAAGGTCAATGCTTATAGCTTGCCAACACACGGACTTTATTTCCATTAGCAACACTGTAGACCCTTAATGACCCGCCTACCCGTCTGCGAGGGTTTGGGGCACTGGTTCATTGTATGAAGCAAATCGTTTAGCTAACATTGGAAGGAAAATTTAAAGGCAAGCAAACCCTGACCCATCCCTGCCCTTCCAGACCAAACGCGACCAGACAGTAGCACAGCCTGTAATGATATTGCAATACCGCTGAGAGAAAACATAAGCTTTTGTTTGCTCCAGAAGCTACATCCACAGAGCAGAGTAAATCAGCGATGCCGGCAGCTCTGTGCCCATCAGGCCACGCACCCCACACGGATCAAAGGCAGGAGGCATATTGGAGGCCTATCTTTGTTATATGCCCTCTATAAAATTAATGGTTATGTGAAGGGTGGGCTGCACAGTCTTGTGTAAACACACATCAGTGAGCTGCAGGGACATGGTCTTGGCTGCAGTAAGTCCATTGGTAGAGACCATCCAGGGACTGGGCTTCAAATGCCAGGACCGTCCGTGTGACCCGGCAGAAAACAAAGCCCTCAGATATAGTCACTTCTAAAAGCAACATCGTCTTGCATGGGCTGGAGGAGAAGGAGGGAAAATGTCCCGAGGACAGCGGGGAGGGAGGATGTGCTGCTGGATAAGCTGTTGCAAAGCACCGGGGATTTTACAAAGTGAAATAATGCTTCAGCAAAGTGGATTTGTCATGTTCTGTCACGGTAATTAACGAGAAGGCCAAGCAGAGCTTCTAAAGAGGCTCAGTCTTTAATATAACAAGAAGTAATTTAACGCACATTAGAGGAAAGAGCGGGCAGAGGGAGGGGATCCTTGCGCCTCTGCTCTCAACTGCTCTAACCACCGGTGGCCAGGCTGAGCCAGCCTCTGCCAGGCAGCATGGGCCATGCTGTATGCAGCGCACCCAGCTTGCCCCTGGCCAGGGGTCTGGCAGAGCTGCCCTGCCCTGGTCAGGGATGCTGGCAACCCTGCAAGCCAAGGGATCAAACCTGCAAGTTGGCCAGGCTGCACGGGACCCTTCATGAAAGCAACATGAACTGCAACAGAGTCACTGCAACACCACTGCGTGTTGTCCCCTGTGCTCCCTGGCTCCTGCAGTCCCAGCCAGATTGGGGCAGCTGTGTAGAAAGAGGCCTGGTTGCCACCAGGTGGGCCAGGTCTCGATGGTGGTGAACTCCATAGAGCTCCACGAACAACTAAGAGCCAACAATCTCGACAACCACAAGTGCAAATTATACCTATGGGGGCTCCTCCTCTCCCATGTCCACAGCAGGATCTTTTGGGGCGAGACAGAGGCAGTGCTGCTTAGGAGAGGAGCTACATCCCCTTTCATAAACAGCCAGCAGAGAAGGGACAATGAATCAACAGAGCAGAGATCAAAGCTCCCGTGAACATTTCTAAGCCCATTTCATAGCCAAGCCCGGCCACTAGACAGACCCAGAGCTCCCACACCACCAAATTCCTCAGCCTTGCGCAGAACAGGGAGCCCACATTTGTAATTGGCACCTCCAGATCCTGCGTGTTTTGAACCCGATCTTGCCGGGACCAAAGTGATGCTGGTGCTGGCATACAGGCTACAGCACGACCGTCTGCCCACGATGGGCAGCTCAGGAAGCATCTCTCTGTGCCGGTGTCTTGCTGAAAGGCACTGGAGGGCTGCAAGCGGCTGCGATCACTGTTTATCCAGCTGCGGCACTTGTCGAGCAGCGGGGGATGGAGCAAACGTGTCTGGAGTGGACGAGTGGGAGGAAGCAGCGGCCTCCTGCAAAGAGGAGACCTCCAGTGCACCTTTGAAAATGAACATTAAGGAAACAAAGAATTCTTGCAGAAGTACCCGGGGTCCCTCCAAACATAGGGCCTCTGGAAATTAGCACCATCTGCACTGTCCCTTCTCAGCTGTTCTGGCTTTTATGCAGATAGAAACTTTCCTTAAAGAAGCTCTGCCCTTCCTGTAGCCCTGTAGCAAATGAGCTGCCACAGTGTGCAGAGAGGACGAGTCCACCTTATTGCACATATGGAGCGGGCAAACCCTGTGATGAACAGCAAGGCCATGCCACCGAGCCCTCTGCTCACTTGTCCTTCCCCGTGGCCGGTTCAACTGGTAACTAGCCAAAACAAAACTGCAATGACCCTTTTTCCCTCACCCACACAAAGAGATAAAAAGCCACCCTCCATGCTGTAGCCTCCTGGCTCAGAAGAGGGGATGCTCAGTTTTGTTAAGTGGGTCATATTTATCCTAATCTGGAAAGTCCCACGTCCCAGAATATCAGATCTTAAAAGCTGGACAGTATTAGAGTGGGTCAGTGTGGTGTGAGACCTTCTGCTGATGGCAGAGATATCTTCCAGCTTTGGAGACAGCAATGCTCTCTGGACTGATAAGATCATTGAAACGATCTCATCCATTTAAGGGTGTTTCCTGATGTCTGGAAAAGTGTCCATTCTTAAAAGGCTCTCAAATGCTGTTGCTTATTTTTTTTTTTCTCTCACTTCTTGGATGCAGGCAGTCCAGCGTCCGCAATGTGTGTGTCTTCCAGCCTGCTCCAAATGCTCACATACGAGGGATTTATATTTTTTTGCTCTATAGCATACATGAGACAAGGAGGACAGAGAGGGAACATAAAGAGGTTATTGTTGCTTCCTTCGGTCATCCTCACTACGCACTCTGGCAGAAGGGGAGATGTAAACATGTAATCCATCCCTCTGAGGTAATCCAGCCATTTCACAGACCCAGAAGGCAGCTTTAGCGAGTTAGAGAGATACAGTTACTTCCTGACATTCAGGACTATGTTAATTGATAACAAGATAGCTGTGGCCAGGCAATTAGTTATGAAATGCTGATTAAAATGTCAGCAGCCCGAGCACGACCTTACCTGGGGTGGCAGGGAACCCGTCGTTCATGGCCTCGCAGGCATTCAGCACTGCATGACCCAGTTTCGGACCAGGCAGACCCCAGTTGGGTGCACAGAGCCCAGATGGTGGGTTTGGCCTTTTTTAAAGACTGGCCATGCTGCAGTTTTCACACAACAGATCCAGGGTACTCATAGACTTTTAGAGACATCTTCCCTACCTCCATCAGGGGACAAATGACACAAGGGGAGGTGGAGGGAGCATTAACTCAAAGAGCTGCAAACAAAAAGGCAAAAATGCCATGTGACTTGCCATAATTCAATGATTAGTTGTAGGGGAAATTAAAGACAACAGAAATCTTCAAAATAGTAAGAAAAATTTTAAACACACCCTCCAGAAATTTTGCTTCAAGTGTTGTCAGCAACAGCAGACAATCTGGGTGTATAACTCCCTTCAGAGAGCACAAGTCCCTTGCAAAGGCCAGGCCCCTCTGTCCCCAAAACATTCTCCTCTTGGCTACACCCTTGCAGAGCCACAAGAGGTTCTTCAAAGGATCACAGAAATGTTGGATAGCGAAGAGACTATCAGCATTTCACTGCCAAAAAATGTGACCAACGCTAAGCTGAGGCACCAGGTTCTGCCAGTCACTCAAGTTCGCCTCTGAAATCAAACCCATGACATCACTGAGACTCATCAGTTAATATCAGCAGCTGTTGAGGATAAAAGTCACTGCTCAGGCACTCTGAGCATCCCGGCACACCACCACCACCACCAGCCCCTGCCGAGGAGGCCTCAAGCACAGCACTGAGAGAAGTCCATGGGAAGCCATGCCCAAAGCGAACAACAAGGTGGAGCCTCACAGAAAAATTAATATGATTAAGCAGCACTCTCAAAAATAAAAGACAGGGTCCGATACCAGAGTTAAGCCACAGACTCTAACTGCATCTTCAAGCATCTACTTGTTTCAAGAAATGCTTATAAGGGTGACAGGAGCCACTCAGCCTCCAGAACCAGAAGAATCTGATGAGGAAAATCTGGGCCGTTGGCATAACCACAGCGAGCCCGTTAGGCAGATTAAAGTGCTCAAAGACGAGGGTTCAACAATAGACAAAGAGAAATATTCTGACAAACATCTGGGAGAGCCCCTTGTGAAAACAAAGGGCAGGAAAGGGCCAAGAGCAGATGGCCCACATGGTGCTGGCTGCACCCAGGACGGAACACAGCACCTCTGGCACTGCCGGTGGAGAGACAGTGGGATGGCCAACACAGGGCAGAACAATGCTCATTTTGGGCAGGCATCCATGGGTCAGCAAGCTCTTTCCAAAAAGCAAACAATCACATTTGTCCTTGCCATGCTGAAGCACTTAGCACCACAAAAAGCAGAGAAAACAGGGCTGGGAAGGGCCCCTGGGGTCAGCTTGCCCAGTGGGTTTTCGCGCTTCGGATCTGGAGGCCCCATCAGGGTTTTCCAGTAGCAGTGTGGACCCCTGGATGGTAAATTGAAACCGGCTGGTGGCAGGCTCACTCCACTCCGCCACCTTCTGCCAAAGAGCCAGTATGGCCCCGGGCTCGTGCAAACCGCCGACCAAAAATCACTGCTCTTGACTGTCCCCTTTCTCTTCCCCTTCTGTCTCCCCTGAGCAAACCAAACAGAGATTAAAGGATTCCTGGAGAATGAGAAGGACACAAAATTAAGCAGGAAACATCTTCAAAGCAAACAAAGGAAAAAAAGTCTCTACCTAGCCCATTTGGGCAAATATTTCTCTAACCTGTTGCTGTCCTCCGGGGACGGAGACACCACACTCTTTCCTAGCGATCGGGGCCAGGCAATACCCATGCCCTGACTCATAAGGCCAAATTTATTATCTTTCTTAGAGACTACCCAAAATTTCCAGTGTTGTTGTTTAAGTCAGTCAATGACCTCTCTGATGCACAGCAAACTCAAAGAACAGCTTCTTTCCTCTCCTTTTTGCGGTTACCTTTCATGTGTTTGCAGTCTGCTGCCCTGTTCCCCACAGTCTTCTCTTGTCTTTAGACTAAACAAAACCTAATTCTTCCAGTCTCTCCACAGAGGCCATGTTTTCTGGACCTCTGGTTGTTCTCATTGCTCCCCCTCAGTGGCCCATTTGCCTCGAAGTGTAGCTCTCAAATAGCAACCTGCTCTCCGGCTCACTGTGTGAGTCAACAGCAGACAACTTGGTGACGGCAGAAGACATGGTGTCTATTTACCTTATCCACAGGGTCTTAATCATAGAGGGAAACTGAGTTCCTCCCTGTCACCACCTCTGTCTTGCCCTTATCTTCTGAAATATCACTTGTCCTCCTTGAGCCCTCAAAGCCTCCGAGATTTCTTGCAGCATTTCTCCAAGAAGCTGGTGTCCTCGCTGTCTGGTGTGACCTGCTGTCATGCTCTACTGAGGAGGAGGGTCTCCTTCTCACTCACAATGAACTTCAGCATTTTCTTGGTGTCCTTGATAGCCCCACCTCACCCTAGGCTTTCAGATTTTCATCTTGCATATCCGTCCATTTTTAGTCCTTCCAGCTTTACTTTTCTTCTGTCTTGAATTTCAGCTTGCTGAGGAGTTTATGATTTTCTTTGGTTGATCCCCTCCTGTAACACCTTTGCACTGGGACAGTTTTAACTCATGCCTTTAATGGATTTTCCCTATCAGACTACTGAGTCTCCTCAACTTCTTCCCCAGCTCTTGCTCTCCAGGGGCACTACCCCACTAATTCTCCAGTTCCTTCTGTGTTTTTGAAGTCCACCTCACACACCTAAACATTTCCACAAGCACCTTACAACTCTTAGTCTGAAGACACACATGCCAATGCAAAAAGCCACCACTCCAATAAAACACTACTCTTGGCAGAGCAGATGTTTGATAGTCTCTGCAGCTCCCACCCTACATCCTCTAACACATCCTATTCCATGCCAGGAATATGGAAGGTGGTGTCGGAAAGCTCTGGAGATCCAAACCAGTTTGAAAACTGCAGTTGGTTACTCAGGAGAAGTCTGATATTCCTCCTCCGAGGAGCTGACCGCTTCTTCAGCACCCGGTCAGGCCCTGCACAAGTCCTGTTCCTCAGAGAGCTGCAGAATTAGGAAGGAACCACAGGGAAAAACTGGCCATGGCTGGGTAAAGCTAAAACCAAAATCCACAGCACTTTTACTTCCCGCTGAAAATTACAAACTCTCTCATAATGTGGTTGTCTGAGAAAAGTAGAAAGTTGGAACTTACTATGGCTAATAATTATTTAAATAAATTCTCTGATCATGCACATAAAATGCAAACAATACACTTCACTCACTTGTCAAATTGCGTGGATTCATTTTCTTCCTATGTAGTTTTTGCAATTAGCAGCTGATTTTAATATCTAGTGCACTGTTACTTTTTTTTTTTCCCTAATTCTTGTTATTCTTCCCTCTTTTCCATCTGCTAACTCTTTTCTTCTTCCTTCCTCCTTCCAAAATACTTTGCAACTTTTATAACAGCAAATTCTGTCACCTACCCAGGGAGGAACAAAAGACCATTGTGTTCAATTTATCTTTTAATAGACTCCTTCCTCAAATACCTCACGGACTGCCAGTACTGTCTTCCAGACCCTGTCTCACACCCTTTTGAGTTATGAAAATGTTTGGGAGGGTCTTTCCTTTAACCAAGACATTTTTCCACCCGAGATGATTGATAGCTCCCAGTTACCACTAATTACCCTATCAGCAGTTGGACATAAGCCTAGCCACAGCACTCTTCCTCCAGAGGCCGGCAATGCATCCTTGTCGCTCGTTATCCTCTTCTTCAAGGATGGAACAAACTGACTAATTAGAGACACCATAAATTCTTCCTTCAGGCTCTTTCCCGATGCGCTGCCTTGTTTCCAAGCAGAGCATGTGGAGGAGAGCGGGGCTGATGCTAGTCCTTTCAAAAGGAAAAATGTGATGGGGTTTCCGAGCCCAAGTGGGTTTGCTCGGCATGTTTTATTGCACAGGAAGAGGAGAGTATTCATTCATTCATCCAAATCTAGCTGACGCTTTCTTAGCACGCCTTGAACTCTGAGAGGCTTGCTTAGCTTGGCTACCCCCGCAGAGGGCTCTGCCTGGTAGGAGCCAGGCTGGGGCAGCGTACACATATGGAGACAACCCGCATTGGCTAACAGGGATAAAAGGATTCATGGCTTTCCTTACCTAGAATGAACCGAGCGTGCGGATCCCTTCCCTGTTGCCTCCGGTGCCCAAACCAGATGCTTTGCACAGCACACACTATAGAGCGAGCCATTGAACTGGAAAGGCAAAAAATAACCCAAACCAACTGCTGCCTCCCTGTTGAGCGTGGTCTGGAAAGCACCTGTAGTCTCTCGTCTTCTCACTGTGGCAAATTTGACTCAACGAATGAGTTTGCTAAACTCTGTCAGGACCTCTGTCTTGTTTGAGACTGAAAGATTTTGCTTATTTAGACATACAAGTCACCATTTTTTAAGGTAGTGAGAGATCTCATGATAACCTCAAAGAAGAAAAGAGAGCGCAATGAAGATGGAAAAGAGATATTTTCCCCTGCCCCCGGAGCAGAGAAAAAATAACTTGGAGGAAAACAAACCAAGTTTAGGAACTGGTTACTCTGAAGCTCTTCCTCCCAGCCAAAAGGAAAGGCCCTGAGGGCACGAGGGGAAAAGGGCATTATATTTAGAGAGAAACTTCCCTAAAGTACATGGGGTGGATGGTGAACATGCACTGCAGGGACACACGCCTGGCAAAAAAAGTTGTTGGGGCTGCTCAGCCACTGCTCAAGAGCCCCAAGTCCTACCAAAACAGCAAGACCTCACTGTTCTAACAAAAAAAGAGCAAAGAGGAAGAATGAGGGCCAAGGTCTGCAGCAGTTTGCTGCATGGGAAAGGCACATGGAAAAACCCATCTGGAGGAGGAGGCAATGGCTGAACGCATGCCAAACCACACGGGGCCGGGGACAGTGCATGCCCCACACCAGCCCTCAATCCAAGAGTCACATGTTTGTAGCTTCCCTTCCTGAAGGACCTGAGAGCCACTTCCTATCACTGTCCCAAGAAACTCCAGGACTCCTGCCCATTAAGAGTCAAGTTAATGCAATAGCAGAGCATAGAGATCTATCCAGGACAGCTTTGAAATTCAAGGAGAGAAATATTCACAACTGCACCCAATAACCTCATCTCCTCCTGTTTCCCCAGAAAAAAACACATTTGCTGTAAGCACACAGGTCATCCATAAGAAAGAGATCACCACACACATTAATTGGGGGTAAACTAAGAAACATGAGGCTACATCTTTCAAAAAAACCACACTTCTTTCCCCCTCTCCTTTCCTTCTGTTTTTAAGCCCACATTAAATCACATTGCACAGGGGATGCCAAACAGCCTCGGAATACCACAGCTTCTCCCTGGGTTTCAGACAGGTTGGGGCCAGGTACATCACTCCCTGGTGAGCAGAGCACTGAGATGTGGCTCCCTTGCTGTGGTCAGGGCTGCTCCACAGACCAGTTAGCTCTGTGGGGTGCTTTGGGGTTTCAACCCCTCTTTCATCTGTGTTGCACTTGTATATAGGAGGGTTTAAGAGGGAGCTGATCTGTAGGCAGTGGCTGCCATTTTGGGAGACCACCTTTGCTGCCAAAATCCCTCTAATAAGGAGCTAATATTTAAAAACTAAATAAAAAAGGGGAAAAAAAATGAAATCCCAGCCCATTGTGTGCTTCAGCTCCATTAGGGACAAGGCCAACACTCAACTCCCAGCAGCTGCTGTCGCCCCCAGCAACATCTCCTCCCTTGGAAGGCAGCAGCTGATGATCGAGGAGAAGGACAAGCAAAGAGCAGCCACCGGGATCCAGCCACATCCACCCAATGCCATGTCCCGGTACCTGGTTCGGCCTCAGGAAGACCCCTTCCCAAAGGGAAAGCATGGCCCATGACCCCACAGTCCTCTACCTGCTGCTGGTTGAGCTGCGCAACAAGGGGAGCCTGGTGTGGATGGGATTGCTGGGTGGTCCCCAGCGTAGCACACACACTGCCCAGAGCAATACCAAATCATAATAAACAAGTCCCTCACACAAAGCTCTGTCAGTTCAGATTCCAGTTCGGCTGATATAATCTTCATCTTCTCTTTGAAAGAAAGGAAAAAAAGAAAAGAAAAAAGAAAAAAACAGACATCCTAAGTGAGAGGAGTGAGGCAAGCAACGGATTGATACTGCCCATGTGTTTCTCAGCCCCACAGCGTGGGGAAAATGTGCTGTTAATCAGCCGCCCCCTGGGGAATACGCTGATTTAATTACCTCCTGCTTGCACAGTCCGGCTGCGATGCTGCTCGCTCAAGACATCGCATGAGGAAGAAACAGACACTGAGCCTCGGCAGCCAGGTTGGAACGGGATGGGCAAGCAGAGCAGGCATCGCCCCAGCCCTGGTTTGGGGAGCAAGGGGGTGAATTGGTCCAGGGAGGCCGTGCGAGCAATCTGCCTCCCAAAGTTGTATCTGCAAGAGGTAGATAGCATCAAAGGGCACATCACTGCCCCACCAGAGCCACAGGCACTGCAAGGGGGATGCATGCAGCGAGGAGTCGCCTTTCCCCTATCTGAAACACAACCTTATTTTAGGGGAAATACAGCAAAGATACACGATGGGCAACAAGGGGGTTTCCAGATAGGAAAGGGGAGAAATAGCCAGATGAAATGAAGGGGAGATGCCCAGTTAGTAGGCGTCGTGCCACAGCCACCTCTCCTCACTGGCTGCGTGGCACAGACCCCTCACGTGAGCACATCTCTCCAACCCTCCGATTATCATGCCACTGGCATCTCGCAACGTTAATCTGGGATGTGTTGCAGCATTGCTCCAATGCAGACAAATATTTTCCAGGGCTTATGTTTCACAACGCTTACGAATGTCAAAGAGGCAGTACACAGAGGGGTAGAGACCTGGTCCAGCTCCTGGAAGGGGAGAGCTGCATCAAGTGCATCCATTCTCAAAGCAACTCACTGGACATTCAATTAGAAAAGCTTCATCATGAGATGTGGGTTTCTGCTTTTCCACCTGGGAAACAGCCAGGATGTTTAATAATTAATAGCTGTACGCTTGCCTGCGAAGACTGGTGCGAAAAGTGTCGCTGCGTCTTTAACGGCTGCCAGCGATGGGAAACTCATTGGAGTGTATGTTCGGAGGGGAAGAAGGTTAAGATGATTAACTGGTGCTAACAAGTTTAGGATGTGGAAGAAGTATTCTCTTGGACATCCATCAAAGAGAGGATTGAATGTTCCTTGGCGGGGGTGGGAGGGGTGGGGGAGCGGATGGTATGTGTTTAGCAGATGAGGTTTCTGCCTCCCGAAGCCGCCCAGCCCCGCATGATGCAACCTCTCCTTTTTAAACCACTGCCTTTCCCCCTGTCCCATCAACCATACCTGTGGCCCCAGCCTGGCACGGGGGCTGAAAGGCGATCTAGGGGGAGGAAAGCCACCCCTCTGCTCTTCCTGTTGATCCGCACCCTGGGACACCCTTTGGGCACCGGCAGATCAGCCTGGCCCTTGGTCCCCACCGGCCAGGCAAAGGCGCAGGCGGATGCCCGGAAGAGCCAAGAGGGAATCGGGTATCACCACACTGAAACCCAATGCCCCAGAGAGGAGGGTTCCTCCTGGGCCTCTGCACCCCCCCTGCAAAACCCCGCTTCTCTGCCCCCTCGCAGGGACGCCAAACAGAGCCATCCCTGCCACTGGCCAGGCCAGCAGCCTGCTTTTTATCTCCCCATTGCCCTCGAGCGCACGGCGGCAGCTAACATTAGCGCCGGAGCAAAGTCCCTTTGCAAACAGCTTTGGAGCGAGCCACTTGGCACCTGCAACATCTCCCTTGGATCATCCCGGGTATTTTCGGTGCTCTTCGCCGGCTGGCGGGCGCCCACGCTTTGCGCAAGGGGCTTGGACGCCACCGGGCGCCGTGCCCCACCATCGAGCCTGGCGGCCGGTGCGACTCACCCTCATTCCTCCGGCCGCCGCAAAGCTGCCAGGATGGGCAGCACACACGAGACCCACGTCGCAGGGCCCGGACATGCGTCAGCAGCTGACGCAAACCAGCTCGGCCATGTGCACACAGCCCGGGCCTGGGAAAAAATCCTCCACCCCGGTAGCGCGCTCACACTGAATCAAAGCCGTCGCCGTACAGTAGCAGCGCAATGTGCTCTTCGGGTTTCCCCAGCCAGCTGGGATGTTTTTGCCTTGCTTTGTCAAAGCGCTGATTTATGCCCATATGTACCATATACATTGTAAGCACAGGCACGCAATGGTGTAAACACTTCTACCAAACATCTGTACACAAACCCGTCAAATATGCAGCAGCTCCCTGCTGCAGCCCTCAACATGCGTCCCGGGCGCCCCACAGGCAACCTGTCAGGCCCCCGTCTGCGTGCAGGGTGCCATTCACCACCGGACTTGTTATTCAGATGCAGCCTGGCAGGGATGGTAAAGGTCACGGTGGGACCATTACCTGATATAAATCGGCATGGCTACAATGCTTTTCTCCTGCGTCAATCTGGGCTTCGGGGCTGGAGCCCGCCACAGTGGGTATCTGCTCCCGTGCAGTGCTGTGCATCCATTCCTCCCTCCAAAATCTCTCTTTCCCGCACACTTAATCCTTAATGTCTTTCTCTGCACCATGCCCTGTGTCTGGGGAGGAGGTTAGTTTATCCCTGGTTTTGGATGGAGGATGGCTGTACTGAACAGCCAAGGCTTACCCAGGGCTGGGATATAACATTTGGGATATAATATACAAGCACCATTAAAGTTAATGCTTGTGCCACCAGGACTCATGCAAACCTGGACACAAATGTTCATCTCTTTGCGCCTTTGGGGAGAGCTCAGCCTCCAGAGAAAAAGACCCACAGCAATTCTGTGTGTTTGGAGGAATTTCCTTCCACCTTCCAGCCAGTTTAAAATAAGAAAGCTTAAAATAAAAAGTTTAAAATAAGAAAGCACATAAAAGGACAAAGAGAGGAGCCCTGGGGCATCCAGGAGACAGGCCTGAACATGGCAAGAAGGAATTATACAAACAAGCAGATGGGTGTAAATATGCCATGCTCTTGCAGAGCACTTGTGCCCATCATTGTGCCTCAGCGCCTTCCCTTTTTAATGCATTGACTGTTTCTAACCATATTTTGGATAAAGATGGAAAGACAGAGGCTTTTGCCTTCCTAACTATCGGCATTATCGCACCATAAGGATGTGCTAGCCCTCCAGCCAGTTTGCAGCCAAGGCAGCGCTCGCAGCTGTATTAATGGCTGATGCGAGCTCTCCTAGTCTGCACAATGGCAACAACAGCAGGTTCATTAAAATCAATTAAATACTCTTTAATAAAGTCCGTTTAAATCCCAAATGCAGACTAAGCCGGATGAGTTGATGCTTAGAGGTATAAGGAGCATCCTTGCTCCCTCCTACCATCCCTCAGCCCTGGATGTGGCAACCTCCAGGTGACAAAAGCCAAGACAGGGGTGACGCCTCAAGCTGTTCTAGGCAGTTGTGTAAGAGCATAGCTGCCTACGTGTTCAGAGAAAGAGAGTTAAGCAACCAAACAAACTGTTTGTTTTTTTTTTCCTGAATTGTTCATCCCTATCTATTCATAACTGCTCACAGAATCCGTGGAATTCATTGTGTGGTTTGCATCTTCAAAACAAATGAAACAACAGTATGTCTAAACCAAACAAACCCCAACCCAAAATACAGCCAGCAAGCCAGGGCGCATGAGCAACCTTCGAGGCTGAAGTGTGTGTATACTCTGGAGGGCCCAAAAAATGTGGATGGGGGGAACATATTTAAATTTCAGGGAATAATAGAATTCCCAGGGAGATTTCTTATAAAGGGGCGCGGGGAAAGGGAGGAGAAGTATTTAAGCAATGATTATGCTGCAATTTTTCTTCCAGATGTGCCATGCCGTGGGGATGTCATGCCAGCAAATTGCATTTTCTGACACGGCAACGTGCTGCTCTGGCTGCGGCGGTGCTGGATGCCCGGCCACGGCAGCCCAGGCGCTGCTTCCTCCAGAGCTCCGCTCTTCGGCCAGCCCAGCCACGAGGGCTTTGCCAGTGCATTCAAGGGAAAAAGGCAATTCAGAAAGCTCAAGGCTTTTGGCAAGGAGTGGCTGCTTGAGACAAATGTCCTTTTTTCTGATGTTTTTGGTGAGAGATTGTCAAAAAAAGCTGTGTTTAGACACTTTGAAAGCAGAAAATACCTTTTGCATAGTCAGCATAGAAAATCACGCTGCCTTATTGTCCTGAAAAGGTATCAAACACAAAACTGTAGCATTTCAACTAGTTCAACACACCTCCTGACAGAAGGGCCACAGGGACAGGTGTTTCATTGCATGCTCCCACCTCACGTTCCTTGTGGCTCTGAGCCAGGGCCACCGACATGGCTCGTGGCTGCTGGCATTTACATAGCCGGGGTGACCTTTCCACACCCTCGCCCCATGGCAGGGATCCCAAACATCTTCTCCACCTCTCAGGGCTCACCAGCGTGTTCAGGCTTTTAATCTCACAGGAGCCCTCAGATCTGTCCAAGCAGCCCCAGCAAGATGAAAAAGGATTGTGTTAAAAAATGACAGCAAGAAAACATAAAAGCCGTGAAAACAACCTGGCAAGAGGTAGAGCACCCCAGAAAGCGGGGGCGGGGGGGGGGGACATAGCAGGCAGGACTTGGGCACTGTCCCCCTTTTTGGCTCAACTCCCCAGAGGCATTTGTGGAGGAGATAAGAATCCCAAGGGACAAATGGATGCATCCACTTGGATGCAATATCCTGCCCGGGTGCTGCAGGGCCGGGGCTCAGCCCGTGCTGCCCAGGGCTCTGCCCCTGCTGCAGCCATCCTCACCACCCCCTTATCCGCCATCCCAGGTCCTGCCCTTCCCAACATCTCCTTTCCTGCAGGGCCAGGCAGGGGTCGGGATGTGGGAAATCCTGCCGCCTCCTGCCAGCTGGCCCTGCCGGCTCTGGGTGACACATCCCAGGTGGGAGCCAAAGCCCCGCTGCAGCCCCGCACTGTTTCTTGCTGGCCTCCTCCAGCAGCTGCCGCTGTGCCGAGGGGTCCAGTTGGCATGGAAAGGGTGTACCCAAGGGGGTGAACAGAGGGCGACCAAGCATGCACACCATGTGGCCCACAGCCCTGGGGTGCAACACACCATTGCACCTTTGCTCTCGCGGGCCACCCTGCAAGAAGGAAAACAGCAGCAACATTTTTGAGTTGCAGCAGCTCCTTCTGGTATTTCTGTATGGTCAATCGGAGCTGAAGAGAGTAGCCAAGTGGCTTTCCCTGCGCCGCAGGCTGGGGCAGATAAGGGACGTGGGTGAGGTTTTGCATGAGAAGAAACGCCCAGGGGAGATTCCCTTGTAAAGCCTCAAAGACATTCCCAAGAGCACCCCAGTTCCTGGCCAATGCCAAAATCTTTGCAGCCGCCCCATGCCAGACCCCAAGCCCCTGAAGCAGCAGAAGGCCTATTGGTTTGTGGCAGGGTTGTGCAACCTCCCTCTGACCGCCAGTCCCAGTCCCAGGAGCGCACGGGGCCCGGAGCTGCCTCCTCCCGCAGCCCAGCTCCCTCCTCTGCCCTCGAGTGCTGCCATGGGGAGGGATGGAAAAGCCATTCAGCATCCCTCCAAGCCGCTTCCCTGCTTGCACGGCTGACCGCCTCCAGCGCTGCGGGGTCCCAACCTGCCCAAGGAGAAACCGGACCAAAACAAGCATTGAGGGGGCAGAGGGAAAGGAGCCAACCTTTTTTTTCTTTTTTTTTTTTTTTAAGGGATATGAAGACCGGAGCGCAGAGCCAGCAGAGTGAAAAACAGCCATGTGGGGACTGTGAAAATAGGAGCTGAAGAGAGAAAGATGGGAAAGGTCTAATAAAGAGAGTCACAGTATATAAAATACACAAGCGGCCATCTCCGCCAGGAAGGCTGTAGGAGGGGGTTTTGGTGGTAAGCCCTGGCTGTTTGAGACTGTCCAGGCAGACAGGATCTGGATCTGCAACTAGACCAGAAAAGCTTAGGTTTTCACCCTGTCAACCTGAAACACAATGCTTTTCCCTCACAGCATTTTGTTATGACATGGCAGAAATCAAGGGAGGTCAGTTGGCCGTGAGAGGATCCTCAAGCCTCAGGTAGCTCTCCTGAGTTCTCAGCCACATCCAGATCCCATACGGAAAAGAAACATTTGCCTCCTCTGAGCAAAAGGCATGAGGGGAGGCTCACTCCTAGAAATCAGACCCATGATCCCACCAGCATCTGCTCAGCCCCAGAAAAACTCCCCAAGTCTCATCCTAGCACACAACGACCTCAGATCAAAACCTGTGCTGAGCTCCCTCTGTCCACACTTGGCCCCGGCATGGCACAAGGGTCTGGGGGTGGTGAATAGCTGGGTACAGTCATTGCTGCCGTTGAGGCTTCAGGCCGCTTTCCCAACCTGTACGAAGCTGTCCCAGATCAGTCTGGCAGACAGTGGGGACAGAAGGAATCACACGGTTTACCTATCAGATGAAGGGAGCTGAGTCATTAATTACCCAGGAAGGCTGTGCTAACCTTGGAAGTTGTCTCTTCCCCACTGAGACACTGCTGGAGAAGCCCATTGCAACCTCCGAGCTCAAAAAAACACAATGCCGAGGAGCGACATCTCACTCACAGGCAGTCACACCCAGCCCCAGCCCAAGTGATCTGAAATAGCAGCTTCCCAGCCAAAGGAAACTTATATTTCCTTATCATTTGCTATAAATACAGCTGCGCTGTTTTCCTGACCATGTTATTCCTATGGTCCTTATCATGCGCACTCAGATAGCCACAGCACAGTCCCACACTTCGCAGTCTTCTTGCTCCCCTATTCCCAGCTTTCCCAAACCATTTACGTTCAGAACCTGCTGTGTCCTGAAGCTCTTCTATGGCAATGGGTGACCCTGCCCGGGACCTCCACATCCGTACTGAACAGGTCAGCAAATGAACTTGTCTTCCTTTTCCCCTTCTTTGCCATGCAGGGAGCTGGCTCACAGTTAGGGATGAACTCAAATGTCACTTCTGATAAACATTTATTTTTGGTGAGAAACATGATGTGTTTATAGGTGGTGGAGTGGGCCAGTGAGAAGCAACGGGCATGCGCCAAGTCTTGCAACATCTTGACGCTTCTCAGTGCTTCTGAATACCTTGGTCTCCCGCAAGGGTCATGCTGTCTGGTCCTTAGGGCATTTTAAACACAAGGGAAAAAATGCATTGGGGAAAAGGATTCCCAAGCTCTTGGTCTGGAAGAGAGACCATGTTGAAACAGCACGACAGTGCTTTCAGGTGGCCTGCGCTGCATCAGCCTGGAGACCAAAGGAAAACACCCCGGAGCAAAGGGTCTGAGATGAAACAATGGCTGGCTGAAGGTGCCTTCATTTCTGCACTGCCCAAAGCCAATCAAGACACAACATCAGCTTTGGACCATAAATTCATTTCCCTCGATGGATTAGCTGGCAGGGTGGGGGAAATTTTTACAAATAGTTTCTGTGTACGTAGGATATTTGATGAAGAAAAGTGAGTTTGACAGGTAAAAAGGAAGCCTGAACCTTTATGAGACATTTCTTATTATTGTTCTCCTGAATCAAAGCTGTCCTTCAGAAATAATATTCCGTTAAGAATGAGCAGGCACCTAAGCATTATGAGAAATCCAGCACTGACTGCTGCCGTGGCTTCACAAGGGATATAGGTATCTGTAACCAAATATTATGGTCTTGATGCTGAAATACTTGGGAGATTCATCTATCACACACATGGTGCAGGGGTTCACGTTCAGATGGCCTCAAAAATCAGTGAATCTCTATTTTTCTCTGCTCTGCATTCAAGTTTTAAGTTTCCTTCTCCAAACTGGCTCAGAAACACCAGGAGGATATTCATTCCTGTGGTTTTATGGCATTTATATGTCAAGTCTAGGCAGGAACTTGAAAATGGAGTAGTGCTATGATTTGTGTTCCTATTGAAGGGAAAAGATTGAAATTTAAAAACAGTTGAACTCAGTTTTGATCTGACCATTAGAGAAGAAATACTTAGAAGACATTTCATTTGTACTGTCTTTTAAATTTAAACCAAAATAGTTCTTGTTGTTTCTTTCTGGGACTAAAAAGAAAGTCCAACAGTCCTGGTCTGGACTAGTCAAATCAGGCATTTTCCAATGTTCTACAAGTCTGGATCCTGGATTTTAGTACTTTTCCATCACAAACCCCTATAGCTTTATCTCTTGCTTTTACAAGCTGCTACCTTACAAATCCATTTTAGTCTGACAAGAGACTGTAACTCCAATGTCTGTACACAGGTCTAAACACGCTGATTATGAGACAACATTACCTACAGCAAAGACAGACCCCTTCATCATTTCATCCACCACTATCCCACTGTTGGCCATACTTAAATACACTTCGATATGCCTTACCACCAGACACTGTGAAAGACCTCACATTGGGCACCAAAGAGAACCAAGGGAGAAACCACAGAAAACAGAAATGCCACTTTCAGATGCTCTTCTAGACAAAACTTTCCCTGCCTCTTTCTTTTCAAGATGAGCTTCAGCTACTCAGTTTGGATATACACATTCAAACTCTCCCAAAACTTCATCGACTTCGGATGTGAGTGGTAGCTGGCACTCCTCTATTTTTTTCTACACGGTCAAATGCATCAAAAGACAATGAGGAAGGCTGCATGATTCATAGTAATGGAATGAAATGCCATTCACAAATGTTTTTTCCATAGCAATTTGTCACTTATTGTATTGAAACCACTTCAGAAGATGTGTCTCAAAGAGCCTTTTGATATTAGCATGATTAAAAACATAATGCAATTAAGCAATCCCATAATATTTCTGTATGTTATAGGAGCCGGACCTTGAGTGACCACTTCATTCAACCCTCTGATAAATGGCCACTTCTAACAGAAGGCTGTTATTCTGCAAGATGCCTCAGATAGTTGTATAACACCAAGGAATTCAAATCCTCTCACCCCAGAGGCAGTTCGGTTCACCAAAATTTAGCTGTCCAGCATTGGTGTTGGGTCTAGCCTACATGTCTCAAACCTTCTCACATCAGCCAAGAAAGCTGCACCTCCCAGGAGCCATTCTGTCCACTTGAAAACTGATGTCTAAAATTAATAGGAACATTTGCCCTCTGGATGTATCTTTCTCTCTTTATTGACTGCTTTATCAACTGGTAGATATCTCTCTGGACATCTATCACTTTTCCTGCTGTTTCTGTCATATACGGAGTTAGTATTTACACATGTACCCGACTTGTTACACACATCTCCACATTGATTTCGTGTATCTCAAGCACATTGTTATGCAAGTATACATATCTTTGCGTTCATATATTTTATTGTTATTGCATTAAAAAAGCTTTCAACAAGATGTCGATGAAAAAGGCCCTTCTGAAGTGCTAGCCATCCCAGATCCCTACCTGCTGGGCAGTTGCATCGCTGGTGTGTGTCTCGAACTTCTCGATGTCTCGGCAAATGGAACTTTAATTTCTGTCACGGGAGGAAAAAGACCAAAAAGATTCATTAGTACCATTGAAACCAAAGTCTCAAATTCTTGGAAAAGTGGGACCGGGGGATGCTGCCCAAGTAGAGATGGGAGAGACAGTGCAGAACAGTTTGTGAACGAAGAAAAGCATTAAAGTTCATAGTCTTTAACTAGAAATGCAGGGTTTGATTGGAAGCAGGCTGAGGGAATTTCGTAATGGCCTCCAAATGTGGTCCTCCTAACAGGCATTACAAAATCAAGAGCCAGCAGTGGCAAATAAAGAGGGGACTGTGTCCTCATAAGAAAGCCGCGTTTCTCAGAAGACCCACTCAGCAGATGAAAAATACAGATCTGGAGCAGGTACTCCCCTGCAGCAGACTCCTTACGCTCACAGTGACAGCTGGACGGACAGAAGGGTTCACTGAAAAACTGCAGTTGAAGGTGGCCTGAAAACAGCAATGGCACTTCCTGAAACCTTCAGAGGCTCTGAAGCTTCATTTTTCTCCAAGTGCAGAACAAGACAAAACCTATCAAGAGCTTCCACAAGGTGGAATCATGTCAAAATGTTCATTTCCAATGAGTTTGGATTTCTAATTGTGCCTGTGTGTCAGTTTCCTGCTCGCTGGCCCCATCTTTGTATCCCTTAAAGCGGCAATAAAGTCCACCTGAGGCCACCGCATCTTCCCTCACCTGGAAGTGTCATTAAAATTGACCCATGCCCTGAGCAAAATGCACTTTAGGGACAGCAGCCACACCACCCCTCCTAGACTTTATTAAAATAGCTGTGATTTAGTGAAGAAAAGGCAAATCAGTCCAAACAAGTTATTCATTAATGCCTGTGAACTGCACTTGGTTAATGATTTGAGAAGACTGAGCTGCTGGGGTGCTTGTGCTAAGGAGTCACTTCCCTTCTAACCCTCAAGCCCAACTGTTCATGCCGGCTGCATCTTCTTATTGTCCAACCTAGTTCACAGCCAAGGCCAACATTATCTAAGAAATAACCTTATGTTGGGCTCAACAGAAGCCCATGCCCAGGATCATATAGAAATGACCTGATTTTCACAAGTAAGTGAGCACCTTCCTGCAAGAAGGCATCAGTTTAGGGGAAATTTCTTTTAGAGAAGAAAAAAATAAAGCAACATATTTCTGCCCGGCACGAGGGAAGGCAGAACTGGCTGGAACACTTCCATTTCTCACTTTGAAAGGACCAGCTTCCTTATGGAAAGTCAAAATCGGTAAGGATTGTTGTGACTGACTAGAAATTGAATATTTTCAGAGCTTTTTTTTGCATGGTAGACTGAAATGTTTTGATAGTGAGTTGATTTGATATCAGGGTGAGGAGAGGGTTTCACGCGAGGAGAACTGCCAGTTCCCATACAGCATTTTATCTGTGTTTAGCTTCTCAGTATAAAAGCAGATATGTGGAATCTTTGCATTTGGGCACGTTCCCATCTAGCTGCCACCCCCAGATGGCATGGCTCGGCTCTGCTCTGCAGCGTTGCCTGGCTTCGAACACTTTCTGCTAATGGTCAAACATGGGCACAAATAGGACAGTGAAGCCTTTATTTGGATACTCACACTGGTATGTAGACATCCACGTTCCCATTTCCATCTACACATGTGCCAACCAAAATGTCTGAACATGAGACTGCCACATTTGGGAATGGACTTAGCACAGGGAAGGGGTGATGGTTCACACAGGCAGGAGCAGAAAGTCATTTCCTAACCAGCGAGGGTCCGACACACTGCAGCAGGGCCCTTTATGGGACAGAAATCTGTAAGGAAATATGCAACAGATCCCTGCCCCACCAAATGCAGAGGCACCCCAAGGGCCAAGGGGGAACGACCAGGGGAGAAGGCAGAGTTCAAGTTTGCTGCAAAAAGCCTTGGCTGGGTTGCTTTGCCAGCACAGAAGTTGAGGAGCAGCATAACTGGACTTATCAGGGGAAGTGATGACCCAGCAGGACTTGAGCACGACCGGGAGAGGAACAGGAGCAATAGCATTTCCCCACGACTTTATCTGCAGAGTGAGGGTAGTGGAAACACCTGGGACAACTGAAATAGCCTTCTCAAGGACAGGGGCCTCTCGGGAGGTGCAGGTGCTGCTGGGCAAGGCTGGGAGCACAGCCCCAACCACCAGTACCATGCAGCCATCAGGCACTCACTGGCATTGGGTGTTTTCCCCATCCCTGGCCATCATTGTGCTTCCCTGGAGCCCAGGAGCTGTGCACAACCCTGGGGAGTGCAAAGGGCAGTGGTGCCGTGGGATTGCTCCCCTTCAGTGGGAGGCAAAACCTACCAGGAATTTAGGAGCGCCTGGAGTTCAGTTTCCTGCACAGTCTATTAAACAAACATCGACTGCAACAGAAAAAATCCTTGGCTTCTGGAGACCTCAGTTCAACTTTCAGTTGAGATGGCGAAACAAAATGAATTCCCGGCCTTTTCTGTTTCTCTCATTACCATTGAGCAAAACACTGCCTGGTTCAACATGAGAAGCCAAGCTTTGCTCAGGAAAGTAAAAAGAAAGGGCTTTCCTCTAAAAGTGGCCTTTCAAAGAGAAAACTTCCATTCCCAGGCAACAGAAAGCCATTTAACTGCAGGGCAAGGTTGACTTCTGTGAGCAAAAATAAAAGAACACGGTCTCTGAAAATCTAGGGCTTGCGATCTCCTTTCTGGGATCTGGGGTTTGCCTTTTCACCTGGGGGACACCTAGAGCATGAAACATCAGAGCAGCAACTGGCTGCCTCTTGCCCCAGCAGAAATGCCGAAAACTTCTTCCAGAGAGGATCAGCTTGTCAGCGTAGCCTGCTTGCTCTTGCCTGTCATGGCTTCCAGTGATATAACGGCTGCAACCTTCCCCCTACACATAGGAAAGTGGCTGAAAAAGCCTTTGCCAGCACTGGAGCTCCAGCTGACCGGCTCCCACATGGAGAATACACACTTCTGTGTATTTAGGGAGCCATCACACACCGCTGAGAGCGGAGGAACGGGGAAAACCCTCTCTCTGCAAGCGGGCAAGGGCAGGAGGGTCGGGCTGAAACACGTGCTGGAAATGGGCAATAAAGCTAGCACGGGCTTTTCCCGTGGGTTTTGTTAACTCACCGCTAGCATGACAGGACAGGGCTGGCTTGAGTGGACAGAGCAGTGAAAGCAAGACTTCTTCTGACACTGAAGTACCATGGCTGTGGCCTTCTAAACCTTGCAAGTGCCTGTCTATTTTGGATGGGCACTTGAGATTAGGTGAAAGAGAGGGCACTTCTTCAAAGGGGGCAGATTAATAGCTCTTTAGCAGACGTAGTTGTTTGCAGTCACCCAGGGAGGTGAAATCATTTCCCACCACTATCTCCAGCAGCTAAAAGAAACATGTCTCAAATAGATAATCTATTACAGCCATCAGGAGGATTTCAAGGGCCGGTGGTTTTGTTAACTCTCATTGTTTTATCTCTATTTTAGCTGTTTTTTCTTAAAGGCCCAGCTCCTGGAATCACAAGACCATGTGGCATAGAGCAAAGGCAAGCAGCGAACCCTCACAGATGTAGCAAAAAGCTTGGAAATAACACCATCTAGGTTCAAGGACTGCAGGTAGCTGGAAGGAAACAGGACTTAGCCACCAGAGGAATTGGAAGACAAAAATAGATCTCATGATTTTGGGGTGGAAAATGCTAAGCTAAAGGTCGAGGCAGGGGTTGCTTAGAGCAAACTTGCTTACCCTGGGAAGCAGAATTGAGCACTGTGCCTCAAGACACTGAAGCAAAAGGAGGGAAGAAAAAAAAAAGCTTTAAGTTGGAAGAGAAAGGGAGTTTTCAGGTGTCCCTTCTTTGCTCGCAGAAGTAAGGAGAGAGTCCCAGGGAAATGAGCCTATTGGGAAAGCAGCGAGGATGAATGCTCCCCCCTCATCCACAGCACAGCCCCTGAATCCCTTCAGCATCACTGAAGACACAACAAATACCTTCAACACAACCCCCCCGAGACGCTGAGCACACTCAACATGGTGCAGAGGGGCAGCTGATCTACCCCAGACTTTACAGGATTAACTGCTGCTGTGCTACACGCTCACATACTTCTACTTCTACAAGCACACAAATTCTGAGTGTTCTTCCAAGCAGCAGCACTGAATCCATCCTCCTCTCCATCCTGCCGAGCTTTTGGTAAGCAAAATAGTACCAAATGTTACCCAGCATGGGAAAGGACCTTGTTTTCTTCTTTGGAAAGCTTTGCCTCTCCTCCAAATGCCAGTAGTGAGTTTATTTGTGCTCTTTGTATGAATTCTGGTGCCCCATAAATGCAGAGAAAATCCTACGTGGAGCTAAAGTTCTCCCTGAACTACGTACTTCTGGCCCATTCCATACAGATGTTTTTGTGAGACTACTTAGTCAATTTGTGTCTGGTAGAAAATTCCCCTCTAGTATTCACTGACACCAGACAGAGATTTACACAGTAGCGAGTGAAGCAGCACTGGTCAGGCTGCTTCTGGGAATGCATCTGCCGCCCTCTCCTCACTCATCCTGAACTGAAATGGAAACACTGCCACAGCCAGTCGCGGGTGCCCCAAAACTGGGCTCCAAGACCGGGAAAACATCCCCACCAGCTGGCTTAAAATTAACATTTTAAACAAACCGACCCGGCTCCTCTCCCTGCCAGTTTGCTTTATTTTTCCTTGTCTGGAAGAAGGGCAACTAACAGGGCTTTGGCATTTTGCACTTTTCAGTGCAATCCCTAGGGCATCCCCATGGCTGCTCGCAGACCCCTGGGGACCTCCAGGGTGCACCTGGGCACAAACATGGCACAGTCTGGAGGGCAACACGCGCTCCAGCTCGGAGCACAGAGCATAACCTCATCTAGCTCCTTTATCAGCCCTTGCAGACTTTGCTTCTTCACGTCCCACCAGCTGATCTTCACAGCCACCAGAGCTAGAAATGTGCTCCTGTGCCCATGGCTCCCCTCACCTCCCACCTCCCTACCCAGCTCAGACCGGCTCTTTCCAAAACCACCGTTTCTTTAACACATTTTGCTATTTTATTTTGTGATGGATAACACTGAGCTGGCAGCTGTGAAACCCACTAAGGTCGAAACACCAGGAAACTGCAAGGATGTGGCAGTGAGAGGCAGCGAGGGTCTGAGCAGGGGGGAAAGAATATTCTGCTTTCATGTCCATCACGGCAAGCCTGGCCGCAGCCCCTCTCCCTGCTGTCCTGCTCGGCACTATCTCTTGCTTTCCTTGTCTTTCTTCTCCCATTCTTTCCCTGATCCGCTTTATCTTTCCTGTTTTTCTCCATCCTTCTTGTCCCTTGCCAGCGAGTCTAGGAGACCCATCCAACTTAGCCTTACTTCAGACCTAATGAAAAGGAGGACCAGGGGGATTTGTTGTTCCTTCCTAAGCAAAAGCCCCATATGCCACCCCACCATCTGTCCACCAGCAGACCCCCACCCTGCACCTTGAGCTGCTTAGCCCACGCCAGTGCCTCTGGCCGAGGTGTGGAGGTCTGAACAAGCTGTTTTAGGAGCTTAGCTGAAGCTGGCAGCGGAGTCAGGGATGGTCTCCTCCCCAGGAAGCCCAGCTCTCCTTCCCCCATAGGCAGCAGACCTTCCCAGGGGTAAAGGGACAGAAGACCTGGGCCAGGCATCCCTACTCCTCCACAGGCTCTGACACCTTTCTCCAAGCTATTTTTGAAGCTGTAGCCCAGCAGGGAGCTGGTAAACCCATTGGTACCCAGCAGCAAGTGCTGGCCCCTCAAGCAGTGGTTCCTGTCCTATAGCTGCTCCCCTCACTGGCTGAGGGGGGGGGGCTGGGGCCACCCCCAAGGGCTCAGGAGGGGCTGCTCAGAAAACAGGGTGCTGCCAGGCACATGGGTATCACGAGAGCCCCATTTCCTTGCTAAGCCGGACTATAAAAAGGCGGAAAGGTGCCACAGCCAGCGGAGCCAGCAGGACACAGGGGGCCATCCGGCCCTGGGCACAGCTCCCGGGAGGCATCCTGTGGCACGTCTCAAATCACTTGGTAGAGATAAACTGCGACTTCCCAGGAGACTTGTGCCAACAGCAACAGGGGGAACGCTGCACGTTATCCCCTGCCCAGTATCAGGGAAGGAGTCCCTGTGCACGGGTGCAACTGCAGGGCACAGGTCCAGCCACTTGCAATGCTTCTGCCTCCCCAAAAAGCTTTTCCCTGTGGGGTATTGCCCCATGGACCCTGTCTCCCCCTTATTCCTCATCCAAAGAGGCCACTCAAAACCACATCCTTCAGCTCCCATGCTGTTTGGTAACTCGAGGTTCACAGCTTTTGGCTGCAAACCCCAGTCGATCCAGGGACTGCTCCAAAAAGACACATAAACGGTAGCTGAGCCTGTCAGGTGTAGGTTTAAACTCCGCATGGCAGAACGTCACTGCTCCTAGAAAGCACGGAGGGGTCCCCAGGTTGGCCCAGGTGCCAGGCAGCACGGCCTCAAGGCAGGTCCCAATAGCCACCACTTTGATCATCCCGTTGCTCGCTTTGTTTGGCAATAGCAGCACATGCGATTTTTTTCAGACAAAAACAGTTTTTGGGCTAGCCCCAGGGATCTCTGCAGCCTGTCTCATGCCAAGGCTGGAGTAAACAGAGAAAGGGAGAAGTGGGCGGAAACAGCCCCAGCCCTGAATCTTAGCCCCAAGCCTTGCCCAGAGCTGTGGGAAGAGGTCAGTGTGGACCTGACTGGAGAGTTCAGAGACATGAGCCACCATCTGCTCCCTGACACATATCAAAACTGCTTCAAAGCTCCGACAAGGCGAGGAATCCTGCAGGGTACCCATCCCACACAAGGCAGAGGAGCCTGAGCAGCCCCCAGCAGCATCAGCACAGCAAAGTAAAAGGTGTCAGCAACAAAAATCTGCACTTTCAGGCTCTCTTTATTGACCTGCTGAAGCTCAGGCTTCTTCAGCAGCAGCTCTTCCCCATCCTCAGAGGAAGAGCAAGCTGGCTCCAGTGGAGTCTGGATGGGGCTCAAGTGGGCAGAGCACAGCCATATGCTCTGCACTGATGCTCTGGCAGTACCAGAAACTATCCTGGCAGTGCCAGTGTGTCTCATTTTCCTGAGCCAGGAGCCGTGGAAAGGGTCAGGGCTGGCATGGCAGCAAAGCTAGCCTGTCACATTGGTGTGTTTGCAGTTACCTTCTCTCATAGCCATGCCGGCTGTGGCGTGCCTTGCCTGTCCCTCTCCTGGGGCTCAAAGCCACACTGAATTCCCAAGTTTAACCTTTAGCTCTGTTTTGGCAGGCAATGCCACCAGTCACCAAACGGAGAGGGCTGGAGGCTCTTTCCTCCCTGCCAGGACCAGGGATGAGGTTTCCCCCTTTGCAAAGTGCTGGGGCTCAGCCACAGCACGGGCTGGGACAGAGGGAAGCAAATGCCAGGCAGGTTTGAGAGGTGGGAGGGACCTGAAGGCTCGGGAAATTCAAGCTAGCAGCATCACTTGTGCAGAAATACATTTTTAAGGAAGGAAAAAAAATGGATAATGCAACTACGCGAGCATGCACACACCTAAAATCTATAGTACTGCAAACTATACATGCAAAATGAAAGAACACCGACCTCATCAAGCAGTTGGTCAACTCTTCCCAAAATAGCCGTCTCCATTTGGTCTGCTGAGAGCCAGGCAGGGAGCTGTGTGGGTCTGTTCGCTTCCAAGTGGGACACCCGGGACTGCAGATCGGAGGTCCGAAAGTACAGCAGGAGGCTCAGCACCAGAGAAAGCAGGGAGATGCCGGGCAGCCCCGAGCCCAGCAGGAGAGGGAGGCGGCAGCATCTTTCCCCATCGCTGGTCCTGGGGGGAGCCACACACTCCCTGTCAAAAGCTGCTTCGCCGATGCCCTTCCAGCTCTTCTCCTCCAACATTCCCTCCCTGTCCTGAGAAACAATAAATAAATAAATAGAATAAATAAAGCCTCACTCCTACTCCAAGAAGCACAATCCAGAAGGCATAGAAAAAGAGCGTCCAAGGAGATCCCAGTGCCAGCAAATGACAAATAACAGCAATAGTGACAAAAGTGGACGGGGGGGGGGGTGTCTTTAAAAAATAAAAACAAACCACACACACATAAAAGGGGTGCAGAAAAAAAGGATCCAACTGCAGCAAAGAATGGTGGGCGGGTGGGGGGGAAATCTGATCAGATTTTCTTTTTTTTTTCCCCCTCCTATGTTTCAGTCTTTTGGTTTGCTGGTAGGATTTTGTTTCTTTCTAAGCTGCCAGTTTCAGTTCCTTTGCAGACCGGCCAGGAGCTTGCACATGAAAGTCCCCATTAGAGAGAGGTAATTCTCAGCTGCTCCAGCGACGTTGTGCTCTGGTTGATCGCGGCTCCCCTGTAACATGACACACTCCCTGCAAACTACGGGGCTGGGATGAGTGAGCTGCGCGGCTTCCCAAAGTAACCTCCTCTGCTCGCCCTCTCTCTCCACCTCTCCCTCGCCGCATGATTTATTTATTTATGCAAAGCGCCGGGGTGGGATCGGGCAGTGGGACGCCCCTGTCCCGCTCGGTCCCCAAACCACCTCTCTGCCGCCAGCCCTTCCCTTTGAAGTGACTCTCGCCAAGGTTATTTATAGCGGCAGGAAAGAGATTGTAAAGCAGAGGCTAGGCTCACACCAGCCTGCATCTTTTTTTCCTCCCCGCAGCCAAAGAGCACTTTATGGGATGGTACAAATGAGCTGTCGTGTCCCCCGCGCAGACCACGGGGCAGCTCTGAGCCACTAACAGTGGGGTATTTTGACCCCGGTATTTTGAGGAGAACAGCCAGGCAGGGTGAGAACCAGCGGGAAACATCTGGAAACAAGAGCTGGCAGCCGAGGGCTCTGCAAAAAAGAAGCAAAGGGCAGCAGGGAGCAACACCCAGGCGGGCAAGCTGCAGTGCGAGGGGGGAACCTTTTGGGCTCGATTTGGGCGTGCAACCCATCAACGCTGAGGGACACCGAGGGCTTTCAGAGGAATTAATCTGCTGAGGCCCTCTAGTGAAGTAGAGCTTCCCATCACCTCCTCCATGTCCCACCAGGCATGGGGCACCGGACAGAAAACCCCCTTGGTGAGGAGCAGTCTCCCCAACATGTGCCGCAGGGCAGCTCCAAGCCACGCGTCTGGGAAACAAAGCCTCTCTCTGTTCTTTGGGAGCAAGGGAGGCCCACCTCTCCCAAGTTTTCCGAGTATGACATACAATATTTTATCATCCAAGGGGACAAGCAGGTTCTGCTGAGCCCCTGCCTGTCCATCTGTCCATCCTTTGATCCCCTTCTTGAGCGCACACAGCAGCAAAGCAGCGCAGGGTCCGCTGTGGTGCAGAGCCATTAAAACCCGAGCAGCAAATTGGTCTTTTAAAATCTGGCTCCCTTGTGGCTCTTTCGCTGTCATTTACATGTTTTAAATGAAGATTTTGCGTGCAGTCTGTGCTGGAAATTACTGGCAGAGAAAACTCATATTCATCTCTCGCCCGGTCTCCGTTTCAGAGGGCTGGAAGAAATAGACCTTCTGGGAGCAGGTTAAAGCAAGCACGAGCTGTTTCTTCTCCACCAGACAAACCCTTGGAGGGCCCGGTAGCACACAGCCCTGATTCTTTGAATGGCCTCATGCCTTTCACAGCCACTCGCTTCCCAAAATGGGGTTTTAGCGTCTGCGAGGCAGGAAATCCTTTCTTTATTTCTTTTAGCAGGTTTCTTGTCATCTCGCTGCTCAAATTCACGTTGTTGCTCCGGCATGCATGGAAAACACCCGTCTGATGGCTGCAGCCTTTCAACAGTTTCTCATATGAGCAGGGCAAAGCTGTGTAACCCACAGACCTGGTGCTCGCAGGGTGCCTATTCATTTGGGAGGCACAGCCATCCCGGTCTCCTACCCCCTGCTCGGTCTCTTCCCAGCTATACCTGTGTTAGCAGCCTATTTCTTTGCAAAAGAAAAAGCAGTCTTTGAGGCTGTGGCTCTGCCAGGGAGAAACCATGGTCCATGGAGTTACCTAAGATGCCATCTGCCATCACAGCAAATAAGCTGACAGTGAGAAACGAAGAGGAGATGCTTAGAGGTTGATCTCCCCTTCCGTTTGGGAAGCAGAGATCTACACAGGAAGTAATGGTTGGCAACTGGGATGCTGGGCATCCTAGGAGCTCTGAACAACACTACTTAAAGGCTGAGGTTAAAGGCTGATGACTGCAGCAGCCTGCCTGTGTTACACATGGCTTCACTGAACGTTCTCTCTTTCTCTCTCCTTTATACCAGCCCAAGCACTAAAATCATAAAAATGCACCCTCTAAGCTGGAAACGGAAATCTGCTGGGTGTCTACATTTCATTTCCCCACACTGGCTGGGGAAAGCTCTCTGCTCTTTCGCTCTGATTTGTGACAGAGATCCTGCTGTCCAGACATGAGCATCGCCTGAATGACTCTGTAAGTGCCTTTTCCTGCTTCCCCGCCAGCCCCTCTCCAGCTGATCAGTTCATCTCAGGGGTATGTCATAGCTGCTGAAGGCTGGGGAGCTGCACTCAGCCCTGTTTCACGCAGAAGCCTTAGCTGCAGATGTGAAGGAGGGTGATTTTTCTATCCATGAGGCATTAAGGAGCCCTGTCATCCCATGCCAATACAAATGGACTAATTTAGCTACGAACCTGAGCCAACTGCGCATGTCGAGTCTGCAGCACTGCTCGCCAAGCGAGCTGCCTCCAGAGACGGGCTCCAGCACGTGGAGTCATCTCATCGCTCCTTGAGTTGAGTACGGCTCAACCTTCAGCTCTCTTGGCAGCCTTAGATGAGGTGGGTGCCAGCCTGAAACCAGTCCTCCTGCAAGTTCATGACTTTCAAGGCTGGTCGAGTTGAAGCAGATGCTCAGTTGCAGCCAAAGGGAGTGATTTCACTGACTGATGACTCTTAGAGCAGGCTAGACTGCCCTTGATACACCAAGCTTGAGGCTATATCCCTCTCTCCTCGGGGAGGTTGATGCATTTCCTTACAAGGACACTAATGACCCACTTCCACTGCTTCTAACAGGTCCTCTGGGGCCATTATGGACCTCAGCACAAACAGGCAATGAAATCTGGAGCAAGTATAAAGCAATATATACCCCCCAAAGCAGCCAAACCCCTCTGTACAATGAAAGAAAGCGTTTCACATCTAGCACATGGCACTGGGTCAACTGACGCACTGGACATGGTTACGTACATGTATGCAAGCCTCCAGGTTTGTCAGTCTGTAGCTGGTACTGGCACTTTGTCCTTCTCAGGCGCACTTGAATGTGGGGAAAGTGCCTTATAGAGAGGTTACCCAGTGCTGCTCTGCAACAGATACTCAGTGCTCGCAAAGGGGCATGATGTGTGGGGATTCCTCACAGGGCACAATGTGGTCTCGCTGCAAGAGACCATAAAACCTTTTTGATCCCAGGTAGGTACCACAGGCATGAACTACTCCACACCACAGGCCAGAAATAGAAAAGCCGGGCATGGATGAGGTTCTCACTTCTATGCGCATGGTTCAAGCCAGCAAGGTGTCTACAGCAAGTCTTCATTTGGCCTGGAAGGGATGGGCAACAGCAGCAGGCCTTCCTCACTTTCCTTCGCTTTAAGCAGAGCCATTCATATAAAAAAAAAAAATGTGCCCTTCCTGTCGCTTGACTGGAAGTTGAAGCCAACTGCATGGAGATGGCCGTGTGCTCGATCTCACCAGTAATCTCCAAAACTGCCTGAGAACTTCCCCTTTTCAAGACATTTACCAGGGAGAAAAACCCCATCCAGCTTCTTATTTTCTTTCTGTTTTTTTGTTTTGGTGGGTTTTTTCGGTTTGGTTTTTTTTTTTTTCTTCCCAGGAAATGTGGGGGTCTTGGTGTGCTCGAATGAGCCATTAACTAGCAGCCGACATCTCCAGCTATTGTAAATATATTAACTCAAGGTCTTTCGCTGCGTTTATTAGACTCAAGAACAACATCTGGAAACAGATGTTTTCTGAGTGCAAAGGAGAGGAGGGAAGAGGGGAAAAAAGCAAGGAGGGGGGGAAAGACTCTCGCAAGTGGCAGTGCATGGGTCTGCAGACCATCCCTTTGCAAAATGCTGCTCAGATGGAGCATTGTGAGGGGCTGAGGCCAGTGCAGCCATGTCCCTCCTAGGCAAGGCAGTGAGAGCAGGACATCTCAGGGGTGCCTGTTTGAGAGAAACAGCAATGGCGGAATAGAAAAACTCACGTCTGCTTTCAAGGCCCTTGTGAGGAACGGTCATAGTGCTTTTGCAAAAATGGGATATTGCGGGGGGGAGGGAAGAGATTTTGGGGTTTTTTTTCCTCTTCCTGTTCATGGACCCTCCTAGCCCTCTGTGTCCCACAGACTGCCGGGCTCATGGCAGGGTTATGTCACCTCCCCAGCAGCTTGGCAGCATCTGCCACAGGGACGCACAGAGTGGGCAAGGTCTAGGGTCCCCATGAGACACCACCACAGTGTCCCATCTGCCCCAGGCAGCTCTTCCTCAAAGGGCAAGCAGAGTGAAAACCTCCCATCCCAAGGACTGTGAAGCACCAAGGGGTCCTGCTCTGACTTGGAGCCTTGATGCCACGGCTCAAGTTTAGACAATATTTAGAGAATAACATAGTATTATTGGAGACAAAAAGCAAGCAGGCAGATGCGTACTTAAAAATATATCCCATTACCTTATTGGTGAAACTCCATTCTCAACTAGATACACTTTGGCTTAGGTACCAGAGATGTCTAAGGTGCGACATAGGTCTGAGATCAAAGCTTCCCTGCATTTCTTTCGAGGGAAATGCAGTTGCACTCATACACATACACTTGCTTTTTACAAAAAAAGTGAAAAACACGAGTATTTTGTCGTTTTTAACCCCAGGTTCACCTCTGACATCTCCAGCCCTGTCTCTCCTCTGATATGCAGCTACAAATACTTTGCTGGTCAGGTCAGGAGTGTTGAGTAT
This sequence comes from Burhinus oedicnemus, assembly GCA_008921705.1. NCBI lineage: Eukaryota > Metazoa > Chordata > Aves > Charadriiformes > Burhinidae > Burhinus > Burhinus oedicnemus. The sequence continues at coordinate 6,923,493 of VFFE01007679.1, forward strand.
TACCTACCTAACTTGGCAGTTGTTTATAGGAAGTATTAAGTAGCCTATGGAGCAGAACAATTCCTGCCTGAGGAGCTGCTCTAACCCATTGTGGAGTTATAGAATAAAGACACATTTGATCCTTTGGGAAAAGGGTTATGAAAATACATGGAAAAAATGTACTGTCCGCGCATAGTAATATCATGGCTGTTTTCAATCACTTGGTCTCCTGCAAAACAAAAGGGCTCACTGCACAATATAAACTCCTAGCCTTGACAACGGCAAGGGCAGAAAGGAAGAAGTGAAGCTAGTAGTATCTGGTTGGGGCTTTGTATTTTCATAACCCTAAAATGCCTGAGCTTATGTTACCTCCCCTCCCATCAAAGCCAAACCAGCTTCATGCAGCCACAGTGGTGGGAACCTGTCCCCCGAGCTGTGTGAGAGCACCCGAGCAGAGCTGGGCTGTGTCAGGGGAAGAAGCGGGAGCCAGGCCACCAGCAGCTCCTCCAGAGGTTGGGTCAGAGCCTCCAAGGGAGGATGAAGCAAACCTGGGTTTTGCACGAGCTTGGGGCCAACCCTTCCTAAAGGCTGACCACCCCTCCTCCCTGACCCCCTGCAGAGGGAAGGCTTTGCAGGAGGAGAGCACCAGGCAGCAAGCGGTGGACGCGCAGTTAAGCTGCCCACACCCCTCCTTGTGTTTTCAACTAACCTCTCGGCTTTTGTTCAGAAGATGAGGGGACTGGCTTGGAGCAAACCAGGCTCTGCACCCTTCTTTTTGGAGGATGGAACTTTTTTTCCCAACAGAAGCATTTCATGGCCAAGTTTGAGGTGGGGAGAAGTTTTACTTCTTTTCAGCAGCAGTTCATTGGTTTTTTTTTCCCTCCCAGTCTGGAGCTGACTTTTAATGGGTCGTGCTGGGTGCCGTTGGAGTCTATAGAGATGGTCATCGCTGCTGGCCTGATTTTCAGTTATCTTGGTTCTTGCAGAGCTTGGGTAGGAAAGAAAAGCTAAGTAAGAACAACAACATTGCTATAAATAAGAGAAGAAAAAGCCTCCACCCCTGCAGCACTATTCCCCCGTATCTTGCTAGCCTAAAAATACACACAGCAGCCTGTGGGAGATGGGTTTTGCTCAGGTCTGAGATATACCGACCCCAGGAAAATGGCTTTGGAAACACTTCTAGTTTTGGTGAACCTGGGAAATCCCTGGTGCAGACCATTACTACAAGCTCTCAGCATGGCTAGAGCCATGCAAAGTATTAACCATAGCAAAGAGGCACTCAGACTGAACACTCAAAATCTGCTCACACAGGTGGAAAAATACAGTTGAGATTTTCAGGCATGAAACCATCAGAGCCAGCTCGAAGAGTGAGGCACAGCCCTCCCTGGAACACAATGCTCTCCAGCACAAGGCTGGGGCTCTGAGGAGCTCCCCAGTGCCCCAGTGCAACTCCCCTCAGCCCCTTGCTGAGCAGTAAACCTCCCTTTATTAAAGCCAAGCTCAGGCATTGCATGCTCATTTAGTTACTCACGCACCGAGGTGCTCACCACACTGCATTGGCACGCATGGGACTAGTAAATCAGAGCACTGATTTGCATTCGGATTTACCATTAAATAGTTTAGTGAGAAGCTACTGCTGAATGCCTTCAGCCTCGCTGGGATACTGCACCCACCCCAAAGCCCACCCTCCTCCTGCCTCTTTCCCCTGCCCCGCTCTGCCAGGCGTAGGGTTCCTCCGCTACCTATTTCCACACACACGGCTAAGAAAACCCTTTCTCTTCACCTTTGACGGATGCAGATCAGGCTTGTGCCCAGGTTGCCAGCAACCCAGGACAAACAGTTGGTCAACATATATGGGTTGAACATGCTATAGGGTGAGCTGGAAACTCCAAAAGCCTGGGGCCAAGCAGGCCTGGCCAGCGGAGACCAGATACCACGTGCCTACCCAGCAGCAGGCAGAGCTCTGTCTAGGAAACCAAACCCTACGATGCCGGGGCAGGCGTGTGTCCCTGTGCAAGCAGCTGGGGAACCCGCAGCAGCTTTGTACAGACTTTGAAGCGAATGAATCAGAGCTGGAAGGATTGGGAAACCCAGACTAAGTATCAACTGCACTGGGGGAAGCAAAAATAATGAAGCGAGGCTCCCCCAGAAGACTGATTGTTTCGGAGTCCAGGAGTGAAGGGGAATGGATACAGCAAGCTCAGGAAATTGAAAACAACTTTTGGTAAATACTTCCTCTCACTCCAACACTTGGTCTTTTATCAAAGCCCGTTCAGACCCTGACAGCAGAGTGCAAAGCGGCTCTGCTCTGTTGTAATGCAAAAGACAGGCCCAGCGGCCGGGAGGTTAGCAGCTAATGGAGCAGAGTCAGGTTCAGGTTCCCTGGAAATTGGTCGCAGAGGAAAGCTGGGAGACAAGGAGCACGGCTAATGTCCTTCTGCGATGCCACCACTTCGCCTGCACAGGGCAAAGCCCTCGCTCGTGCCCCATGCCTCCCACACTGCGGCTCCCCACAGCTCATCCCTGCACTCCAGCAGGAGGAAGAGCAAAGCAAAAGCAAAGCAGGAAGGATGTGAGCCCCCATCCCTGGAGCGGATTGACGGTGTCAGAGAGCAGCGTGGCTCCCTGCATCGGGGTTTTCCCTCCCACCTCTATTGCTTTTGCAGCACCTGATGTAAATCCTCCTGGCAGGGTGGTTAACCTGCCTTATTAAAGGCAGGTCTATCAGTAAACCCACAGCCATCTGTGGAGCCTCTTCCAGCTTGTTGGGTTTTTAGCTGTCACCAAGGGCCTGTCTCTTTTTAGCAGCATCGCAAGGGAACTGTGGAAAGATGCATTTCCACCCCAAAGGTGACCCAGCAAGGCCAGTTCACATGTTGGATGTGCAGGGCATGACCAGGGCTGCAGTATTCCATTGGGGCACTGCATCCCCATCAGGCTGGGCACCCAAGGGGCATGTCCAAAGCAGAGTGCCAAGAAAACAACTTGTTTTAAGAGAAAAGGCCCAATACCTCTTGCTTGGGACTCATTAAAGTCAGTGGAAAAAAGCCCTTTTTAGCTTCCCTAGGCTTTGCCACTTATGTCTCACGCCAGCTTGACGTCAATGTAGTCACTGCAGATTTATTCTAGTTCAGAAAAAGGGAATCCGTTGTGACAGGTCCCAATGAGAAGAGGGGAGAGCTGGGTCCTCCAGCCACAAAACTCAGTATCCGTGTGGAGAAGCCAAGCCCCCCATTTTTACCACAGGCATCTGAAACTGCCTCTTGATGCATTATAACATTCTCCCTCTTTCTCCTCAATAAATCAGTGCTATCCACTTCATATGCATGAGAATAAAAATAACTGGAAGTTACACTTGAGTACTGGTACCTGCTTCAAATTTCAGAGGCCTGTTGCTGATTACAAACAGTGGGGAGTAAAGTATATATACTTACTAGATCAATATTAAGAAGTAGTAAACACACCCTTGCAATTTCCCTTTAAGGACATTAGCCTGCAATGATGGTTCACATCCTTCAGGTTCAAAATACTTTTCTCTTCCCTCCCCCCCGCCCCAATGCTGCTACCAACGCAGAGAATAAAAACACACTTTTCTGTTTTAAGAAGGGTCAGCAGGGAAAAAAAATAAGACCCCCCCTTCGCAGGCCCTGCTGCCCACCACCCACCTTGCAAAGACCCATCCTGCCCGTGTCAGGCAGCATCCTGCCAGGTAACGTACAGCACCGTAGACTTTGTGATGATCAGGGCAAAGCCACCATAACCCATATCATCTGTGGCTGTTTGGTTTGCCTTTCTTGAGGGCTCTGCTGCGTGTCAGCGAGAGGAGAGCTGCCTCCCACCGGTGCCCCTCCTCGACAAGAGGGAACAGTGCTTGGCTGCTTGCACAACTGTCCCTGCATATTTAGAGCGCAGGGGTTAGTGTGGAGGCTGAAATATCACGCCTATCAGTAGGGCCCTGTGAACAGAAAATAGCAGAGGATCTGGTGGCAGTTTCCTTTCAAGACATACAGGAATAGCAGCACACATCTCTGCCGGATCATATGGACTGAATTCCTCAGGCTGAATCCTTCAGCTTTGAATTCTTCTGCAAACCATTTTTCCCCCCTTGGCTTGTTTGTTGTTTCAGGACCACTAAATTACTGAGAATGGTTTATATTATATAACCACCCTGTCCTTATTGCGTTTTGGGGAGGAGACTCTGACAAGCAGCCAGATCTAATTTGTACTTTAAATTGGCTTCTGGGCCAGACAGTCATGCCTTCCAGATGGAAAATCCAGTTGCACTCACCAGCAGATACCCCAGTGCATTCGGCTTCCAAATCAGCTTTGTCCAAAGCATGCTCTGGCACGCAGTTTGGGTTTTTTTACAGCCTAAGAGAGGCTGATGGCCACCGCAGTCTCTGGTGAGGCAGCATTGCTTTCCCATCACCTGTACCAGTTCAGCTGTCAGCCCTGCCTTACTGTCCTGTTGTTTTTCCTAGAAGCATATCCGACAGCTGTAGCAGCTTTATAACTGCCAGATTTGGGATTTGTCTCCCTGGGAAAGTCCTTTCAGGTTGCCTTTTCCAAGGATGACCCTCTGCTACGCTTGGTCAATCCGTTTAACACTACCTCAAATCAAAAATAATTTTAAGAAAGCAAACACCATGCTGCTTTTCCACGCATGCAAAGATTGGGACGGTGCAAGATCCTCTCATCTCCTGCCAGGGCAGACTCAATCAAGAATACATTCAGCCTTGGTTTAGGTTACAGCCAGGGCCTGGCTGGTGGCATGTTATGCATGGGACACTAACATTGCTCACAGCCACACAGTGTTAAAATGCTGCCATTGACAGTCACAAGCCTGAGCTGTCATTTGCTTTGTTGGGGGCTAGAGAGCCAGGTGGCAACTGCCTTGAGGCAACCCCTAAATGTGGCTGGGAGCAGGTCTCCAAGATGCCCTGTTCCACGTGTCCAATTTGCAGACCTGGTGCAAACAGCAGCTCAGGCTGAGATGCACAAACTATATCTCACAGGCAAATGTGATGCCCAGGGCCGGCCACTTGTATTCCTTCACAGGGAAACAGCACTGGAAGATGCTCATCATCTGCACAGGAGGCAGATGTAAGCCTGCGTCAAGGGTAGCTTCACATAGAGGGTCTGTAGCTTCCTCACAGTCCCTGTGACTTTTTTTTTTTTTATTTGTCCTTTTAGCCTTTCTCTCACAAGCCATGTATAGTTCCAGGGCTGTATGACCTGATGGATAAACCAGTAACTTGTTCCTTTTCGCACCTCTGCCACTTTGTGCTCGGTGGGCTTGGGCATGTCCTGTCATTCTTTGTCTCTTCATCCCTTTCCTCTTCAGCAAAATGAGGCTACTCATTGTTGCTTTAAGATAAACTGCTGACCAGGGTTATCATTCGAGGAAAAGAGATTAATAAACTGCCAGCCACAAAGCGTTTCAAGCTGGAGTTGTCAAACCCCTACCATGCAAGTCCTGAATCTCATGCTACCCATGAACACATCCTCCTCCTTGTCTGGAAAGACTCCTGTCACCAGGGCATCATTTAAAAGCCTGCTCATGTTCATCTCACACCTCCAAGAGACACATGCCATGGATCATCCAGGGAAAGGCAATGAGCAGTGCTGAGGGAGACCTGAGAAGCCCTTAGGGGCAGCACTGAGTGAGCCTCCCTCACTCTTAATGCTTTGTCTGGTGCCAACAGAAGAACAACCATCCCATTGCAATTCCTCTGTCTTCTTCCCGAGTTTCTCCATGTTTTCAGGGTCTTTGTCTGCCTAGCAACATGCATGGGACTGAAATGAGCTTTTTGGGTTAAGAACAAGCTTCCTCGAGGCCACCATCTGTGGACAGCCAGAGCTTGCAAGGAAGGTCAGAAGATTGTCAATCATGCTGTAGATGGGCAAGACCACCCTGAAAGGCTTAGCAAGAAGCCCACCACTAAAAGCCAATGCTGCAGCTGAGAGCGTTTGGGTAGACTCGGCCCTGATGGGCCTCGCAATGAGCACTGCATTGCACAAGAACAGGACCACAGTGGCTGGCCTGGATGGAGAGGCTCAGCCAGGCACATTTCTTGTGTAGCAGAGCTGAGGTGTTGAGCAACACACAGCAGAGACAGGCAGATCGGCTCCTGGCCTAGGAGTACCCACATATCTGCTGAGTCTCCATTTCCCAGTACCTCTCGTAGGGACACACATTTAGCAAAGAAGTGTAAACCACCATCAAATCTGAGTGGTTGCACTTTACAGCCACTTCAGCTCAGGCCCAAACAACTGCACAGAGTCCGCAGTAGCGAAGAACAGGCCCATGTATTATTTCAAAGGAGTAGTTTGTTTTGGTTTCACTCCCCTGCCCACATCTCTCCAAAATTGCCCTCTGTTTGTTTGGGATATCTGCAGGCATGCAACATTTTCCCGGCCAACTTAGTGAGGGATGTTGCCGTCCTATCAGGCTCTGCCTTTGACTCCTGTGCTGCTGTGGCCAAGTCCTTGGACTCCTCTGCAGAGGAAATCAAATGACGTGTGCAAAAGCAGACATGAAAAAATAATATATGCAGAAGGACTGACATGTTAAACTATGAGCAATAACTGCAGGTGTGCAAGAGAGCTCCAGGGCTGATGCTTATTGCTTCACTGGATAAAAAAAAAAGTCTCAAGGCCCAAAGAGCTACACAGCAGGATCCAAGTCAAACTCATGCAATTCTCCCTAGAAATCGGCATTTTGGAAAGTGGGGAAACTGCAGCACAGGGAACCCAAAACCGCTCCCCAACGCTCTCAGGTTGTAAGTAGCGCCCCCAGCCCCTGCCCCTGTTTGATGCTCCCCTCACGCAGGATTGGGAGGCCCAGCTGCAGGGACTAGCAAGAACTGGTTTCTGAAAAGATGGAAAACAAGTTTCCTGAGGGAAAAGAAAAATCAGGCTTGTTTCACTTTGAAGGCTTATTTGTTTGGCGCCTTTGGAAAAAGGAAAGAAAACAGTGATGGTTTTGATAAAAAAAAAACACGCCCAAATGCAGAAAGAAATAATGAAAAATGAAATAAGACAGTTATGTCTTTTGACAAAAAATGTTGGCCAGCCACACAGCTATATATAAGTCGGACATGGCTCAGCATCGCTCAGCAGCAGCGAGGGTCCTCACAGACCATTGCTGGCAACAGCCACTGAAAATCCTGCCCTAGCCTGGAGCTCATCCCCCCTGCTATTTATATTAATTGTCTGCAATTTGTGTGAATGATATAATCTCAGCAGCATATGTATCTATCTACCTGTTAACGCTGTGCCATCACCTGCTGCACACCCGGGTCACTGGGTCTCTCTTCTTGCTCTGCCTCCATAAAGACAGGGCCAGGTTTGCAACAGCAGCCTGATACCTTTTTCTACTCCCGCCCTATCATGCCAAGAAGCATCCATTGTGGATCAAGGCCTCCTTCCCTCAGGGAATTTCTTTCATAAATACCTTCATATGGTTGATTTCTTGGCGCTGTCCTTCCAAAAAGCCACACAAGGGTTCTTGTGGGCAGCTGGTTTTGGAAGAGCAGACGGTAAGCAGTTAAATATTGTTCCTGGTAAAAAGCTAGTGCTGTGCTAACAGCAAACCAGCCCAACAAGCTGCCCCATGCTCCCGGCCTCACTGGGACAAAACCATGAAGAACGATCCAAAGAAGCAGTCTTCAGTACTCCCTTTTAGTAGGCGCTAATCTCCATAGCCATACATAAAGTACATGTGACCCTACAATAAACCAAAGGGAGGGATACCTTTCTTGGCATAGCTGTGTCTGAATTCACATCACAATAACCATAAAATTACGTTATCTTCAGTTAACTTTGCATATATCTATCAGATGTCCCATAGTCAAAACAGGTTCTCATGAAATACGTTATCAGTTGCAAGTATCAAAGCAACTTTTCTTCCTTCTTACTTAGACAAAACACGTTCTTGCCCCAGCGAATTAACACATTGCGGGGTTTCTTACACGATTACAGAAACCCAGGAGCTTTGGTGCCAAACCTGTGAGCCCTGTATTCATCATCAAAGCATCTAGCGCTCTGAAACTGAAAACCCACCCAAACGCTTCCCTTAACTCACTTTCAACAAAGCAACTAAACTAAAAGCCTTATGTGGACCCAGCAACCTGAACTAGCACCCACAGGGCTTGAGCCCACGCCTCAAGGTCTGTCACTTAGACCCACAGCCCTGTAGCCAAAACCCACGTTTCTGTGCTTGCTTTCCTCCTTTTCCTCATATAAACAATGTGACCCAAGAGCAGACTGTAGCAGGTCGACCATGTCCTGCTGCCTGTCACCCGCCCAGCTGCTCTCACACACACGTCCCCTCATCCACAGGTCAGGGGAGAAAATGGGAGGAAGAAGCTCATGGGTAGAGACAAGGAGGGGAGATCCCTCACCCGTCACTGTCACAGGCAAAATAGACTCCACCTGGGGAAAATCAATTTAACTTATTGCCAATTAAAATAGATTTGGATGGTGAGAAACAAAGGCAAAATTAAAAGCCTTTTCCCAGCTGTGCCCCAGTGTGTACCGGCCCCACCACAGCATCTCCACAGGCAGCAGGGCAGTCCCTGCCCTGGCTCCTGGAGCCCAACCCCACCTTCCTTCTCCTCACCCCACCCCTGTGCTCACAGGGCTGCTCCTCGGGGGTTTCCCCCCCCCACCCATTCCTCTCCTTTTCCCAGCATTTTTCCCCTTTCTTACTTCCATTTCCCCAAGGCATCACACCAGCAGGGCTGAGGGGCTGGGCAGTGTGGCCAGAACCTTCTGGAACCAGCTGGAACTGGCCCTGCCCAGGGCAGCTCCTGCCTTTCCTCACAGAGCGCCCCCCCTCAGCCCCGCTGTCACCCCTGGGTGCAGGCACCCTTCCCCAGCCAGAGGGGACCTGCCCAACCTTGGTGGTCTGGGAACCCGGGATAAATCGGTGCCCGTGCCCATGGAGGAGCCCCCATTTCCTCACAGGGACCATCTGGAGGCTGCAGCGCTTCGCCTGAGGCCAAAGCTGCCATCTCGGAGGGTCTCACAACCCCAGTAGGCACGTGCACTCCTACGCTTAACGCACCTGGGCCCAAGTTCCCAGAGATGGCAGCGATTAAGTTGTAAATGATGTGCTTTCTTCCTCCCCACCTCTGTATGTTTTCACTTCAGCCGAACAGCAGCAATATTTCCTGGCAGCCATCTTCAGTTGAGGGCAGGGAGGGATGTGAGCTGGTGAAGGGACACCCACAGAAGGGACACACTCTTTGAGCCTTTCTGGAAGAAAAAAAAAAGAAAAAAAAAAAGAAAAAAGGGTGAGGAAAGGTGTCGTTGCTGTTTTTCGTGTCAGTGATGCTGAGGACAGCCATGGTGAAGGCAGGCAGTGAGCACCTCAGGTCTCGCTGACAGAGCCGGCATACCCAGCACACCCTGCACATGGCTGCCCCTGCTCCGAGCTGCAGCCTCCCTCACCAGGGATGGTGCCCACAGCTGGGGTCAGAAGAGATGCTTCATAAAAGGTGGAGCGACTTTGCAGAAACCTGCCTGGAAGAGCAACCCACTGACAAATCCCTCCAAGACGCCCGATTGCAAGAAATGGAAGTGCTGGGGAAAAAAAAAGCCCAAACCCAGACCTTCAGCCCCAATAGCTGTGGCCACGGCAGTTTCGTGTAGAAGCACTTCAGTTATCCCTTGCATTTTGTAAATCAGCCCCCTCTGGCTCCCATGTCCTTTATAGCCCCTTGCATCAAGGGCTGTTAAAGCCAGGGCAGCACAGTGAGGATGGCTAGACACCAGCTCCCTGCCCTTCCATGTGTGGCGATTTGGGGACAGCAAACAAAGCTGGTGGGCAGCTGGCTTGGTGTGAAAGAAAGAAACCAGTCTTTGCCCAAGGCACAGTCAAGCCGAGTGAAAAATTGCCTTCACCGCCAAAAGGTCACCATTAGTAAAGACAGTTTGCTGTCTTGGGAGTGAGGGGCCACTTTCACGCACCACTTTCCAAGCCCTGGAAACCTGAAGTGTCCCCTGAAATGCCTCCTCCTGATCCACAGCCTCCTGCATTAGGTCTGTAGAGCCCATGGCATCGCTGGCAGCAAGGGGTGGAAGATGACACTGTCTTGGCTTTATTCATGCTTTCTTGCAATGAGCTTGCACCTCTTCCAGGGATCTCTATTCACTTCTCAATGCTGAGGAAAAAGGTCCTTATCTTCAGTTATGCGTTTCCTTGCCTGAAATCAAACAAGGAGAATCCCTCCCAGAATTAGCACAGCAGATACCAGTACAGAAGCCAAACCAGGAACAGTAACATTAGCAAACACGGCGCTGGCCTCAGCACAACACTCTTGCCTGGGAAAGCACAGAGGCACCACGTACGTCCCTACTGCTGCGCACTCACATGTAAGCTGCAGGGCCAGGGATTAACCTCCCCGGACAAAACCGGGAGCAGGAGACAGGAGCCACAGGCTGAAAATTAGAGCTGGGAAAAAAAAAAAAAAAAATCAGAGACCACAGTAAGGTGGAGATCAGAATCTAAACCTGCTGCATGTTAGGGAGCACTTCGAGCTGGGTTCAGAAACCAAGCCCTGGACAAAAACTCAACAGCTCCTCTTCGCTGGCAAGGACTCATGCCATCACGTTCCTGGGCAGAGCTGCCCTGCACCATGTGAACAATGTAAGATGGTGCAGTGAAATATCGCCTGTAAGTGGCTCTTGCTCTTACAAGCTGATTTCACTTCACCCTCGTTCTCCGCACGCACACACAGAACTTATTTTCCTCTCCTTGCATCTACAGGGCATGAGGTTTTCTCTTCAGTATTATAACCCTTCCAGCAGATCCTCTTGTACTTTTTTTTTTTCCATATCCTTGCTGGGACATATTAAAAAAAAAAAAAACTGATGCAAAACTGTTTTCCATGGCATATCCTCCAGGCTGGCCTGCTCCTTTCCACAATCACAGCCTTTCTCCCAAATCCACCTTGTACCAAAAACTAAAGTTTATTCACACTTGGAACACACTCCTGCTGTGTCCCACCCCCTATGTTGAAGTGCAACAGCGTTGTGAAAAGCGCCTGCCACTTCCAGAGGGAAAGCCCAGTAATTAATGACTGTTGGGGTCCCAGCTAATCATTCTGCATGCGTTACCTTTGCACAGAAGCCAGCAAAGTAATAAAATCACCAGGGCCAGTGTGTACTGCTGCATTGCCCAAAACATAATCACCTGCTGCCACGGTATTTCCATAAAACCCCATCCCCTTTCCTCCCAGGCCACTCCACCCCCACGTTTATTTTGCTGCACGATGTCCTTGAAGGGCAAGTGGCCTCACACAGGTTTTGTCATGTCCTAGAAAAACATCAGAATATCTCAGCTAGGCACCTGCTTTTATTCTTCACCTCAATAGCCTGTAGAAAACCCCCAAAATGCCAAAATGAGCATCACAGTTAAAAAAAACAGGCAGATATAGCCACATTCAGTGCTCAGAGCTCTGCCTTGCATAGGAATATCTAGAAAATCCTAATTTTGCAATGTCCTCTTTACCTTTCAGGTTACTCTAGGTCCCCAGTCCCACGATGGGAGAAGCGCTCCTTCTTAGCTCTTACAACCATGTGCAGTCAGGAAGGTTGCTCTTGCTGCCACACTTCCAGGTGGTCCCAATTAATCCCATGGAGTTAGAGCACAGCACGTATATCAGGAGCTCGCCCATGCAGTCAGCGACTGGGAGCCTCAGACATGCTGTATTTATCTGTAAATCACAGTGAAGCTAAGCAGCTCCCCAGCCCTGACAGCATTGGTGTGTCTCCCAAAACATATTACAAATGATTTTTATGACATGCTATTTGTCTTTCCATGTTGGACAACATGTTTACTCAAGAGTTTCTTCTGAAAAAAAATGCCAGGGGCTGTCCATTGGGACCAGAATAAATTTGGGAGGCTATGCTGTCCTGTTTTATTTTTTGTCCATCAATGGCCATCGTGCTGTTTAAAGAACTCAGAAGAGTGTTGTTAGTGAAAAGCTTTTCAACACTTTGATTTCTTCCTCCGCCCCCCCCCCTTCTTTCTCTGGAAAATGCCACTTGCAATTCCCCTTTTTTTTTTTTTCTGGGTGGTTATATTAACACTTCTGCCTAAAGGCTTCTGGCCAAATTTTGCCCTCAGATACGTGCATTCAACTACTGGTGAAATTAGTGGCTTGTTTGCATGCAAGTTGGAGGAAGGAATTTGGCTCCATCGGTAGCATTTTCCAAGCGGCCACAGAGCGCACACACCCCAATTGTTTGGACCTGCGCTTCAGACACCATGGCCCAGGGGCAGCCAAATTCCCAGACCCCTGCAAGTCACCTACCAAAATCTCCACACTGGTGGGCTGCACGGGAAGCATACCTCAGCCCTCAGTGCTGGAGGGGGATGTAGCACACCCAATGTGGCATGGGAGCAGGGTGCTGGTGTTGCTCTCCAGGACCTCACCACCTCCTTGGCCACAACCCTGCGGGTAGGGTCAGCATGGAGGAAAGTTGGTGTTACCAATTTAAAGAATGTGCATTATCCACATATTGAGGATCTCCTTGGGGTTCTGGTGGACTACTGAGTGATTCAGTTCATGTAGGACCCCACTTGCTCTCCACCGATTACAAAGAGAGATGGGTGTCTCCATGCGCTGCCTGGAGTTATGTCACCAAACACCCACAGGCTCAAATGTCACATCCTATCTGCCACCCCACACAAAGGCAGAGTGCTGCCTGACAGCAGATACCACTGAAACTCAGTCGTGGGCTTAACACCTATGGGACATCCAGAGGGACATACGAGGCAGGCTGGATCCTCTGTAGCACTTGCAGGGAAATCAGCTGCTTCCTGGTGGAGGGAGGTTTGCTTTCGCCCTTCCTGGCATCTGGAGTTATACAGCTACTCTTCCATCATCTGCTCCTGTTCAGGCTAGTATCTCCAATGTGTGGTGGCAGAACAGAGGAACCTCAAGGGTGGCTCCTCCAGCTCCTCTGATTGACCCTGCCAGGAGGGGACAGCAGGTCACAGAAGGGCTGTTTTCAGGACTGTAGCAGACTCAAATAACAACTCAACTGACATTGTGCCCAAAAGCTCAGACCTTTCCCACAGACATACACGCATTTAAATATGTGCATGTGCAGACACATACATACAGACAAATATAAAGTTAACATCCCTCAGCCCTTCTTGATTCTGGTAAAAAGGAGTTACGATGGATGCTAGCCTTGTGTTTTGGGATCCTGGCGTGACCAAGCTGTCTTAGAAGAAAACCTGGTTTGGGGAAGTCTGGCTCCTTTCCTCTGCCCATATGTGTGTGTGGTGGTCTCTGTGGACAAATCTGCCACTATGGGGAAATTGGGACAGAGGAAGGAGCACTGTACGCGACTGGTCCCCGTGCTATTTCAGTTAGTGGCAGGGCGGTAATGAATGCCAATATGGGTGGAGGGTGGAAGAACAAACCAGCCCAACATTAATCTCCTCTGTTCGTTCAGCTAACAGGATAATCTCCAAATGTCCACCGACTGTTCTTCAAAAAAAGAGGATAAAGAGCAAACAATGTAACAGGCCCACTGCATTTCCAGCCTGAAGGCCTTTCTGGTATTTGTGTCTATCTCTGTTCCAGTCTTAACAACCCTCCTCCGTGCAGAGACACATAGGGAGAAAACAGCATCCTTGACCCAGAACCCAGCCAACATCCTCTAAAAAAACTGGTTATTCCCTCTTGGGTTTGGGGAGCCAACCTAAATATGCCTCAAAGCAGGCTGTTCGTAGATATCTCCCAGGCTGGCTGTTGAACTGAAGACAAATAAGACATTTCCAGTCTATAGAAGTTACCTTTTTGTCAACAGGATTGCTTAACAGCTCTGGACCAGCACCTTCTTCTAGAAATACATACCATCTCCTGATGGTTAAAGGCTGCAAAAGCTTTCAGTCATTCAGTTGACTTTCTTGGCCCTTACCCTAAGGTTCACTTTCTGCAACAGTCCCACTGTCATCTGTGAAGCTAATCATTGAACCATTGGGACCAGAATAAACTCAAGAGGCTATGCCGTCCTGTTTTATTTTTTGTTCATCAACGGCCATTGTGCTGTTTAAAGAACTCAGAGGAGTTTTGTTAGTGGAAGGCTTTTCAGCGCTTTGATTTCTATTTTTTTCCCCCCCTCTTCTTTCTCTGCAAAATGCCACAAAATGCAAAATGCCATCAACAAGAGCATCAGGAGGTGACTGTGCAGGAACACATGTGACTTTCAGACCTTCTACCCAGACAGTGCCCGCAAGTGGTGGACTTCCAACAACTTTGCTTTGATTTTTGACCTGGAAATATTTCTAACTTTCAGAAGTCTCTGTACCTCAGTAAATGTGAGGGTTTTTTGGACTGAACCTTTTCTCCAGCATCCAAGTAGTCCCAGTGGAGCTGAACCAAAAAAAGCCCAATAAACTGCTCAACTAAAAGAACAAAAATAATTGTCCCCAAAGGAAGAACCTCTCCGGTGTCTTGGCTACATAACACAATGATAAAACTGAATAAAAGTGGTCTCAGTTTCTGTTGACTCCAGAGACCTGGATGGATTTTGTTGCCATCACTTTGAGCTGAAGGACACAAAAGACCTCATTTATTCTTCCTTCTTCATTCCCTGCCATAAAAGCCAGGAAATGCAGTAATATGGCATTTCCAGTGCCATTTCATTCACTTTGTGCCTGACTTATTTTCATTTCCCAAGGCAAACAGAGAAGTGAGACAAGCATCCATCCTTAATTCCAAATTTCCTGCCATTGACCAATTTAAACCATAGATCTAATGTTGTTAGGACAATATTTTCTTCTATATGTGTCTTACTATTGATGTTAACCACTTACTGTTTATTTCCTACAGCAGCTGGGAACACGGAAACTTGTACTGAAAGGGCTGAGTCACCTCCCTGTTGTCTAATGTTAGCCTCGCAGCCTGGACATGGCTCAGTAAGGACATTCTTACCTCCAAAACCAGGAGCCCCCCATTAGGGTGGAGCACAGACCTTCAAAGAGGAGAAACAAGTAGCAAGGAACACTGCCAAATCGGGGAAGGCCAGCCAAATGGCGAGCAGGGACAGACAGTCAGACCTTAATCCCGCTAAATGGAAAGCGGATAGCCCTGAAGGGAGGGGAACTCCTGCTACTCTGTCTCACTTTCTGAAAAGCCAGGATTTCAGCTCTTCGTGGATGACCAGAGCTGGCAAGGATGGGAAAGAGCCACTGCATTTATCTCCCCCAGTTTACACTGCTGGCTGGAGGCAAGCCCCCAGCAGCAGACCCTGGCACCAGCCTGGGGACCCCCATGGACTCAGCTTGGGTTAATAACATCCGTCTTCCCTGGGAGCCAGGGATTTGTTGTGGAAATATTGCCAGAAGGACCTAACTTTGGCTCTTCTTCCCAAACAGTTGTGGAAAGGCTGCAAAGCATCTGTTGGGACCCCAAGCTGAAGGGAAGCCAAAGGCAAGCAGGGACGGATGCCCCATCAGGGCTGTGGTTCCTGCCAGAGACATGGTGCAACATCAGCCCCTGGCTCTCCAGGGCAGGGACAGGTAGAGGGTCCTCTCCTTCCTTCCCTCCTTCCCAAAATCATCTTCCAGAATAAAGGGGAAAGGCTGGATCTGAGGGACTCATAGGCTCTGGGGGGAGAGCTCGAGGGCGCTCCACCTTTGCACCTCTGCATTGGTAAGGGAGGTGCCATTTGGGAGATAAGCAAGGCTGCAAGAAAAAAAAAAATTAGCTTCCTATTTTTTTAGGGAAATAAAAGAAAACAAAGATGGAGGATATGAGATTGCCATCAGGAAACCAGGTCTTAGGGAAGCGAGGTGTAATGAACAGAAAACACCAGTCCACAGGGCTCTCTGCAGGGGACAGTCACAACTGTAATGGAGCCATGAGAAAAATATTGTTTTCCTTGCAGTAACACCTCAAGCCCAATTTACTACAAAGAGGAGAGAGCTGTAAAAGAGTGGGAAGTCTCTTCATCCACTGCTGCTTCCCAGGGACTGCATGAGGCCAGTTCAATTTGCACCTTTTATCACCCCTGCCTGCGTTTCACTTGTTTGCGGGAACCCTCTCCCCAAGGCAATAAAACCAAAATTACTGCAGAAAGCAGGCCATGGAAACGGCTCGCCTGGA
The DNA here is from genome assembly GCA_008921705.1 of Burhinus oedicnemus. NCBI lineage: Eukaryota > Metazoa > Chordata > Aves > Charadriiformes > Burhinidae > Burhinus > Burhinus oedicnemus. Next base: position 6,939,605 of record VFFE01007679.1, read on the forward strand.
ATTCGAAGGGGCTTTTCTGGGGTGAGAGCTGCCAAAAGACACTGTTGGACCCCTCTGCCCCAGGGCACCCAGCAGTCCCCGATCCCACCAGCGCCCATCACATAGCACCCAGTTCCCATTCCCTGCACTGAAGTGGTACCAGCCAAGCTCTCCGTTTCTGTGGGTGCCCTCCCATCCATGCATTTCCTTCTACCTCTGCTTGAAAGGCCCAGCCCAACAGGAGCCTGGGGGCTGACTCCACCAACACAGGAAGATTTACCAGCTCTGCTCAATTTTTCATCTTGCAAGCTTTCCCACAGCTTGGCTGCTTGCTCTTGTCATGGAAATACAGACTGACCCTTCAAATTACAGCCCATTTCAGGGCCCAGCTGCTAACTATAAGAGCAGCAAGCCCCTCTTTTTCCATCATTTTTCTTCTCCATTTCTGGGAAATGAGGGTCCATACGGCTCCCTGCCTCCCTACCGCTGCAGCGCTGCTGAGGATGAGAACTGCCTCAAGGAGCACAAAAACAAAAGGAGCTGGTGCAGGCACCAGCCAGGGCACACAACACCTAGGTAGAAAGGCAGAAACAGGAGAAATAAAGATTTTCACAGAGGGATTTGTCAGGGAGGATGTTTAGGTGCCTAACTGTGTTCAGACCCACAGGCAGCCAGGATCCTCACTGCTGCCGACCCCCACTTTGCTCCAACCTGCCAAGGGCATCTTTGCCCATCATCTGCATGGCTCTGTATAGGCAAGAAATTGGAAACACAGGCAGTCCTGCTTTTTTGGGCTGATAATTGCTTGTGAACTGATAAACTGCAGCTCTTCAGGCTGCTGTGACCCGCCGAGCACCCCCTCCCTGACCCAGCCCTCCTCTCCCACTCAGCTTTGCTTTCAGGAGAAATTAGGCTGAGTTTCAAGCAAACCTGGGCTGAGCTTCAAGTGAGCCTGAGCCAACTCTTAATTTATGCCTTCAGCGTATTGTTTGGGGTCAAAACCAGAAGACACATGGAGGCTTTGCCTCGTTTTTGCTCCAACCTGAAAACACATCTGAGACGTCCTGGCTGCGTCTCACTGCCGGCAGTCGCCTGGATCACGGCACAGAGCAAGACTCAGCTAGGAGCATAAGGAGGCAGGTCCCAGAGGCCAGGCTGGAGCAAAGAGCTAATGTGTAGGGTCCCAAGTCCAGCCCAGGCAGTTATTTCAGGGTCATGCGTCTGAGTGATAGATTCTCAAAAAACAAATCTCACTGCAGTGGGAGATGCTGTTACTCTTAATTAGGCAGAGCTGCATCTTATCAAGTAACCTTTTGCCTCCAAGAGGACTGCACATGAGGCGACATGGGAAATAGGTTTCTGGAAGCTGCCAGAGGCACCATGGCTGGTCATCACTCCTGGTTAGCAAGGTGCAGGGCCAGGGTGTGAAGTGTAGGGCTTGACTAGGAAAACGTTTCTTCATTTAAGGACACCCCAGAGAATAATTATGGATGCTGGGGTACAGGGGAAGGGGTCATCATACACATCTGTCACTCTCCAGGCATAAGACACTGATGACATTTAGCTTTGCCCCATTCTCTCTTCTCCTAGCCCCTTTTGAAACATCGCGCCTCTCTCTGGGTCACTTTTTCCAGGGCAGGAACGTGGAGACTTGCACTAGGCAAGAGGGCCAGAAAAGCCACTGACCCATTTCCATAGCAAGGCAGGCATCACAGGCCAGGGACACACATCCAGAGCCCCCCTGCTCCCCCCACACTGGCTGAGACTTCTCGCACCACATCACTGCTGCCAGAAAGGCGGTTCACAACGCAGGAAAGGGCTCTCACCTCATAACAGATCCGCCAGGCAAACTGAAGAGCAGGAAGGTAGACTTTCTCCTCTGGAGACCTCTACTCCAGTCCAATAAAATCCACAGAGAAAGGATTTGGCAGGTTAGGGCTTTGCCTGCACTGCAAAAAACAAAAAACCACCTTGAATTAGCAAGGGGAATGGTAAATCAAACCAATGCTGAGGTGCTGAGATGGGAAGTCCCCCCCCAGTTCCTGTAAGTTTTAGCAGCAGCACGGGTAGAAAAGTTGGCCAGGCCTTGTGAAGAACATCTACCCCATGCAAAAATTCCGATGTACACGTGGCATACAGGTATAACATACAAAGTGTATACGAGCGACCTCTTCACAACATCAACACAAGAGGCAAATCATGGTCTGCAGGGGCAAGTGGAGGGTCTGTATCTGCTTCAATGGCAAATGCTGGCCTTGAAGCAGCCACCAAGATGACATGGAAGCTATCATCTCAGTGGGGGAGGACAGAGGAGCACAGCTCTTCTCTGTGAATTTTGCTCTTTCCTATGAGAAAGTTTAGTCTTGCTGGGGGGCTGCATTTATATTGTGGCTGAAGGAATTGCTCCAAACTGGAGACCAGTAAGTTAAACAATCTCCCCAGCTTGTCTTTGTGCTGCAAACATGTTCCACAGCACTTCAACAGTCTGGGCAATGGTAGAGCTGTGTGTCATGTATTATTTCTGGCCATCTGGAACAAGCATTAACCACAAATAAGTAAATTTGCTTGTTCTTTACTGCAAAAAAAGAGCAGCCTTGCCAGAGCAATGCTCATTTCCACTGATGACAGATGTTTCGGGCATGCTTGGGTATCGACTGCTGCATGTAAACCAGAAGCTGCCCTCCTCCATCCTGAGGAACCGCCAAGTCTCATGGGCTAAGATACCGAAAATCTAGACAGAGGGAGGAAAAGAAAAAAATTATAAAATCAACCTTTTATGTTGACTCGTTTACTTTTTCCCCTGGGCTTTTGACCCGGTGTTCCTCTGGAGTGAAGCTTACCCAATGGCTCTCTGCTTCTCCTTACCCTGCCAATTTTTGCAACCCTGAGCAGCTTGCAGGCGAAGCAGAGTGAGCTGCCTAGGACAACCACATGGTTTAGGATGGGCAGGACCCCCCGGTGGACCATCTGAATTAGCGCCTGGAAAAATCCCCAAACCTGGGGATCGCAACCTTCCTAATGCACCAGCCCCATGTTCTCCATATCCATACAGACACGGTTTCTCCCCCTCCCTCTCATACGCACATGCACGCAGGCGGCTGCTATCTTGCTTTCAACCTCCCACACGAGCCAGAGGGACAAAATGAAATCAATAAATAACCACTGTTAGCTCCTGCATTTTCAAAGTAGTGCACAGGGATTTGAGTACATGTAACTTCCATTAACCTCATTTAGAGTCAAAAACATAACACCCTGGCCCACCGCTCTGCAAACATCAAGTCTTTGCTGCAAGCCACTAGTGCTGGCAAGCCCTTGCTGTTTCTTTGCCCAGACCAAGGTTAGGGTTTAGGGGTTTGTTGTTTTTGGGGGGTTTTTTTGGTTTGGTGTTTTGTTTTGGGTTTTTTTGTTGTTGTTGTTGGGGTTTGGTGGGTTTTTTTTGTGTGTGGGGTTTTTTTGGTTTTGGGTTTGTTTTGTTTTGTTTTTTTTAAAAAAGAGGAATGGCTGTTGTCCTGAAGTTCTCATTTTCCCCTGTTATTGTTTTCAATTTCTGGCATTCAGAGGAGGCCTACGATCCAGGACCATCACATCCCCATATGTCAGGACTTCAGCAGCAGGCTGCCAAGGCATGCTGCACTTTACCTGCATGTGCTTGGAAGAAGTGCCCAGGTGGTCCCTTTTCTTGCAGAAGTTGCCCTGAAAATGTGTGTGCGAGGAGCTCCTGGTTCAATGCAGGAGAGGTTTTACGTGCAGATTCTGCTTTCTCTTTCCAGGCTTGTATGTATGCATATATGTTTATTCCAGGATGGGGGCAGAAACCAGCAAGAAAATAAAACCGACAGGAGGTTGAGGCCACCCCACCGGTGCTCAGAAGTCTCTGGGGCACTGCACCATTGGTGCTGTTCTCCCATCAGCTGGGAGCAGGTACATAAGCCTCACATACACTTTAGGAGACCACATCCCCTCCATCATTCCACAAATCCAGAGGATTTCCATGAAGAGCCGTAACACTGCAGAGCGCTGACAGCAAACGCAGCCACCCAGAGCAGGGAGCTGTATCCCACACGGTTTTGGCAATCAAGATAACACTGCTGCATCCCAGCATTACAAGCTTTTGACATTCCTTTGATAAACAACCTTTTACACCAGGTAGAAACCAAAGCCTCGCTTTGCCCCAGGAATTATTGCGGCTTGAGCGCATAGGATTTCTTATTTTTGTGTTTTTCCAGCCTTGATAGGCAATGGCTGTAATTAGCAGATTAAAGCAATTGCAGTCTTCCTTGCCTTTGCTCTGAGTAGCACTGAGCAGCTCTCCAAACTGCAGCACAATAACGCATTGCTATACATTTACACCCTGATCAGCCCGGACCTTTGATTGTATATTTTTAGAGAAGCTGTAGGAGACATGGCAATTGTCTTCCTTTTTAGGAAATCCTTTTCAAGAATACTAATTTCTGATCAGGGCTGGGCACAGAAGAAAATGTCCTTCGACAGGAAAAGGGCCTTCAAAGTGGCCTTCAAAATGTTCAGCAACAAGTTTGGGAGGCAGGTGAATTGTTGCAGGTTTTTCCTTTGCATTCATTTTCTCTTTTTATCTACTGGAAAGAGGACAAAAAAGATGGATTTTTTTTTTTTTTAAGTGAAAAAACATTAACCTAAATATTTTTGTAAGAAAAATGGAAGAGACAGGAACATGTACATTTAAATTTCATGTAACTGAAAACCCCACTTCAGGTAAAGACACTTCCGTAAGTGTTCGCTTCCTATGGAAAAAAAAAAAAAAAATCCATTTGCAACACTGTCGTCAAAATGTTTTTAAACAAATGCCTTTTGTTTAAAGAAATTCAGCTGCATCTCAAGCAGTTTAGCACATGTAAAGAAAGCGTGCGTGCTGCTGGCAGAGAAATTTCTCCATCAGAGCATTTCCAAGGCTTTCTTGTTAAAAAGAAAAGCTATGGGCTCTTTTCCTCTCCCTCAGCATCACCAGTGTGGATGATGAATCCATGAGCTGAGTCAGTGGAAAAAGCATCGTTATATGTTAGCTGAAAAAAATGATGCAAAGACTACTTTTGCTCAATGAATGACTGGTCTTCAGCTACATTTACGCAAAGCTTTCAGATCACACCTGGAAACAAGTGATCAAACCCCAAAAAGCTGGTTTTGTACACATGGATGCACTTCCATACACCTGGTCATAAAAGAACAAGTCCATCTACGCAGAACAGAGCCACTGGCACAGGAAGATACATGCCGACGCACACAGCTGTGGAGCAGTGGAGTTTATGAAACTCCATTTACTGCATCCTCAGACATCTGGCTTGGACTCTCTGGTGTCTGATACGAGCTGTGCTCAAGCACAACCTTCCCCTCAAGCAGAACATGGAAAGATCTCTTTTCTTTTTCTAAACCTTTTTGCAAGGCCACTTATTTTCCCAAACCTTAAGAAAATTTAAATGCCCCTGGGAATTTCTCCCTCCCTGCCCTTCGCTCAGGCTGAAGCTGGCCAGTGGGGAGGACATGCGTCAGAGGCCCGTGCACAGAAGCACTGCGATCTCATCCCGCTTCATTTCTGCAAGGAAGCTCAGCAGGCACAACTGTGCATAAATACTGAGACTCTGCTCAATTACACACCTACACCCAGGCACAAAGCGGTATAAGTGACAGTAGAAAACACTACCTGTGGTGCAGGAGCGCAGGTGAAGTCTGCCTAGCGTCCCCCGCACACCTCTCTCACCATCAGCCTTCCCCTCGCATAGTGCAGGATCTGCCGCCCTAAAAATAGGCAGCCGGCCGACAGCTGATGCCCGCACAAAAGACCCTCCGTATCCCAGGAATTTCACATGGCCGACAGACAGGGGAGCAGTCCTGCTTTGTGCTCCCAGCCCCAAATACCACCGTCAGCCCGTCTGTCCATCCCTAGCCCCGCAGCATCCTCGCAGCTGAGCTCGCTGCAAGCCTCAGCAGCCCCATGCACGCCCCCGTGGATGCCTTTCCCTGTGGATTTACACTGGCACATACAAACCTGGGCTTTTCTTATTCTTGCAGGCTGGGCTGATTTTCCATCGCATGGATTTTGTGATGGATCTTTCCACTCACGTTCCTTCCTCCGCCCAAAATCTGTTCTTTTCACCCCATTTTCACCAAGTTCTTGCAGTCTTTATGGTAGGGCTTTCCAGAGTCCATGCAGGCTGCTCACAGCAGGACACACGTAACATGGGAGCCAAAAACCTGCCAGCCCCAGCAAACTATGGAACAAAACCAGACCCCAAGAAGCTGTCTGAAAGACACTGGCACAATGCTACCATGGGTAATGCTCTGAAAATTGTGGTGGTTTTGAAAACAGTCGGCAAGCTTGGAGAAGACTTCACTGCCTACTGATGTACCACCCTTGGTATTTTAAGAAACAGCAGTTTTCCCCCGCCCCCCCAATACCTGTGGTGTTGCTATGGCAAAAACAACATTGCATCAACCCATTATAACTATATCACTATTAGCCTGGTAGCTTTGTTCCCACCCTGAGAGGGGGTGAGGAAATGGGGTAGAAATGTCGCATCTGGGGACAACAGCACCTCAGGGGGAAACACAGCCCCAGCCAGGGGGGCACAGGGCAGGAAAGGCCCAGGCAAGGCTGGAGACTGCCTGGCAGGACAAGCCAGCCCCCAGTGCAGAGCCCAGACACCCTGCAGGAACAGTGCCTGGGGCTGGATAAGCCCAGACCTGGGGCAGCACATGGCAGGTGTCACTGTAAATTACCAGGGATAGAGCCGGGACAAGCAGGGCACCTTTTTAGGATGGCAACAGCCTTATGTAGGAGAAGTCTGGGCAGGCGAGGCAGGAGTCAGCAGCTCCAGGCTCTGGCTGGCGGGTCAGCAGACACTAGGACCATCCAAATGCACCTGCTATGGCCAGTCAGTGCCACAGAGCAAACCCACTGTGGACAGAGGACCATAACAGGCTGATAAATGCCTTATCTTGTCATTACATTGTCCATATGTGCTTAAATCCCGGAGCAGATTTCGCCAGCTTGGCTCAGCTGCATTTCCCCACTCGCGCCTGCCGGGCTGGGCAGCAGGAAGGTGCGAGTGCTGCTCTGACACCAAATCCCTTTGTTGTCTATTTATACCCTGCCCTCTGGAAGCAGCTCGCTAGCGGCTGTCACTTGGCGCCTTATCTCTCCTCACTTTGTAAACTGTCTCCTGGCAGCCCCACTGCACCCCTGCCACCACTTGGGAGGCTGCTCCCATCCCACTCACTTTTTTTTTTTAATACAAAAAAAAAAAAAAGCATTGTAAGGCACCCCGATTGCCCTGTTTGGTTAAAAGGCAGGGCTTTACTCTACCTTAAAGGCATAAGGATTTGCTGACGATCCCAAGATCCAAACCGTTACCTTCATTTTGTTCCTGGTATGCAGAAGTTGATGCCTCCTGCTGCACAAGTGGGTACCAAAGGCAGGGCGTTGAATAAGACTCATTACAATGAACTGTGATGGTCCCCCTGCTTACATAGCCTTAGCTCTCAAAGCCCTTTAAAAGAATTTCCATATCATTATCCTTATTTTACAAAAAGGGCAAACAGAGGCACAGATCGACTGCACACGCACACCCAAAAGCCACAATCCCAAAGCTTTTGAGCTTGGAAGACATTAAGAGCACCAGGACAGCAGCAACCAACCCATGAATGTCCCTCCCTTCATGCCCATCTCAGTCAGCATTTGAGGCTTACTCTGTTAACACCTGCAGGAACTTCCAAAAAACAAGCCATATTGCCCAACCACGAGACTGGTATTTGGACCAGTACAAAGTTTCCCGTTAAACCACCTTCCCATGAGGCCTTCTCCCTGCATAGACCTAGGGCAGAGAGGGTGGAGGAACATATCTCCCCCCTGAGTCTTTCCAAAAGCCACCATGGGTAACACCACAAGCTCTCCTTGCTCTGGTGTAAACAAATCCAAGGAGCTCTCAACCCTCCACCTGAGCAAGTGCTCAAGAGCAGGGATGGCATGGGCTCAGGGTCACACCTGCTCCTGGACCATCTCTTTACAAAAGTTGTAAACCAAGGTCAAGAAGGGTAGCCCAGCAGCTGCAAGAGGATACTGGTCCCTGACTGGTGAGACCAATCTCCCCACACACAAGAGGCCCCAGCCCAGCCCCACATGGGGACATGCCCTGGGGAAGGACCATGGTGCACCCAGCAGGGATGCTCTGGGCACCCTGCTGGAGACCAACTCTCTGTTAATCCCCTTTTTTCCCCCCCTGCTCTGGGGGACAGGACAGTAGACAGACACCCAGGCAGTGGGACTAACAGACAGGTTTTATTTATGAACAGTGCACGTCTCTGCAGTCCAGGGAACCTCCAGCTGTCCCTTGGAGCTGCTCACAAAGCCATCAGGCCAGAAAGTATCAGCTGGGGCTGGGGGAGCCCTCCCTTCCCAGGTCCTGTTGCACAGTCAACTGGTGGGGACAGAGGATGGCAGCCGTGGGAAGCAACAGGGCTGTTGGCACCTGCTCATCACAGAAAAGCAAAAGGCAAAACAGCTAAAGGGAACAGGCAGGAGCAAAGCAAAACTGGCCTGTCCAGCCCAGATGAAGGAAAAGCAATGGGGTGCCAGAGATGCACAGCCCCACCACAGTGGCAGGGATGGGCATGAGAAACAGGGACACCTCACAGGTTTGGGGAGAGCAAAAGCCTGCAGACACCGTAGCATTCAGCATAGGAAAGTCCCACAAATGCATTTTGTAGGCCATGTCCCAGCAATGGCTTGTAGGGATCAGCCTTTTTTGTGGAAGGAGCACTTCTTTGTCTGGAGGCAGACTGCAATTTTCATGGAGAGGGTGACTTGACTGGATTATACACACAGCAAATGAGCTTAAAATCAGGCTGTAGAGGCTTCAAGACTGAGCAAACCTCACCTCCACAAAAACCCATGAAGACCACAGTGCTGTTTTAAGCCACCTCAGGCCACCTTCCACCCTGAAACACAGCTGAGTTGTTGACCATCTGGAAAAGCTCCTTATTTAGCCAGGGCCACATCCATCCCAGCAGCAAGCAAATTCCTCCTGACAGGAGGAGCCCAGTGACAGCAAACTCCAGCCGCTATGATCAATTTCCAAAGCATTTTCCATTTGCTCTCCCAAAATCCCTTTGCCTGGTGCTGGAAGGCTTTGGGGCAGCCTCAGAGGCTTTCTGTGCACCTGGGGCTGGATGGGCTTTTCACTCAGAATACAAATTAATTCAAAGCACTGGTGAAGCTTTGAGTGTCATATTGTTTCCTAAAGCATTGTTCCTCTGGCGCAGAAGGGCTAATGGCAATGAAGGAAGCAAGCATTGCCTTCTGCTTGCTAACAGATTGCTTGGTGGCACCCAAAGCTAAAAAGAAATCACTGTAAAAATGCAATCCTGTGCTATTTATGTTACTCTTCTTAATGTTTTCCCTGGAATTTGGGGGAAGTTGGTTTGTGCAGAAGCTTTACATTTCAGCTCTTCTCAACAGCCCAATTTGCCCCAAATCCTGGGTGTTCTGAGCTCTCCAAAGGAGAATGCCCCATAACTGGGCTCCCTCTCCCACCTCTGGGCTATTTTTGGGCAAAGCTTAAGTATCATCCTCCCAGCAGGTCTGAAGTCCAACAGCTCTCCTGCTGACATGCTTTTTCTCCAGCTAGAAGAAAACCTATAACTCTTTTCCCCCCCCCTTAACAGCCGCATGACAGCTTGGTCAGAGGATCAGCATGTTCATCTCTCAGCTCCTACCTACACATTTATGAAGGTGCTTATGTGCCTCAGGGGCCCACAGGGAGCTCCCAGGCAGCACCTTTCATTGCACAAAAAATTGCTGCCTTGTGAAGTTTCCAAGTACTTCATGCGCACAAAAATACAGAAGTAAAATCATCTCAGAAGGCAGCTCAGCTCAGGCAGAAAGCACTCCAGGCTAAAAAAAAAACAGAACAAAAAACAAAGAAACCCACGAACCACAAGCTTTAGTGATGTCTCCTGTGAGACGGGGAAACCTGGAAAGGACACGTTACACCCCCAGGAGCATCACTGGGGACAGGCTCACCATCAGCCCAGGTGCCTGCTGTCACAACGGCGGGTCCCCAAGCACCCTCTCCGTTTCACCCAGCCAGGTCTTCCGTCCTTCATTATTCCTCCTGCCTCCCGGTCCTCAGAAACAGGCTGGAAATGCAGTCCCAGCTCCGAAAAGCTGCTGCCATCTCCTGGAAAGAGGCTCCTTCCCTGGAGAGAGGCAAGAGCATGCAGGGGCCACGGGACATGTGCCAGAGGGGACCTGCAGCCACCTGCTGCTCTGGGGATGACCTAATCCTCCCCCGTGATGTCATACCTGTCACTCTGATGACCGAGGGTGGTATCACAAAACTGCAGTGCAAGCCTGCAATCCTGAGAGCAGGTGGGGTCCATGGGGACAAGGTCTGGGGCCACCCTTGATTTCAGCACAGGCTTCCTGCGGGCAGGAGCATGCTCCTTCCCAAAAACTTTTTAACCAGCCTGGGCAACGCTTGGGCATCAGGGGTGCTTTCTCCCCCTCCTGATTGCAAAACCAGAGCCTTCTGTGGAAGGAGACTGTGCAGGATGGCTCCCCTATGCTGGCCACTGGGACCCCATCACCCTCAGGAGGCTGGGGGGGAGGAAAACATTGCAAACCCCCCAATTCTCCTTTCATCTGCAGCTAGTGCACAGCTGCCCAAAATATAACCTGCCACTGCCATAGGTCCACACAGAGATAACTTGTGGTCCCAGGAGCCTCTCTGGCACCAATACACATTTTCATAAACACATCTGTCAAACAGGGTTGGGGTGGATTTCTGCTCCCCACCACCCCCAAAAAAAAAATTTAACCATTTATCCCTGATACCACAAGACTGAGGGGTTCAAATTGCCTTCCCCAAATGAGGGTACCTACCAAGGCACAGCTGATGGCCCCGCAGCAGGCTGCACGTCACCCGGGAGCTGGCGTGTGTGAGCGTCACTGCAGTATTTATATCCTTTTATTACACTTTAAACCACTGGGGAGAAACAGGTGCAGAGTTGTCTGCAAAACAGTGGCCAGCAACGTCCCCCCCAGCCTCAAGTTGTTATATACACCAGCATGGACACGCACATGCGGGAGGACAGAGCCGGACCTTTTAGATCCCCACCAAGGGCCAAAGTCATGGGTAAAAATCGGTCCTGGAGGAAGACAAACACTAATGCACAGTAAAGATCTGATGGCTAGATTAAACCCTCACGGGCAATTCCTCTGATAAAGACACCTTGCTTCAGCCCATGCAGCCCATCAGAGGGGGCACAGCCAGCTGGGGACACCCCCATGCGCGGTGGGGAGCTCTTTATGACTACTTCAGCAAATAAATCACTGCTGCCCTTCAGCTGCCACCCCAGGAGCACAGCCTTAGCGGCAGCTGCTCTCCCAAAGACGCCCAGAGGAGGATGCACAGCTATGAGGCTGCAGAAAGGCCATTTGTGGTACACGTTGGGTTTGGACTGTGCCTCTTACCTTGTTTGTCAGCTTGCAGTCATGGGGGGGATTTGCTGTGGTGCATCTGTGTGTCCTCCTTGGAGAGGAGGGGGTGTCTCCTTCAGAGAAAAGCAACTCTTCTGGACACAGACCAGCCTCTGCGCACTTGGCATCCTCCAAAAACTCCCCATCTTCTTCAGTAGGAGTAGGTTGTTTGGCAGCTTTCCTTGGGGGCTCCCCAAAGAAATCTCCTTTTACTACCTGGAGCAGAGCCACAGTATCCTCCAGCAAATTGAAAAAACAGCATGATCTTGGGTGGGTTTATTGCCCTCACCCCAGGCAGGGTGTTACCATCTAGCCAGGGATGAACCTGACCCAGACCTTCCCAAGGCAAAATTAAGGGACAGCAGGAAGACACCAGTAGCTTTATAGCCTCAAGTCAGCTGTAGCAAGAGTGAAGTGTCCGCACCAAGCGGGTCAAGAAGTTCCACTACCTGGGTTGTGTTCAGGGACACCTCCCAGCCCTGTCTAGCCACATAACACCTCAGGGGAAGCCCCATGCAATGGCTTCAGGTTCACAGCTGGCTAGCAACCCCTCACTTTTCCTTAAAACAGGTGGAGGATGATATTAGGGTTAGCAGTGGAATACCCCAGTGCCTTTAGCCCACCTGGCCTGGGGCAGCAGTGAGCTGAGCAGCAGATTTGAGTCTAACCTCACTGATGCAGCTTGCCTTAGGACATGCCTGGTTTTCATGGGAAGGAGACAGGAAGCCTTGGTTAATCGATACAGCATTAAGTTCATTGCTAGAAATCAAAGCTAAGTTTAGCTCTGAAACCCATCTTTTATGGGTAGAGGCATCACCCGGAGCTGCACCACACTATTACCCCAGACCATGACAAAGCAGGTGCCACTGTGACAATTGCTATTCAGCCTTTACTGAAAATGAACCCTTTTCTTTCCCTTCCTTCCCAAGCAGGGGAGGAGCAGAGGCAATTGGTGTCAGTGTCCCCTGCAGTCAAGCACCTCATAAATCTCCTCTTTGGAAAGGCAGGGCAGCCCTGCTCTGCTCCTGGGGAAGAAAGCAGGTATTGTTTAGCCTCAGGACCAGGTACGCTGCAGGGAGCATCTGTGCCGAAACCCAAACGTATGTGCTGTGGGATGGGCTGGTGTGACAGCCAGGACAGCCCAGGCTGGAAAAAAAAAAAAGAAAAAAAAGAAAAAAAAAGAAAAAACCACACAGGTTTCCTCCCCGCCAGGCTCCAGAGAATAGCACTTCCGATTTTTACATCACTTCGAAGAGTAACAATGCACTTAATAACACATGAAATGGAAACACTGAGATCAAGTTCACCTCCACTGCTCCTCCTGCACACATGCTGGGGGTACGTGTTGCTGGGCAAAGCTGGGGGGTTTCCATTTCCCCCTGTACCAGCCCCAGCAGGACAGAGTAAAGCTTTCATAGCTCATTTGCCACCATCCTTCTCCTTGACTTCAAGGCAAAGCGCTGGGCAACTTTCCTCACCGACAGCCTGGGTTTGCAGATCTATATAACATCTGGCTCGGCAAAGGGAGACCCCCGTCCTGCATGTCACTGCCATGGGGAAAACACTTCCTCTCCCTCCTCATGCCTCCCCTGGGAAACCAAAGGTCAGGGAGCCAGAGGGAAATTTATGGGCTTCCCCTCCTAAAAGACTTCTCCAGATGGGTCTCCAACATTAGATTTTTTATTTTTTTTCCTCCAGGTGAAGGGAAAGAGGAGGAGGAAAGGAGAGGAGGGGAGATGGGTAAGGGCAAGACTGCAGGTCACATTTTTCTGCTCACAGCAAACACATCAGGCAGAGGGGCCGGCGGGTGGCGAGGCTGCTACTCCCACTCAAGCTGCAGCGGCATCAGAAGATGTCAGGCTCCGCAGGGGGCACGAAGCCAACTCAAGCTCCAAATTCCCAGCTCGTACCATACCAACATCAAAAACCCCCATCATAACAGCCAACAGCTAGAATTGCCCCCATGGAAAAGCTCCTTGTGCAAAACAGCAATATTTTGGTGGTTCGATGTGACAACCCACACTGGGAATAAGCAGTGTTTTAAGGGGAAGAGGCACAACAGGTATTGTGCAACACCCTGCCACCCCATTTCAGCCAGACCTGCAGGCACCAACCTCGCCAAACCCCAGTGTCTCCTTGGGTGGCAGGGCTGGGGGGTGACGTTATTTCAGTGTCCCTGCTTTTCATACCAGTCACCTGCGGACAGGCAGCCGGCACAGCAGGACCACAGGCATCATCCAGCCTGCCCGGATCGCCTGTCAGGAAGAGGAAATGCCGTGCATTTTCCAGCTGCTTGTACCTGCGCCAAGTCTAAATGCCACCCCTAAAAATACCAGCAAGAAGGAGAGGCACGCCACCAGCCACTCACCCCCCCAGCCAGGCCACCACAGCCACCCAGTTATTTTTGAGTGAGGCAGCAGCTTGAAGCAGCTGAGCGAGACCCAGCCTGCGCTTTCACACCTCCCCACACGGGTTGGAGGGTGACAGCCCAGTGTCACCCACCGCAAGGCAGCAGCAGAGCCACAATAACACACAGAAACTGGCTGTGGGCAAGGGGTCGATATCCCAGGAGCTGCTCTCAGCATCCACACGACACCGGGGGCTTCTGTGCTCCTAATGAAATTGAGCTCCTGCGATGCTTCTGTCCGATCAGCAGCCAGCCCCGCGTTGCTTTAGCCCAAGCAACTTTGATCCCTCTGGAAAACGACCCCAGGCACCTCACTGGCTCCCCTCAAAAGCCACAGCCTCTGCTCCCCAGTGAAGAGAGGGGGCAGCAGCACCTCCCATGGGAACACCGCTCCCACACATAGCAAAGCTGCCCATGGCCCCTTGCCAGTTTGCATCAATATCCAGCCACAAAAAGCATCCCTCAGCCCTGGACAAGTCCGCCCAGCAAGCCACAAGACCCCAGTCACAGCCCAGCTGGAGCAGCTCTCCTGATTTTTTTTTATTTTTTTTTTTTTATTAAACAGCACCTTATTTCAAGGTCTGACTTATTCTGGGTAAATCAGGCTGAAACCATCCAGCCACTGAGAATTACCTTCGAGTTCCCCTGCTGCTTTCCTGCCCCTAACAAGCAGGGGGTGTGGCTGGGACAGTTCAGGGAAGCATTAGACACCCCAATGCCCCACGGCCCTGGGGGGCACATGGGAGGGCTGAGCTGGTTGTCATCTCCCTGCAGCCCAAGCCATTCCTCTGGGGGATTTGCACCTCCCCAAAACTGGCACAGTCCGAGGGCTATCGCATTGCTGGCACCAGGCAGGGACAGCTCAGCACCATCTCTCACTTCCCCTCCAAAACGCGTCCCTGCAGCCAGTGGCACCTACACAATCCTCCCTGACATCACTGTGGAACCTGGGGGGAGTTCTGCTGTTTGCTATTAAAGAGCTGCCACCTCCCATCCCAGCCCCGCATGCAATTCCAGGGTGCGATGCTTCAACAGGACCCACGCACAGAGCGATGAGCAAATGACACTGGGAGTCCTTCCGGGCAAGAAGCGTGGTACCTTCAGCTCTGCAGCCCCTTTGAAGGCATCAATCTGCACAGACAGCAAAGCCCACCTCTGTCTGCACCCAAGATATAGAATAGAAACAACTTTCCTGCCAAATTTATATAGAGAATTTGCCTGTATGTCAGGCTGGCTAAGCAGGACTCCATGGTGCTTATTTAGAGCAAAATAATGCTATTTTTTTTCTGTGCAGTGCACTCCAATCACCTCTTTGAAGCCTGCCCAAGCCCTACTTGGACATCTGGACCAGGCAGACCCACCTGATGCCTATGAGCATCCCAAGACAAAAGGCTTCTGTGAGGATGAGGCGGTTGTCCAGGGTGGGAGTACGGAGGCCGCCAGTGGCACATGTGCAGCTGCCCCAGATCCGAAGGGATGCACCAGCATAGTGGGGAAAATTGATGATGATGAGGGAAGTCCATCAGGCCGCACGCTGGCCCCGCAGATTGATGGCCTCCGCAACAAGCCATGCATAATGGCCAAGTTCAGGCTGCGGTGGCCAGGAGCTGAAAGGCAATAGCCATAAATAAGCTGGGGAAAAGAGGAAAGACAGAAGGCTGGCAGGGATAAATAAATACTCACACTGCAGTGAGGCTGGGGGAGGCGCAGGGAGAGGGGCTGCAGCACCGGGATGGGATGCAGCCCACATTGGGATGGAGACGTTGCTCCAAAGGTGGCTGCTTTGGGGTGAGAGCTTCCCATTCAATAACACTGAGCTGTTTTGCACCCAAAATCATCTTCCCACACAAAACCATGGCCAGTTGCTGGAGAAACCATGTCACACATCCTCCCCCAAAATACACTGGGAGGACAAAAATAACCAAAGGGGCTTGGTACAGGGGATTTTGCGGTTATAATCCCACCATTACCAAAGCTCCAGCTCGCTCCGATGCTTCCCCCCAGGACTTTTACACCTCAGCAGGTTTCTCCATGACTGACCTAGTCAGCTGAGCTTCCCTCATCACCTTCCTCAGCCAAAAGTACCAACCTCGGGCTTTTTCCTCTTTCAGTTCTCAGCCACTGAGGAACAGGGGAGATGGGGGGAGCAGAGGGTGCAGAGCTGGAGGTTTCCCTCTTTGTCCCCCATCTGCTTCATTCAGGCCAGTTACTCTTCTCTGGCTTAAATAAGCCCTTTGCATTTTGTTGTGGTCTCTTCTCTCTTTTTCTCGCCTCTGCTGTTTTGTCAAGAAAAACCTTGCCCAAAGAGCCGCTGTGATTTACTGCAGCATTAACAAATGTCGGAGCTTGGGAGCCTTGTAGGAACCGCTCGCTGGCAGCCTGCCTGGACAAACATACTAAAAGTCAACCCTGGCGTGGATACTTGAGGAATTAGTGTCCATACAAAGATGCATTAAATACAGAGAGAAAGACAGGGATTTTTACAACAGAGGCTCGAAAGCTTCCTTGGGGCTGTTTAACATATGGCACTTCTCCTCTGCACCTGCCCCACGGCCCCTCACAAGAGCAGCTCCCTGCTCCCCATCCTTGTCACCAGACCCAAATGCCACTCAGGTTGTAATTCCCAATGGGTGCTGCCTGTCTGGCAGGGGCTGAGCCCACTTGCAAGGTGGGGTTTTGTACATGTGTGTTTTACCAGTTAATTTTTCCCCCCAACCCTCTCGGCCAAATGGGTTTTGCTGGTGGTGGGCACATCGCAGAGCAACCCCTGCTTGGCCAGGCAGAGTTCCCCACTTGCTCCCAAAAAAGTATTTTTAAATGCAACAGGTAGGAGGGGAAAAAAAAAAACCATAACTTTTGCTCATGAAGTCCTTGCATCCAGCTCAGCCATAGGGGAAAACATCAGACCCATAGTACCCAGGCACGGTGAACCATTGGGAAACCAGAGACACATTGGCCAATCTAATGATTTTTAAAAATTCTCAGCATTTCCTCGGTGGCTGCCAGCAGCTCCCCAGCCCTGCCTGCATTGGCTGGACCATCGCTTCAGGCAGGCCGGGCCAGCCACGCATCCCACACAGCCCCACGGCTCTGCTATTGTCATTTGCCCAGATCCCAAGCACTGCATTAAGGAGGGATATTTTGCATGTGTGTTGTGTGTGTTTTAAAGGTTAATTCCTCCTACACCTTCTGCTCAACAGATTTGTCCAGCATTGTCCACGCCATAGGAATCAGCCCCGTGCCAGGAGAGGCACAGTCAGCCTTGCAAAGGGCAGCCAGGCAATGTTCCTTGACTGATGCCAAATTTCAAAAAAACCAAAAACAGAATATAGAAAAATATCACGTCCTAAAATAAAAAAAATAAAATAAATACCCCCAGGGGCTCTCAATACAACAAAATGTTTTTCCCAAGCAAATGCATTCCCATATATGCACTGCCTGGCTCTGAGGAGGGTCGGATAGAGAAGGCTCTGGAAAGGCGGTTATGTGACCTGATGCACCGTAAATCTCCTGCATTAAAGGGGATATCATAATCCACGGTAATTTAACAACTTAGGGATCATCAGGTTGATCCAGCTGACACAACGCTACCTTAGTTTACCTCTGTGTCCTGCATCTGAAGCACAGCTCCTCACCCATCAGGCAAGAGCCGCAGGAACACACTAGGGACAGAGGGATGAGCTGCTGGAAACCTCTCCTGGGTATTTATGCAGATGGCAGGAAACAAAAGGAAACTTGAAGGCCACTGGCCGAGCAGTGCCTTGGCAAAACCGCCTCTCAGGGGAATGCCTGGGATCCCTACCCACCCTGAGGAGAGCTTTCCCATCACCAGTGATCACAGTGGAAGTGCAGCAGCTCATCGGATCAGGATGGAGAAGGGCTGCCCAGCTCAGCCACTCAGCAGAAGACTCCCCAGTGACCTTCACCCAATTAGGGCTGCAAATACACGACCTACACATGTTCCTCAGTGCAAGGGGGAGGCAGACCCTTTGCCAAACAGACAGGAGGGACTCAAACCAGGGTTGGGGAGGAAATAGGAAAAACAGCATTTTCCCACCCCCCTGCACTACGTCCTCGCTGAGCAGGGCCAGCGGAAGCAGAGCCATCCTGCTTCAAGCCTGGACCTCACGTTCTCACCCTGGAGGTTTGCCTGCACAGCCACAGCCAAAAGCAGGAAGAGGAAGATCCAGGCAGAGAGTCCTACCTGCCCACTCCCCCACACCACTGGCCTCACATCAGGCACAACTCAGCATTCCCAAAAAGGCACCTGCTGGATGAAACCCTTCCCCTCACCCGCCAGCTCCACGATGACTTTTCCCCACCCAGTCTCTCCCTACCAAAAAGCTGCTCCTCCATCAGGTTGCTGCCAAGGACCCAGGAAGGGGTTTTAATCTTCAAAACAGCCAGGATGTCAGAGGCAGATGGACCTCATGGAACAGCCCTTCAGCACGGCAGCCAACCCAAGGAGCAGGAGTGAGGAACTGCTCAGCTCTCTCCCCAGACTCACGCCCTTCCACACCAACCCAGAGGCAGGAAAAACAAAACAGCCCCAAGTGGGGCTTAAATAGAGCCAACCCTTGGGTGTCAAGAGGTCCCAGGTGAGGCTGCTCAGGGCCATCAAGACCAATCAGTGCCCTCAAGGCTCGACATAGGGAGATACAAATAATAACTAATTCAGGGGTCCTTTCCCTGTTGGGTTTTGTCCTTGGTGGGGTTCATGGTTCCATCCATCCTTGTGCTGTGCACACCCATTGTACTTATTTCACCATGCCCTGATTAATCCTACACCCAGAGTTAAATCCAGCACAGGATTAGTGCATACAGCCTTTCTCCACCCGTCCCCAAAGCTTAGCCCAAAACTCACCCTTGCACCACAGCGTGTTCGCCGGCAGGCTGAGCCTATTACAGCAACCACAGTGCAGGCACTCAAGGCAAAAAGCCTCTTTTTTTTGCCCTGCCAGGCAGATAAAGTTTGGCTCGGGTACAAACCAAGTCCCAAAGTGCAGGGAAAGTGGCTTCCTGCTGCAGGAAGCCCTGGCACCGCTGTGGGGCCACCAGCTCTTCCCTCAGCCACCACAGATGCAGTGGATCCAAAGTCAGGTCCTAGCCAGGTCCGGCACGTCCCAGCATCCCCAAAGCCGCCTCTCTGCCCAGCCTGGGCTGCAGCCCCTCCAACAAAGCCCAGCCTGTTCCTCGCCTTTCCACCGGTGCTGCATATATCACTGGGCTCCCTTCTCAGCTTTGCCGTAGGAGATGGCCCCACGATGAATGGGTCCCTGTTTTGCCCTTGTTGTGGGATGAGCGGGAGGGGTTTAGCCTCCACGGCACTTCGTAACTCGGGATTTTATTAGGCCCCGGCTGCCCTGGTTCCGAGAAGCTCTAAAAAGAGACTTTGATTTCCAGGGTCTGTTTTTTCTTTGGGAATTAAAGTACTTTTCATCGTTGCAAACAGCACAGCAGAGTTACAGAAAAAGGGTGGGGAGGGAAATTAAAGTAATTGGGGGGAATTACTGGAATGCATGGGGCCTCTCCAAATGCATCCCCCCTGTGGGAAAGGAGCTTCCATCTCAGCAGGGCAGGAAAAGTCTCCATAAGCATTTCTCAGTGTTTTGGGGACGCAGCGAAGCCCCCCTGCGAGAACCCAAGGTGGAGGTGTGGTGGGGAGCCCTTGGCAGAGGTTTGGTGCAGCCTGCCACAGGCTGCTCAGCCCCAACACCCAGCCCATTGGCTTGTCAGAGCCGTTACAAGCCCCCAGACTCCCACAGAGCAGGAGCAGAGCCATTTAGTCCAGGTGAAAACATTTTTCAGTTGAAAAATAAGGAAAAAAAAGCTACTTAGGAATGATGCCTGGAGTTAATAAAGTCAAGAAAGTCATATAAAGAGTAATAAAGGTTGAGAAACAGTTCTTTAGCTTCTATTTTAATACAAATACTAGATCAAACGTGTGTTGCTGTGCATTATTGACTGAAGTACACCAGTCTTACTGATTTCTTCTTTCTGAACCATGAAGGCTTTAAAACTCTGCCTGGTGGGCTGCACTGCCAGCTGGCCTGAGGAGCTCTGCCATGGTGGGAACCCATCCCGTGTTGCTCTGGTGGAGGCCTCGCGGTTTGGCCCCGGAGAGATGGGTCCCATGGCCAAGACCTTTTTTTTTTTTTAATCTTAATGTTTTTAAATCAATTTTTTAATGTGTATATATATATAAAGATTTGGGAAAACAGTCTGGCTTCTAGAAATATGAAAATGCTGGACCAGCCCCTACCTGGCCAGTGCCCTTCCAAGGTGTCCTATGGAACGAGGCTGTGCCAGGGAATCCCAGAGGAGCGCAGGAGTCCGAGAACAGAAATGGTGCTTTACTCCAAAAAGCCCTATAGCAAAAACCCCTATAGACACTGATCGCTGACCCCGCTTCGAGCCTTGCCAAACCCTGTTTCCACTGGCGAGGTTTCCCTGCGAGGGGTTACGCCAACAGTAATCAAGAAGCTGCGGGGATCCCCCGTCTGTGTTTTATGGGGCCGACCTTGCTGGGGTGAAAAGTACAGGGGGAGCAGCGGGGAAGGCAGTGCAACCCCCTCCCCTCCCGCCTGCTTGTGGGTTTAATTTGCTTTCTGCAAATCCCTGCATCTGCAGCAAAGCAGACCGAGGCCAGTGGTTCGGGTGCAATAACAAGAGATGAGAGCTGGGGAAGAGTTGGTGGCAGAGGCACCCCACGGCAGGCATGGGGGGACAATGTGGGGGCGTGAGGGCTTGGACCACTGCAGCCCCATCGCTGGTTGCCCGCACGGCATTTGCAGGTGAATGCAGAAGGTGCTCAGAAAAAGGCTGACCATAAAGTCACCTTCTCCCGGTTTTCTGCAATCGTTAAGAAGAGCAGGCAAGGGGCCAGACATGCTGCCCTCCTGCAGGAGTCCCCGGGCCAAAGCCATGCTTGGGCGAGTGGCCACAGGACACAAATTCGGCAAACGCTATAAGAAATGCATAATTTTTCTCCCCTCTCCCAGCACCTCCTCCAAGTTTTCCCCCCTCTCCAGTAGCAGAGCTCATTTCTCTGCATGGACCAGGCTGCTTGGGAATAGCGCGAGTGCAAAAAAACAAGCAACTTGCCAAAATAATAAATAACTGGCAAATAAGTAGCTTAAGAGGCATTCAGGAAGCTGCAAACGGTCTCACTCAGCCCCTCCAGCGATGGGTACAACCGGGACAGCCACGGCCACGCCGTGGCACAGACCTTCAGGCCAGGAAACAGTCTAAATCAAGCTTCTCCCCTGCAGTATCCTGGGCTGCTTCCTGAGATATTATTGTTTTCCTTCGCCCTCTTGATGTATTGTCCCGTAGCATATTCGGGGTTTCCCAGAGTGTGCCAAGAAACTGCTGGCCGTGACGCACCAGCCTGTTTTTAGGCTGCCGGCAGAAGCTCCTTCCTGCGGGGAGTGGGAAGCGCAGCCCCCCCTCCAAAGCTCCCCAGGGTTCCCCCACCTTCTGCTCCACGGGAACCAGACGCATTCATTTTTTAATGCTGTCAGGGAACGTGAAAAATAACAATTTAGGGGAAAGAGGATGATGAGCAGTGTCTCTGTGGCCCTGTGAATTGCACAGAGCTGTCTGCAGAGCAGAACCCATCGCACTGCTCCAAAACATAAGCCATCCCCGGCATTTTTCTGGATTCGGCCAAATAAAGCGGGGGGGGTGGGGGGGAGAAGACCAGGCCACACCTTTCCTCAGCCTGGTTCCCAGGCAATAAAAATATCTTGGAGTGGGAGCCCCGGCTTTGCAGCTTGACCACTGATGCAATTGGGTTGTGGGCCAAGGCGGCGCGGAGCTCACCTGCATCACTTGGCTTTGCTTTCCCGTGGGGTGGTTTTTGGAGATCCCAGGTCCCAGGCAGCATTGGCAGAAGCTATCTGAGTATGGAAATTAATGGCTTTCCCTTTCTGATGCTCCCATGGACCCCCTTCTCCTCCTCCTCCCTGCCCATCCCCTGCTTGCAGCAGTGGTGAACCCCTGCAAACTCGGAAAGCTCCCCCGGGAACCCTATGCTCAGGGCCACGTTTTTCCAACCATCTCTCCAAATATATATGTCAGCAGCAAAGAGGGAAAGAGAGCAAGAAAAAAACATTTTGTGAGTATTCATCTGTTTGCAGATCATTAATTCTCCCTGGGGAGCCCCAGAGCTCTTTCATCTGCTTTTCGCTAAGTTTAGGTTAGGGAGGTTTTCGGGTGCAAACGCGGTCAGGGAAAGGCAAAGCCGCCCTGGGCTTTAGCAGATCACTGAGGAGGAATTTGGGCAGGCAACAGGAAAGCTTTTTCCTGGGCTGGGAGGCATCCAGTCAGGACAGAAACAATCCTGGACGCTTTACACTCCCATGCTGAATGCCTTTATAAAAGTAAGAAGAATGGATGTTTACTCACAGGAAAGCGAAGAACGGAAAAAGTTATCAACACCATTGTTTGCCGCAAATAATTTCACCTTCTCTAGTCACATGGTGTATTCAAAAAAACACCGCTTTTTCTTATTTAACGTCACATACAGGGGACTACATAGCACCTATGTAGCTGGGCTCACCCCCAGCCAGCGCCAAGGGCTTGGCTTGGACCCACTCCACAGCAGAGCCCATTTCCCACCACCTCTACATCGTTTTCTGGCTCCCAACACCTTGTGGCCAAGAAGACCTGACCTGAGCCCCGCTTTGAGAGCTGAGCTGCCCTTTTGCGGCTGCATTTACGGGGCTGACAGCTCTTTAACTGCCTTTTATGAAACACTTTGCCACAGCTCGGAGCACAAAAGCTCAGCTAAGAAACTATCTCTAACCCGGGCTGGCCACAGCACGGTTTGCCCAGGGTCCCCCCCTGCAACTGCAGTGGGGTTTAGGGGTTCACAGGCAGGTTTTGGCAATGTCAGAGCAGCAAAAGACACAAAACCTCCCCAGAATATTGCTCTTTAGGCGTAAGTTGTGGTTTGTCCTTCCAGCAACTTCTCTGCATTTTTGTTCGAGTCCTCTTACTTTTGGAAAAACCAAAAGCCTCCCCAGACTCCCTGCATGGGGTTGGCTTGTTTCTGCAGGCAGTTTGCAGGGAGCAGAGTCAAAATCAGCCATGTTTCAGAGGTATTAAAATGCCACAGGCTGACTTCTCAAAAGGTGTGTGAGGAGGATGCTGGAGTAACACCCACGGGCACCAGGAACAGAGCATGCTGCTCCCAGGGAAGGATTCTTCCCGGTCTGATCTGTGGCTCCCTGGTTTTCCATCGGGACCTTGCCAGCCACGACCTAGCATTGCCTTCCCTGCTCCCGCTGCCCCTCGCAGCCCCCCATGACTGACAGCTCCCTGGAAAATGCAGCATGCCCGAAAACCAGTGTCCTGGCCCTTGTCCGGCCAAGGCCAAGGGCACGGGATCCCAGCACCACCTCCTGGCAATGCACCGTCGTGCATGGCCCGCACGCCGGCCGCGGCCAAAAATGCCCCAGCAAGCCATGGAGACCACCCGGAGAGAAAAACCGAGGACCGTGCAGACCCCAGCCCCTCTCATGTCTGTCCAAGCCCAGGTATTTTCCCCTTTCCCCAGGGTGGCTGTGGGCACAGGACCCCCAGTTGCATCCCCCGGCGAGCGGCAGCTGCCTGCTGCGGGGTGAATAGCGGCGTGGCTCGCCCGAGAGGCGACCGAATTTAATTCGAGATGAATGGGCACCTCCCTGCCGCCCATGACATTTTCATTGCAGGCTAACAAGGGGAGAAAAATCCAATTAGGTGACAAAAGGGGTTCCTAATCGGCCGTGCAGCCCGGCGTGGGGCAGCCGGGACAGCACAGCATCCCGCGGGAGAGCAGGCAGAGACCATGGGAAAGCAGGAAAACCCTCCAAAAAACTCCTCTTGCAAAGGCCAAACTGCAGGCTGGCAAGGCTGCTGAAGTGCACCCAAAAAAATGTAGTTATAAAGACAGTTGCTATTTGCACCCCCAGGGTCCCATCTCTAAGCCTCCCAGATCACTAAGATAAAGCTAAATTGGCCCAAAGCAAGCCAGGAGCATATCCCAGGAACAGAGCCGGAGGGCAGCGGGATAAATAACCTGTAGCCGGGAGCATGCTGCTCCTGAAAGAAAATACTAATAAAATTTGGCAGACTCCTTCTGAGGCATCCACCAGCCACCAAATATCCAACAAAACCCGGTTCCAGGAGCAGGTGAGGATGAGCCACATCAAGGTTTATTACCAGAGGAGCTTTTTCAAACCACAAAAGATTTCGGCTAACCCGGGGCTGCAGTTTTTTCAGCAACAGGTGCCCTTTCACAGTTTTAACACATGCAGCGTTACCATTTATCTCCAAGTTCTGGCGCCTAAAGCCAGGGCCAGGGATGCGGGGGGGCACGATCGATGGCGGGACCCCCTCGCACACAAAACCCCCTTCTGCCCAAATGTGGGGGCATTGGGGCATCACAGGACGCAGCGAGGGCATAGCAGTGCGCTGGGAAAGGCGAGGAGGGGGGAACGCACATGAATAACTGCTGGGTTTTAAAGGAAGGGTGATAAATGGGAACGCCGCGCTCCCTCGGGAATTATTAACGGCGGGGGAGGCTGAAACCTTGGCTTTGCCCCGGGAGCCAGGCTGTGTGGTGAAAGCCGATGGGCGGGAGCGGGCAGGGGGAGCAGATGGCTGGGGGAGGACAGGGGTACAGCCAGGAGCGGGGGGTCCCCGCTGGCACAGTGCAGGGGGCTGTGGCCGGGTACGGAGGCTGCATCTCCTGCAGGACACAGCTGGATGGCACAGGGGGGAAGGACCCCCAGGGTCCTCTCCTCCCTGGAGCCCCTCAGGTGGCTCCAGCCACAGCTCCAGGTGGCCACCGTTGAGTATTGACCTAGCGCTATCTCAGCTCCCACCTTATCAGGGCAAGGGCCAGCTCCGGGCACCAGCACCTGCCCCATTAATCTTCCCCCTGTCCCACGGGCGTGAGGTCTCGGCAGCTGAAACATCCTGCCCAGGGAGGGAGCAGGAGGGCTTGGGCCACTGGTGACTGGGGATGATGGATTGGTACCTGGGAGGTGACAGGGAAAGGGTTTTTCTTTTTCCCTTTAGCTCCTGCCAGTGCCCCTGCCCTGGGGAGGGGAGCGCGGGCAGGCAGGTGCCTTCATACCTGGGTATATTGGTGGCAGCATTTTCCACTGAAATTTGGGTACAGAAGACTTGGGGATGTGGTGCTCTGAAGAAGAGAGAAAACAAGCTCTACTTGGCTACACAGGGTGGGAAGGGAGGGGGAGATAATTTCCCCGCAATTACTATCTGAAATAATGAGCTGAGCCTGAGCAAGGAGCCCACACTTCACCCACATCCTTCAGGGTGAAGATGGAGGTGTGATTCCTCACTCCGGGACCCACTCCAGGCAGAGCTGCACAAAGGCCAGGCAAAAATCACATCTGAGGCCCCAGAAAAACAAGGTAAAACCCTCACAGCTCTAGCTAAAAAAACCCAAAAGGTTTCACAGCTACTTCGTGGCTGCAGCACCTGCACAACTCCTGGCTGCAGGGATTAAGTGCAATGAGAAATGTCCATGGGGACCATTAAACACAAAAACCTGCATGTGTCCCTCAGGGAGGGAAGCCCCATGTTTGACCAGGATGGGAGACCCAGCGATGATGGGGAGGGCTGAGGTGATCCCCCACACCCTACTCTCACCCATGCCCTGGCGAACACCACTACGAGGGTGCATGGAGCTGTGGAGGGGCCAGCAAGCGTGTGGCAGAAAACTCATGTCTCCTGCTTGCCCCAGCATGGGTTTTCTAGGAGCATCCACAGTCAGAGAATAACCAGGGAGGCAAGATGACCCAAGCAAAGCCCACACGGAGCTTTTGCCGTAAAACCCACTCGAGGACACCATGTGGCTGGGAATGAAGAAAGATGCCATGGATGTTATCATGCTCCTCTTCCTCCAGGGAGGCAGAGCATCACTAAACAGTTTAAGCTGGGAAGAGTCTAACTTTGCCAGCCAGGGACTCTGATTCAAAGGTGTATAGGACCTGCTCAGAGATTAGTTAGCACGGTCTGGCCTGGTTCCAAATACAAATACACATTGATTTATCCTTTTCTTCTGCACTCTGAAGGCCACAGCTCCAAAGGAGAGATGTGCCCTGGGTCAGTCTTGTTAGAAAGCAGGGCTGCCACACTGGTCATGTGCGGAAAAGCACCTGAGCAGGGAGAGGACACTGTGTGGAGAGACGCCAAGCCGGTGGCTGCTCCTCAGGGAGCTCACTGCTTGGTTGGTGCTTTTGCCCTCTCCTTAAAAGCCCCTTAAACCCTCAGGTTACATTTCCTTTGATGCAGAAAGGCCCAGCTCTTTTGGCGAGGGTGCCATGTAAACCCCAGGCAGGGCTCGAAGGCAGCTTGGGGGCACTGGCACCCAGCGCCATCCCCCCTCCCACCCTCCCCATCTGGGCTGTGCGGCGTGTGCAGCCCAGGGACCAGACGGGATGGAGTTTCCCCCCTTCCTTACACAAACTTGGGATCTCCTTTCAGCTATTGCTTTTTTTGTATTGATTTTTAAAAGGGGGCACTGTGGCTTTAAAGAGCTCCCCAGACTTGCCTTTGTGACCGGAGGAGAGGGTGGGGTGGTGGCGGAGGTGGGGACCCAGAAGAATGAAATAAAGAGAAGTACAACAAAAAGAAGTTAAAAGTGTGAGTGACAAGTTTTCGGCAACAGGCTTCAGCCCCTGTGGGGTCGTTTGGGCAAAGAATGGCAACAAATGAACAAATGAGCTGGATTTTCATGCTTGGTGGACAGTGAATGAATAAGCATCTTTTAAAACCCTATCAGGAACTCTTTGGATTGTCATTATAGCTGGGAGGAGGGGGGGGAAAGCAGACTTTTGAGGGCTGACCATGTGAAAGAATCCCAATTCTTCGCCTTTTCTCTGCCGGCGAGCGCGGCTACACCGAAACGTGCGGGAGGACGGGCGTGCAGCTGCAGCCCAGCATCCTGCTGCGGCCCGGCACAGGAGCACCTCTGGGGGACACCAGGGCACCCCGATGCATGTTGGAAGAGGCAAGAGGGTCTCCTCCGCTCGCAGGAGCCCCCGCTGATTCCCAGCAGCGCGGAGGGGACAGGCAGCGGTTCGCAGCCCCGGCTGGCTCCTCCGCCAGGAAACCTGACTGCGATGTCAGAGGCAGACAATGTGAGAGGGCAGGAGGCGACTCACTTAAAGCCGTACTCAGAGTGCAGAGTGGAGACCTGAGGTCAAAGGAATTGCCCCAAGATTATGGGAATCACCTTCATTTTCTTGCTAGCCTTCAGACACAAGGGAGCTGGCCAGGAGCAAGGAGGAGGGGGACAAGTCTGTCGCTGAGGAAAGGACCCCGGTGTTTCCCCTTCCCTGGCCCTGGCAATGAGCCTGGCCTCTCTGAGCCGTGGAAATAGTTTGCAGGCTCTGTTTGCAACTGTTTGTTACCCTCAGTCCCCCATTTTAACCTTGAGCAGAAAAGAGCATGGGTGAGGAGGAAGACTCCGCTTTGGAGGCATGGCCAGAGTTTGCTGAATATCCCTACAGCCAGAGTTCAGCAGTAAAATGCAGCTACGGAGGAGAGGGAAGGTTCAGGAGGAGATAGATTTAAAGCCTCTTTATTTCTGTAACAGAGGATAATATCACATACTCAAAAATCTTCTTGTCGAAACAGAAAGAGACCTAAAACTTTTTGGGGCATGAAAACATCATCTTGTAGCAATAAGGTCTCCCCTGGCTGCAAAAATAAATGGCGAGTCCGCTTTGCATGGGATTTCAGCAACCAAACCTGGCAGTGCCCAGGCTAAGTTTGTTTCTGACCCGTCGCCTGCAAGTATGTGAGGGCACAAGCCTGCATCTCTGAAACGGTCATGGTCCCAGCGGCCACCTGTTTCTTCCACATCAAAAAGTCCGGAGGCCATTACAGCAGCCGTGGTTATAAAGGCCTGGCGCTGGCTCTGGGACAGCCCCGTCAAGAGAAATGAGACCATCATGCACTAAACATAGAGAAAAGATAAATGGAAAAAGAGTCTTTCAGTCTTCATTATCAAGTTTCCATGGGTTTGCCAAAACCATAGCAACCAGTTCAAGCAATGATTAACCTAATAATGTGGAGGCAAAGAAAAAAAAAAAGCATTCAAGCCCCTAAAGAAGTCACTAGTTCTCCAGAGGTAGTAAATCCGCCCGCCTCCCCCAACATATAGCCCCACGGCTGGAAGACCAGAAGCATCCTAAGCTTCCAGAGAAAAGAATCTGCAACACAGTAAAACCCACTAAAGTGGCCGCTTTCCAAAAATACAGCTGTATAGACATCTTTTGGGACTTTTGTAATACCTGCTCTTCACGGGGCTGTCAGGCTCTTCTTGCCCCTTTTCTTGCCCGTATGGGCCCTGAGTTCCCTTTTGCAATTTATTTGCAAAAAACGCTACTTTTGCAGACTAAGTGAGTGTGGTGTTGTCCTCCTCAGTCCCGTGGCACACACAGATAGCAAGGGCAAGGTGATACCTCCCGTGGGGAGATATCAGAGTGGAGCTGGGCTAGCAGGGAAAACATTAAATGATTTTATCACCCAAATAATCATGGTGTTTCGCCTGTGGCCACACACAGAGGCCTTGGAGCACTTTGCAGACTGTTAGAGTACGAAAACAATACACAATTCAGCCAGAAAGGGGGGAAGGGGGACGAATACTATTAGGTCTTTCATTCTGCCTATCTGATCTACGACGCAGATAGATCACGTTCAGGACTATAAGAGTACACACAGAGATAGGCACACACTGCCTTTTCCTAGTCCTCAACTTTGCCTCATGGCCTGTGTTTCTCCAGCAATGTGTATATTGCTTCTCATAGCAATGAATAGGCGAAGTAGTGGGGCTCTGCATGGATGAACGGGTCCCAGGAGGCCACAGAAAGAGCAGATCTCCAAAAAAGCTCAAGTGGGAAGGGAGTGCTGCTCGCCTTGCTTGTCAGCACTGCACCATGGTGCCCTCAATCCCATCTCCCAGGTGCATGGGCCACCTGCAGCTCCTCTCCATGAGACGGTTCGTTGCCCAAAGCTGGATCAAGTGCACAGGAAGAGATCACTGGTTCTCCAAACTCCACCAAGCCCCGTGTGTTTTCTGAGCTGCAAAGTTTATGGTTAGCACCGGGACCAAGCTGACCTCTCCTTTGCCGCAGGACTGGGCGATGTTGCCTAGAGCCCACCCGAAGGCACAGCACTCCCCAGCTAGCCTGTGCCGGGGCCCAGTCCAGCAAGTCCCAGGAGAGACGCAGAGGTGTCCGCAGCAGGAGGGATTCCCCACACCCCCGTGCCCTGCCAGGGCAGACCCCGAAGGCTGAGCCCCGGGGAGAGGGGGGAGCAGGGTGGGAAGCCTGGGGCGGGGGGAGCACCGCGCCGCGCCTCCGGCCCGCTCCGGGCCGGGCCGCCGCCTTCAGCACCATGGCCAGAGCCCGCGGCGCCGGTGCGGGACGGGGCGCGGGGGCCGCTCCCGCGCATCGCTGCGCGCACCCGCCATCCCCGACCCCTCCCCACGCCGGCGGGTCCCCGCCACCCCAGCCCGCCCCACGGCTCCGGGGGAGCGGGAGCAGCGCGGAGTGGAGGGGGGGAGTATGGAGGGGGGATGCC
>VFFE01007679.1:6975463-7000588 GCA_008921705.1 Burhinus oedicnemus
CCTCCTTGCTTTTCAATGTCTTTTTGGACACCCAACAATAATCGGGGGGGGGGGGCTGGCGTGCCGCCGCTGCTGTCACCGGGCTGGGGGCAGCAGGGCCGCATCCTGCCCCATTCATGGGGCACCAGGGTTGGGAAGGCAGGGTGAGATGTGGCAGGGATGCTCCAGCCACCCCATGGGCACCAACAGCCTCCCTTCCACTGCTGGGTAATGGGGCTGCTCACCATGGGATGCTCAAAAGGAGCATCCTGTCCGTCCCGGTTCCTTTGTCCCCGCTCCTGGGACAGAGGCTGCAGGATGACCCCGTGACATACACATGCATCCCAGGCTGCGATAGGGAGTATTTCTTACAAAGCTCATTTCCTTAGGTGGATTGGATGCTTTTGGTGGCACAAATACATTTTATATGGAAATAGGCTAACAGCTGGCTGGGAACTGAACTAAGCTCAGAGATGGAGCTGTTTTGGGAGGCTTGGACAAGTCATAGAAACATAGAATGGTTTACATTGGAAGCGACCTTAAAGATCACCTAGTTCCAACCCCCTGCCATGGGCAAGGACACCTCCCACTAGACCAGGTTGCTCAAAGCCCCATCCAACCTGGCCTTGAACACCTCCAGGGATGGGGCCTCCACAGCTTCCTTGGGCAACCTGGGCCAGTGTCTCACTACCCTCTTCCAGTTTAAAGCTATCAGCCCTTGTCCTATCACTACATGCCCTTGTAAAAAGTCCCTCTCCAGCTTTCTTGTAGGCCCCTTTCAGATACTGGAAGGCTGCTCTAAGGTCTCCCCGGAGCCTTCTCTTCTCCAGGCTGAACAACCCCAACTCTCTCAGCCTGTCCTCATAGCAGAGGTGCTCTAACCCTCTGATCACCTTCGTGGCCCTCCTCTGGACCTGCTCCAACAGGTCCATGTCCTTCTTATGCTGGGGGCTCCAGAGCTGGACACAATATTCCAGGTGGGGTCTCACGAGAGCAGAGTAGAGGGGCAGAATCCCCTCCCTCGCCCTGCTGGCCACGCTGCTTTTGATGCAGCCCAGGATGTGGTTGGCCTTCTGGGCTGCAAGCGCACATTGCCAGCTCATGTTGAGCTTCTCATCTACCAACACCCCCAACTCCTTCTCCTCAGGGCTGCTCTCAATCCATTCTCTGCCCAGCCTGTATTTGTGCATGGAATTGTCCCAACTCACGTGCAGGACCTTGTACTTGGCCTTATTGAACTTCATGAGGTTGACACGGGCCCACCTCTCAAGCCTGTCCAGGTCCCTCTGGATGGCATGTCACCTCCCTTTCCTGAAGGATGAACACTATTTTAGGAAACATCAAACGCCAGGAAGCTAGGGACCATCAGGGCGCAGACCGCTTTTATCTGAGCCACGATCTCAGCTGAGGTGAGCATGGGCACAGCACCAGTATCTGTCCCCTTTGCTGGGACAGGAACCTTCCCAGAGCTGTGCCTACGTGTCTCCCAGCCCCATGTGCAGGGAGAGGGACACTGGGAGGCCTGTGAGCACCACTAACTGCAGCAGTCCTCTTCAGTGCTGTGTTCAACAATGCCATTCTAGGAGGAAAGCGAGCCAGCAAAGCTGCATCAAGCTTGGGATATGTCTGATGCTGTGGCAAGCCAGGGGACTGAAAATCATCACCATCATCTCAGTTGCCCTGAGACGAGCCACCATGGTTTGCAGCTGCACAGCCCCTCACCACTGAGAGAAGGATGAGGAGAAGAACCAAGAGAGGCAAAGGCATGTCCCAAGAGTAGCATTACACACGCCCAATTCCAGCGTGACAGCTGCCAGACTCACCATGAGCACCAGCAGCAAAGTCTTGGGTTGAGGGACACCTCGTCACAAGCTCCCTACTCTTGTGATCAGAAAGGTCGAGGCTTCCAGAGCTCACACTTATGTTCCTTACCAGCATCTTCTCTCCATCCACCATGGATTTGGCCATTCCCCCAAAGGACTGTGTTCCCTGACTCACCACAGCCTGCAGCCAAGCTTCGGGCACCGTTTGCACCACTCCTCCAGCGTAGGCACCTTTCCCAGCACCGACATGAAGCCCTTTGAATTTGCACTTACCCATCCCAGTAAAGGAGCATGCTGCATGGACTGGAGCATGCCCAACATCCCCGCTGGGAAAGATTGGGAGGAGGAAGCTGTCTGGCTCAGCAAAACTGGTTTGAGAAAAAACCCACCAGAAACATCAAAGCCCTGTGCACAAACTTCTCCAAGAGCAAGTATACTCCAGCAGCTCAACAGCTTTGCCAGTGCCCACATGTGGCTCCAGGGACCTCACGGAGAGCTCCTTCCTCCACCAGGCTCCTGCCACCCCAGCTCATTCCCCACCCCGGCTCTTGCCCTTCAGCCAGCAGGTTTGTCCCAGCACCCTCCAAACACCCCCCCAGGGCGCTGTTATGCTTATTTTAACCCAGCTAGCTGTGGTTTCAAGCGGGAGGAGATGGTGCTGCTCTGCATTGCTCCAGCCGAGGGATCAGCCCCGCACGCTTCCACCGCGGGGTCACCGAGCATCCTGGGAGCGCTGCAGTGAGCGATGCTCAGCCGGTGCCGGCAGCTCCTTGTGCTTCCCCAGGCAAAGCCTCCCCATCCCCAAAACCTGCTGCAGGCAGTAACATCCCCATCCCTGGCGCTGACCCACAAGAAATCTCCAGGGAGGGCTGAGCGCCGTGACAGGGGTGTGAGCTGCAAACCGGTACCCAATGCCCAGAAGCACAAGGCGGCTTTGCCCTGTTGTGCTCGTCCCCAGGCAGGTTGCCTCTTCTCCTTCTCTCCTTTCCAGGATGGCAGCTTTCACCTACTTCTATCTCTTCATTGAGGAAAAAAACCTTTCCATGGAAGAAAAAGCGCCTCCTTCAAGGGAGCGTGCTGGAAATGGGCAGGACACCCACTTTCTCGCAGGGGTTTAACAGCCACCTTTCCCAAGGGCTCTTATCACTGCTGCGAGGCAAAATTTTAGTCGTTATAGCTGCAGAGACAGACTTCAGGCCAGGAGCTGAACCCAAACGAAAGCAGTACTCCCATCCCAAGTGCGGAAACAGGCTGGGGCTGGGTCAGTTTTAAGAAGCACGATGGACTGAAGGTAATTTTGACAAGTGAAACCGCAGCGCTGCTCTCACCACCACAGATGAAGATGCCGCCCTCTCTCCCCCCTCCCCGGAAAAGCGTAGACATCAAACGAGGGTGCAAACCCAAAGCGACTTCATGTGCCGACGTTGGATGTGCTCAGGGTCGAGCTGATCTCCCTGGCCCAGCAGAGCCCAGAGGATCCCAGGCAGTGGGAGAACCTGCACACTGCGGCTGAAACACCCACCAGGTTATTTCTTACCAAAAAGCAATTCCTGAACCCACACAAGCACCTTTTGAGAATCAGCTTGTACAGAAGATCACAAGCACTGGGAAGTCCTAGTGAAGAAAAGGGCCTTAGGAATACAAATCTGCAAAACAACTTCTAGCTAAATGGTTTTCAGACCTTAAACACCGATTTTTTTTTCCCGTCAGTAGGAAATTAGCTCATCCTGCCTCCGAGGCTGGTTTTCCAGGTCAGGTTGTAAGGAGCAGCCATATCCCAAGTGTCCCGCTCTGCCTCACGAACAGATGCTGATTGCTGCAGAGCTTCGGGGCTAATGAGCGATTTCCAGCTTTGGGGGGGGGTGACACGAAGCCCGTGTTAGCCGTGCCCACACGAAGGGGCTTCTTGAAGCAGGGCAGGAGACAGGACCACCAGAGAAACCCTAGTGCCACATGGACAGGCTGTGGGGAGATTTGATTCACGGCCAGCAGAGATTTAATTAGCGCCTCACGATATGGCATACCCACACCACCAGAGGGAGAGCTGCTCGGCTTTTCTCCTCCAGAACTGCGCTGATTAAAGATTTTTCTGGCGTAACATCATCCTACAGCGTAAACCGTGCACGGTGCTCCAAGCCAGGCCTTCAGCTCACCAGCGTGCATCGCCCAGGTGCCAAGACCGTGCCTGGAGGGCCTGTAATTATTTGAAATACAGAGGTAAATCTCTGTTTCTAGCTGAAGGGCATGTGATGCTCAGTGCAAAACCCCGCCGTATTGCTGGAGCACAAACAGCTGCCCCAGTGTCCACAGAGGGCAGGGCACTGGGGGGACACGGGGAAAGCAGGAGGACGCGGAGGATGAACTGTAGGAAGCTCACACTTGTCGGAGCACTTTAAAATTACTCACACACAAATTCCGTAATAGTTCTGGGATTTTGCAGAGTTGCCTCAGTCTTTTAAATAAACAGCAGGCAAGGAGCAGTTTTAAAAGCAGGTTAAGGATGCACCTGTGAGTAGTCCAGCTGCAGCTACTCCTGCCAGGAAGGCAGGGATTGAATTAGGCCAGCGTTCTTCATCTGTTTTAAAATCAACTTTCACATCAGCTGTCTGGAAAAGCCCAGATGATCTTCGCTAGCGTGGCTCCGGTGGCTTTCACTTACAGCCAAATGCAAAAATCAGACCAGCACAACATTTTGAGTGTAGCCAGTCGCATGCTTCCAGTCGGTTTGTTTGTAGACATGGGGACGTGCATATTTAGAAAGAAAACGCTGGCAGCCAGGTCAGTGACGCCCGTGAGGCACCAGCTGGAGATGAGCCGCAGGTCCACTAACGCCACTCCGCATCCCCTCCAGACCTGGCTGGTGCGGATGAACTGGGCAGGACGGAGCACATCCCTGCAGGTTCAGCAGCTCAGGATAAAAACAGCTACTTGTAAGCACACAAAACACCTTGTGCACACTACAAACCCATTCAAAAATCAATCTACTAACAGGACATAGCGTGGCACACTGAAAAGAGCCAAGGCTCATGCTTAAGAGCAAATTCACCCCACCCCACCCCAATCACGGTCTCCCCATCATCTCCCACAGCTCAGGTGCCTGGAGGCAGCTGAGCAGACATCCGCTGCATCCCTCTCCTCCAGCCACCTCCTGATCAGCATCATCCTTCCCTCTGGTCACCATGGGCCTGGGAAGCCAAAAGTTAATTTCTTCAGCTATAAAGGAATGGGAAGGGTCGATAGTATTTGAATCAATCGTTTATTAAACAAAGGCACACATGATTGTCAGGTAACCCCCCCCCCCCAAAACACTGGATATGAGAGAGCACTGAGGATGGCTGAAAATTCAATATAGCCCACAAATTTCCTTGCTAAAGGAGAATTGCTCCCTGGTATCCCCAGATACTCTCCCTCTTCCTTTTAAAACACCCAAATTTTAGCCACACCACCATCATCTCCTGCCTTCCCAGGTATCTTGTACTTCAAACCACCACAACATTTACAAGACACTATTAGTAAAGAAAGCAAACTTACCTTTGTCATCAAAGAGAAATTACCTTTGTCATTCCCTCCCTCGCAATTCATTACAGCCTTCCTGCCATCTCAAATTTGGGCGTTGGTCCCCTCTTGCTGAAGGCCAGGGCACGGCTCTGCCTCCGGTGATACCTCAGCTCCTGATGCCTTCAGCTCCCACCTTCCCAGCCCATTCTCCGCAATAAACCAATTTCGGCCTCAATCTTCCTATCCTTCACCAGCAGTCAAGCCTGGTCCTCTGAAGCTGCTCCCTCCTCTTCCCCTTCCTCTTTTTGTACACAAATCCACCCTTAAAACACACCTCTGCTTCTTAACTTACCACAATACATTATTCAGGGCAGAGACCAGGAAAATTCAGGTGACGACAATATGGAGCAATTAAATATGTAACCATGCGCGGGACCCAACGCTAGAGTGTGCTGTGTAGGAAATAACCTCGCACTGCGGATGATGGGCTTGATAACGCTGCGGGATCTCTCTCTCTAGACACCGTCAGAAACACTGAAGAACTGGATGAGTCATTTTTTTGTCTCCTGGAATGGCACAAATCTTCCTCAGAAATCCTTGGTGAAGGTGGAGGGCTAAGCAGCAAACACCAAGTTTTGAAGAAAGCAGAAAACACGTCCAGGGCAAGGAAATTAAAAAAAAAAAAGGGGGGGGGGGGGGCAGAAGAAAAGCAGTAAGGAGGGAATAATATCAGATATTCCTCTGTGTGGCTTAGTGGAGTGTCAGAAAAGAAGAGATTCACAAAGGCAGGATACAAACCAAAGCCCCTTTATTCTCCTCCTAAATTTGTTTATTTGAAACATCATGATAATCAGGTTGTGCATTTTGCCTGCAAGCCTGGCTGGGGCTGGAAAGACTGCAGAGAAAGACAAAGCAACGACAGCAAAAAACCCTAGAGCTCTCGGTGACTTCCCCAAGTACTGTGTCCGATTCCCTCCGAGAAGGAAGCGAGGCACAGACCTTCAGGGACTCTGTCCAAAACCCCCGGCAAGTCAGCACCCGAGCCAGAATCACAGCTCAAGGTATTTCTACCTTTTGATTCAGCGTTTGAGGGACAGGCTTAACTTAGATAAGAAACTAAAAAACACTTTAAACAAAATCTTCGTGCTTTTCTCTCAAAAAAAACCCCAAAACAACAAAAACTTGGTTTTATTTTGACAAAAAGAATAAAATTTAGAAACATCTCAACATACAGAACTCCAAAAAAGAAAATTATAAATCACCTAGTTAATTTACTAAAGAGGAAAAATACAGTACATACAAGGCTCAAACATCCCCTAAGTTTATACAAAAGCCAGACAGTAATAAATTGCATTAAAAAGATATCAAGCATTACCTGACTGATTCGATAGTGGCATTTGCTCCATTATTAAAAGGCACAAAAGACTGAGCAATCAAAGTGTTCAGCATCACATCCATTATTGTCAGTAAATTCATCAAGATT
The DNA here is from genome assembly GCA_008921705.1 of Burhinus oedicnemus. Taxonomy (NCBI): domain Eukaryota; kingdom Metazoa; phylum Chordata; class Aves; order Charadriiformes; family Burhinidae; genus Burhinus; species Burhinus oedicnemus. The sequence continues at coordinate 6,982,247 of VFFE01007679.1, forward strand.
AGCATAAAAAACAATTATTAAACACACGTTTAATATTCACCATGTAGATTGGTAAGAAATCTGTTTTGGAAGGAGTAAGAAAATAAAGTTGGGAAGGACAAACGTTTAAATATGACATCCCAGGATGCAAAGGCTCTTCCTAGAAATCTGCCTTCAAAACCTCCCAGAATCATTTTCCCAGCTGCATTATCACTCAGCAATCATTCAAAAAAAGATTTAATGATCCACAAGCCCACCTTCCAGCAGCATCGCGATACCGCAGCAGCATCGTCGGCAGCGCGGAGCCCTTCTGGTGCGTCTTTGGTTGCAGACGCACCGCGAGCAACGAGGCTACGGAGGTATCGGCACGCTGCCGACCCACCGCCAGTCTGCTGGCCAGTTCATTACACCCCCAGTCTGTAGTACCAGCACAAACCAGAACAGGTGGGTTTGCCTTTTTTTTTTTGTTTTTAACCGTCTTTGAGGTTTCCGAAGTCACCCCGGGTAACACATGCAGCAGCCGGCTCCGGCGAACTCGGGGGCAGATCTCTGCTGCGCTTCTCCGAACAGTCTTTCGCTCAGCTTGTGCTCGGTGATGATGTCTTCCACCCGAGTTATGTAAAGCAAGGACAACAACACCCCCAGGAACTGCGAAAGGAAGGGGCATCTCTAGTCAGGGATCACACAGCGCTGAACTAGCGCTTCTCGCAGCAGTTTTTACAAATTATGTACACAGTCGTCAGATCTACGGGCAGGTACGAGGCATACAGACAGGCAGAAACTCAGTGTTATTCTTCTTTGCATACAGGGGTATAAATGGATTGTTTTTGTGAAGAGCTAATACAGCAGAAGAATTACCACCCCTGTGCCTTGCAGCATTAGGAAGTCTTCGTGGATGCAGCTAGGGGGAGGAGGGGACTCAAAAGACCCCAAGCAAAACCAAATGAACCCACCAAAGCCTGCAATAATGCAACAGTAATGCTACTGAATTACCAGAATGCCACCTCATCTTATCAGCTGTATTAAAATTAAATAAAAATTGATAAATAGTCAGATGGGATTTCGCATGCCGTAGCGACGAATCAGATAATCCCTTTAACAGCTAACGCTCTGGCCCCTTCTTACCTGGGGCAGCAATATGCCGAGCAGCACGCCAGCCATGATGCTGTAGTTGTCCAAAAACCAAATTAGCACTGCATTCGTGCATCCGCGGACATATATAACATGCTGAACACTCAATCGCTGCAAAATAACAAAGCAGACGCTCAAACAGGCAGTCGCACTGCTGTATGAAACAGTTAACACGTGATAATTCAAATTTCAGGGAGGCAAATTTGACTCTCCTTCCCACCCACTGAATTTAACACAGACCTCATCACTAATTCTTCCGTCTGTTTTCCAGTTGTTCCACACCTGAACAAGTTATTTTATTTTTTTCAACCTTTTTTTGCACCTAATTCTCTAAAAGAAATACATCTGATTCCCATTTTAGGCCGCTTGGAAAGAAGTCTCTCTTTACCTTTGACCTCTGCTTCCAAGTTGAAAGTACAGCAGTGGAAAAATACAAACCGGGGACCAAGTGCTTTGCAATAGACTCTAAAAAGGGCAGGAACAAGAGGATTTCAGATTCAGTCCTGCAAGCTGCGCTGCACTGTGACCCCAACCCATAATACAGAAAACACTTGAGGCTGCAAAGGGTCCTAAGCAGATGAATGGCATAAAGTTAAGCATATGCTTAAGTGCTTTGGACGTTAGAGCCAGGCTGGAGCACTTAGGTGATTAAGCCATAAATCAATGAATCTAAATGAAGACAGGTCATATGTAAAGGTAACCGGTAATCCCAAAAACCAACAACTGAAGCTGGCATTGTGCGCCAAGTGCTTCAAATGAGCTGGGAGAGGGGCTTTTTTAGACCAACCCCCCGCACCAGCACTCCAAAGCTAGGAGTGGAGAACTTGCGGCGGATCCAATTACTGATTTCCACGCTTAATCACACCGCAATTAGTGCCTTGAGACAGCAGACTCTACTCTGGAGTCACCGGGCTATTCCCAAGAGGGAAAACCAGAGGAGGAGGAGAAGACCCCATCCTGCTCCTGGAGGGAGGAGAGGGCTGCCAACGTGACCAGGGAAGTCCCACTCCCCTTCCAGGAATAACTATTACGGGCTTCAAAATAAAACACCTGCTAGTGGGATATAAAATACTTAGAAACAGGTAAGGTGGCTTTAGCAAAACCGATTTTACTCAGTGAGAAACTGGCTTTTTGGTATTAAAAGCCTTCCCCAACTCAAGTCACCACTTAAAAGTAGTGGAGCATCTTTCTTTGAATTAACTGTGCAATTAGCGTAAGTGGGGTGAGCTTTGGGAAGGAACGCTTCATGCACATCGAACGAGCAATTGTGGAAGATACAAGGAAGGGAAGATACCGCAATCAAACAAGACTAATTTTTTTAACATATGAATGCTACTCCAGATAAAATAATTTTAATTGCCGATTTAACTGTCTGGTAGATTCAAGTATGCAGAAGACAATTTTATAAGTGATAAAAAAAGCGTAGAGGAGCGCAACCCTTTGCCACGACAGGATGGATGCTGGTTACGTTACCTCTTTGTCAATGGTTTTGTATCCGCACATAGTGTTGATAATGTCTGTCTGAAAAGAAGACAACAAATATAAACTATAGCAGAAAACAAAAGTCACAAAAAAAATTATTTTTACTCTTCTTGTGGTCACCCAGCTCATATAAAAGCAGCAACAGGGAATTACTCGCCAGTCCAGCACCAATTTCTCGCCAGCAGCCCCAGGGCCAGATGTAGATAGAGCTCGACATGATTTTAGAGCAATCAGTACTGCCAGTATGTCACAACACAAGACTGTATTTGAACCGTATCTATCCAGCAAAACCAGCGTGGTGTCAGAAACCAAAGCTAGCTACAACGGAGCTGTACGCCACAGCTGTTTCCACAGAACAAACAGCTGGGTGTAATTTTACAGTCTTAATAACTTAACACATCTCATTAAGAAAACCAGGGATGAACACAGCCATCATACCATCACGATGACAAATATAAGCTCAGAAATATCTGAAAACGAAATAACAGCCAACACTATGAATGCCTACACAAACATTTTACAAGACCAAATTTATTACAATATATTTTTATATATCATAATATATATAAAATTCATATATTTAAGAAAAGACTGAGTGCTTGCATTTATCACAGATTACTAATGCGTTTTCTGTGGCCATTTAATATTTCGCTTGCATCCCAAAGCTCTACTTGGCCTGGCAAAGCTAACATGAAAATACCATCCTTCACTTGCAAGTCAACCAACGTACAGCCCACCGGCATCCAAGGAAGCCAACGTCATGGAGGAAAACGAGAATACGCATTGATGTACCCTCCCACTGAATTAAGACAAGATGTAGAGACAAGATTTCTAAATGCTAGTGGCCTCTGAGCGGTAGGTAGCCTGGGGTTCCCAGGTGACCGCCTCAAGAGGGATGTTTGCAAAAGATGGAAGGAAGCTGGATGTTACAAAACGGCAGAAACGCCAGCCAGGGTCAAGTTTTTTAAGCCCCCAAAAAGCCAGGCTCTCACAACTGACAAACAAGGTTAAGCACCTTCCTTAAAAAAAAAAAACAAACAACAAAAAACCCCCCAAAAAACCCCAACAAACCAACAAAAAACCACCAAAAGCGCTGACTATTTCACAGGTCTCTTGGGAAAACCCACGTGTGAACCTGCGAGCAGGTAATGAAGGCTCTTGGATGTCAAAGTTGGCAAGACAAGGCATCAGCCTGTTGCTGTGTCTGCTGCGAGTGATTTTGCATTTACAAACCACTTGAGCCTGACAGACAAAGGCACGGCCCTCCGCAGGGCACCTGCCAACCAGGAACACCGTCACGTCCTTTAATTTTTAAAGGCAGCGTTTGCTAACAGGACATTGCGGCACATGAAAACGTACACAACAGAGAGAAACGCATTAGAAACAGAGGTTTCTAAGCATCTGGGGACTAATTTTCATGTGCTAGACTAGTGTAAGTATTTAATACTTTGACTTGAAAATAGGCCCTTCAGAGCCCCCCACCCCAACAGTGTGAGCCTCCCTCATCTTAGCACAGGGCTTTTTGAGAGGATCAGGATCCAACCTCCAACATTAGCAGGAGTTTTCCATGACTGCAAAGCGAGTGAGTAATCACAAACCATATCTGTAGCTTTCCAGGACAGAAACCAGCCTGTATTTGGAAGCATTTGTCAAACATAGAAGATTTATGCATCTTCTGGGTTGGGTTGGGTTTTTTGGTTGGTTTTGTTTTTTTTTTCCAAGGCAGCCAGCCATACAGCCACGGTGTTAGTGCCATCCTGCCGAGTATGTGTCCATGCCACTTGGACGTCACAAGGCACATCGATGGCATCCCAGGGCGGCAAAGCCACAAGCCCTAACGTACTGCAGCTTCTTGCTCAACAGCCTACCCTTAAATAAGAAGTTTGCTTGTTATTTGCTGACAGGACGAGAGGTAACAGTTTTAAACTGGAAGAGGGGAGATTTAGATGAGATATTAGGAAGAAATTCTTTACTGTGAGGGTGGTGAGACACTGGCCCAGGTTGCCCAGGGAAGCCGTGGCTGCCCCATCCCTGGAAGTGTTCAAGGCCAGGTTGGATGGGGCTTTGAGCAACCAGGTCTAGTGGGAGGTGTTCCTGCCCGTGGCAGGGGGGTTGGAACTACATGATCTTTAAGGTCCTTTCTAACCCAAACCATACTGTGATTCTACGATTTTGGGGCTTCTCCCCACCTTTCGATTAACTTCCCTGAGTTCAACACTTTGCAGGCTACCTTTAGGCTGCAGGGAGTCTCATCCCCCCCTCCCTAGTTGCCAATGCAGCACATGGAGAACATACTCCCCGTTTTCCTCGGAGAAGTTTTTATTTTAGCACTTTCCTGCCTGACAGGTCGCATTTGACATCCACAATGTGTTTGATTATTTGTGCCATGGCTGGAAAGGCACCACCTGGCATGATTAGTCACCAGTCATTGCAGTGCTTCGCCTTCACGATGCTGCTTTATTTCCACACACATCAACTAACCTTTTAAAATACAACTTCAGCAGAGAAACGAGAGCTACAGAAAAACAAGCGGTATTTTGAATGACCTCTGAAAAGCCAGACCGCTCTTCACTAGACAGCTCTATCTTCCTTTACTATCAAAAGAGGGCAAAATCCTGAGCTCTTCTGCCCAGTGCAGCTGTGGATCAGCAGACACTATTTTCATATATACCATTTTCTTATTCTCAAACACCTCAGACTTAAAGCATAACTGTTTAGCTTTGGTTTCTGAGAATAAATCAAAGCTCAGCGCAGACTTAAACAGAGTCTTTCTCATACACAAAAAAATGTGTAAGCATACGTAACAAACACTTTCATATTATACACATTTCTCAGCAGGATTACTGACACAATTATTGCATTTATTTTCCCTTTTTTTAATTAAACAGCCACACTCAAGGCAGACATTGAAAGGGCAGCACATAACGGGCACCGGTAGGCTATCCATCGTGAGCTCCACTGCGTCTGCTCTTACGTTCTCGGTCCCATGTTCAGACCAAAGACCAAAACCCAGTGAGGCAGGGACCTCCCATACTGGTTTTAAGTTGAGGAACAGTTCTTCACCCAATTCAGCATTACATCCATCTCTCAAACACAGAGCCATGAATTAAAACTGCTAAAATTTATCTAAAACACATTTACATGCAACTTAATGGCTACTCCTAGTGCTGCCAGCACCAGTTAATACCAGTTCATTGTAGACTGAGAAACTGGTCCAGACTCCAGCTGACAGGGTGTCCTTCCAGGGAGGTTTTTACAGGGCGGCAAGGCAGGCAATTTTCAAGGCTGGGTTAGGGCAGAGCAGCAGCTCCAGTCTAGACCTACACCCACAAGGAGGCACTCACCCTGAGGTCATTTGCCCATATTTCTGGGGTTTTCTGGAGGACGAGGTCCTTTTGTTTGGTTTTTAATTCACACAGCAGCTGGTGAACATCGCTCCAACCCCCGCCCATGGAAGCAATCGGAGCCCAGGCTTCCTGGGCAAAGCTGGAGCAGCAAACGCTGGGGAAAACACCAGCAAGACTTAACTTCCAGCAGCCCAGGTCCAGGCAAGCCATGAGGTTAGAGGAGCTCCAAGACCCCTTCTGTGTTTTTAGGACTGCATAGCGGGACAGTAACAGGGACCAGAGCCAACACGTCTAATTCATTATTTTCTCCTTTTCAAGCTGCCAAGACCCACCAATCCATACCTCCTGTTTTCAGGAGGGACCCATTTTCCTTCGCTTCTTCCCCCAGACTTTCTAAAGTAAGGTATCTTTTTAAGGGAGTGCTGGCAACCTGGCAGAGAGCAGCGATGCCGAGATGCTGGGATTTGGACTTACTTTATTTGTGACGCAGCAAGTGTAGGGCACCCCGCAGGCCAGCGGTCCCGGCGCCGCACAGCTGTGGTACACGTTTTGTGACCAATCTTTGTAATCTTCCCCACCGCAGCACTTAAACTGGAACAAAAGGACACAAAAGGCAAAGGAAAAAAAGAATTCGTATCTGAACAGAAACTCTTCTAATAATTACAAAACAAAGTAAGAATAAAACAATTTTCAAAGCACCCAGCAATTCTGTCATTTTATCAGCAAGGCACATACGAATATCTATGGTAGATACAACTGAAAAGAATTAAAGATATAGGGAGCATTCCTCCATCACTCATTGAGCTACTCCCCAGGGTGCCAGAGCAAAGTATTCAGTGCCAAGTTCCACCTCCCATCTTTTCTGAGTTGAAAAATTATCTTTTCAGATCTGGACATCATTAAGCAATGTTTTTACATTCACTCCATCTCCAGCTGTAATATACTTCTTCAATTTTTTTAAGAATTGTGACTACATTTCTAAATGTAGTCTAAAAGACAAAAGTGTTGCTATAAGGCATGGAAAAAATCTCACCAAAACATTTTGGCTGTAATTTAGTAGAACTGAGATCTGGCAAACAAATACTGTAAGTTTACACTGACTTAACACAAATATTCACTTTATATATTAAATGAAGGGAAAAGAAGCAGTTTATTTAATCACTAAAATGTATGTTCACTCTACATATACATAATTTTGGGCAGTGCATGGAAACTTTAAAGCATTATGAAGTCTAATGACAAAATTTCCTCAGGATGGTTTGCTTTTGACAGACTTTCCGTGCTAACTTTGTTTTTCAAAGCAGGCTGCCATCTCCATAACGATGTCATAAAATATATGTATTGCTTCCTAAGTTAATTTTTTTTTTAAAATCATTATTTGGCATGGCCACTGACATCACATGGGCCCTGACATCACATTTCTGAACATTTTCTGCTTCTTCTATAGTCTCTGAACTGCACAGCAGAACTCTTCAACAATCCAATAAACATTTCAACACGCCAGCCTTAAAAAAAAAAATAAGGCCGTGAGTCAACCACATGTGCCATTAAGTAATGCTCAGCTGGGCTCAACACAACTCCTGAATTTTAATTACAGGTATATACGCTTCCACAGGCATTTCCTTTGAATAACCACCTTGTTACAGAGCTCGCTATGTGCCCTTGAGTGAAAATACAACGGCCCAGGTTCAAACAGCCTAACTGCCACCCAATTTCTCTTTAGCCGTGCTTCCTCTTAACGAGATGCTTTTGAATGTCTTGGACCAGCCAGCAGATATCCTGAGCAAAAGAACTTGGGTGGAATTTAGGCTGAATTTGTCTGAATCCAGCCGTGGGGCCCCTATAAGCCTACATGTTTGCAGGATCTGGCCCTGAGCATCCGAATCACACCTACCAGGGCAAAAACTGCATTTTGCCCCAGCCTTCTTGCAGTGATTTAGAGGGCTTCAAATGCCAGCTGGGATGCTGGAGGAGCCTTGCCCGCAGTGACGCCGTAACAGATGACGCATGAGATCTCATCCCCCCTCATCAATAAGAATTTGATTATCACATCACTGGAAAAACTCAAAGCTGTCGCCCAGGACCTACCACACCTCGGCACTGAATTAGTCCCAGGGGAAAAAAAAAAAAACAACAAAAAAACCCAAAAAACCAACAAACCTGCTTTTGAACAGAATCCATGATGTTCTTGAAGTCTAAATCATCGTAGTAATTCTCAATTCCTCTTCTTATATTATCATTCAAAAATTTGATTGTCTGGAAGGCAGAAGGGTGACACGCCGAAACAAAGTTAAAAGAACAGGTTAAAGCGACAAGTGTAATTGATGAGCACAAGAGGAAAGGCTTAGTTTTGGTTTTGTTTTTAAAAAATGAAAAAACAAATACCAGTTAAAAATCAATCACAGCACAGTCCTGCAGGGACTGAGCCTCTGATATCTTTTAAGGAATCAGCCTCACTGCTGGCTTTGCGCTGAGAAGTGCGAAGAGCGCGACACCTCTCCAGGGAGGTGCTGCTTCTCCAAGACTCTCCAAGCATCTCCCCTTATCCCCAAGCAGGATCCCTCCCACTGGGCACAGGGGACGCCCGTCGTTTTTTGGGTGACAGAATGGCGGGTTTGGGTGGTGGGTCTTGGCACCGTGGTCTGCACCATGCCCTGGGTGACAAGAGCTGACTGTCTCCCTGCTCACCATCTTCCACGAATTTTATTTTCCATGAATTTTATTTTCACCATTTTATTTTCCAAGGAATGCATAGTTGCCAGATAATAAGCTTTATTCCACCTTAAGCAGAAAAAAGAGGAAAAGATCCCCTACTTGTATGCTTTACAGTCATAATGCTGAGAAATATGGCAGGGGAGCAGCAGCAGATACCAAACGGTACCTCCTCAGCTTGCCATATTAGAAATCAAATCAACAAAACGCTTTTAAAGTTCAGAAGATGAGGCAAAAAAACTAGGAGTATTTGGTTTTCAACACCCAGCACCATCATAGCATAGCAAAAATGGAGACTAAACGTAACCAGAACGTAGCAACTTCCCTTTCAACCCGGCTGCTAAAATGATCACAGCTAAATCCTCGCAGGACAGAAAGAAACCCAAAATACGCCCACTTGTTCTCTCAGTATTACAAACAGCAACACTTAAAAACAAAGCAGAACGAAACCAATTATCACACCGGTGATTAGAAATAAGAAGAGATTTTGCAGGACCGTCCTAACTGGCCAAGAAGGACCAGCAGCACACAGCGACTGCTCTGTATCACCTCGCTTGCACTTGACAGATTTGAGAAGGAAATAGAGAAAGAAATGGGAAAAAACCAGTGAGACATGCCAAACAATTTAAATGGAGGCTATTACCCTGTGCTTTTACTAAATACTTCCTTCTCCTCCCCATACTAACCCCAACTTCCCCATTAACCTCGTAAAACAACCAAGCCTCTCCCTGAGCGTAGCCGTCCTGCTCAGACAGACAATACCCATGTCGGGAAAATGCTTGCTGCACAAAAACCACAACAATACGCTGTCTTTGTCCAAAAGTCAACAGCAATTCTTCCTTGTCCTCTCAGCAAATACCGTCTTCGGCATCTACTTAATTTTCTGTCAAGCAAATTCTCTGCATCCCGTGGTGCCCACACTCCTGCGCCAGGCAGGCTGATCTGCTTCCTTTGGATGAGTCTGGCACTCCCACCACAAATCAGAAGAAATCCTTGTGCAGGGTCAAGGCGACACCTACACCACCAGCTAATGATGGCTTCTAGAAATGAAGATAACTCATCCTCTGCTCTCACAAGTCAAGTTCACAACTCTGGTCCAGCATGGAGTAAGAAGGAAACACTAGGTAGGGAGAACATAATACTGCTTCAAAATAACAATGAGTTGTTATTTTTTAAAAAAAACTCTTTTTTTTTTTTTTTTTAATAACATATGTAACATAGTGTGTATGACTCCTTTTTGTGGAAATGAGATAGGTAGGACTGGGGTGGGGAGGGAAGAGGTCTTATTATTCAGCATCTCCTCTTATTGCTCATATTTTGCCAGAGTGGAAAAAAAAAAGAAATCAAAGCATAGAAATCTAGTACTTGCCATAGTGAACACATGTATGTTTTAAAACCTTTCTAGCTGAAAAAGAATAGTCTGCTGCTTTCTGTTTAGAAAAATTAAAGTTTTTATATAGTTATAGCATGCTTGTAAATGACAGGGTCTCCTACAGAAATTAGTTATGTTGCTTATGGATGTGGGCATGGAAGAGCTGTCCCTTAGATAAGGTAAAACATTTTAGCCACTAAAAAATACCAAAGTCTCCAAAACCAGCTGGAAGCTTCCCAAATCAGCAGTCTGAGGCCCAGAAGGCAAATGAGAAGAAAGCACTTTGTAATACATGAAGAGCTGGAAACTCATTTTGCCTGTATCGCACATTCTTAGTTACCAGACTTTCTCCAAATTCTTTAATCTGGAATTCATCTCCGGGTGGTCAATCCCACCCATCCCCAAACATGAAACATCCTGAAAAGTCTGGACTTGCCTTCAGACCTCCACCAATTAGCTCTCAGGTGACAATTTTAATGCCTTTTATTTGCTCGGTAGCGTAGCCATAACATCATGGATTGTGAGTGAGGTTCTTGGCGAGCAAAATGTAAACGCAAGCAGCTCACCTGGTTTCTGAAGATCAGGGCCACCACTCCACCAGTCAGCTCAATCAGCAAGCAGATACCAAGAATGTACATGAACTGCAGAAAAACAATTGCAAGTGAGTCCTTAAACAGAACAAACCCCAATTACTCTTTCAATTAGCGTCCTTAAGTCTGTAACATTCAATTGCCGACATACTTGGCGTTCCGCACATGAGATGTCATTTTAAAGGAAGACAGAAAATTACCGCTTTGTTCTTATAAAACTGTTCATGTCACAAGAAAGCCTTTTCTCCTCACTTGAGTCATTCTGGGTTTTGCCCAATTGGCAAACAAGTTATTTTTCTGCTTTGAGCGGACTCAAACCCAATAGATGCATTTATCACGCCAAGATACTTCTCCCCGTAACAGCATCCCAGAGAAGCGTATTAATGGACTGCTACAAATCCCACAGAACATTGTGTTTTTACGCTTCCTCACAAAGACAGTACTTACCTGCTAGGTTTCGCTTCTTGGGTAAAGCCGTGCTTTAAGATAATCCAAACCACCTTCTACTAAATTGCCAGTGTTAAATCAAAGCAAAATTCTGGGCTGGGGACCTTTCAGTGCGTTGCTTCAGAAGAGGGAACCTCAAACTGTGCTCAGGGGTAAGAAAAATTATACCTGCTAGCTCGCTATTTATTTATTCATTTCTGTGTGTGTATATATATATATGCTCACAAATGCACTCGCACACGACCACAAGCTATGCATCTGCGACTACTTATCCAAGTGCATGCAAAATACGAATAACATGAAGAAATCCATAGCAACACCACGATATAACTGCGACGTGCCAGTACTTGAAATGTTTTTTCCAACCCAAAGGACTCTTTAGGTATAAAAGAAGGCTATTAGGTAAATCTAGGTCTCCTCCTTCACAGCAAACTTCATCAGGAAAGAAGTTTCAGGACGTCTCATCTGAAAATAATCTAAGGCTCTGCCCTGAAAGCTGGTTTAATTTCTGGGCTCTCAGTTCCAGTATCAGTGTCACGAATTCACCAGGCAGATATCTTTTCTCCTGCAAAATTTGGAATCAGCCTGAGCAGCAGACATCAGGGGCTTTCTTCATTTAAATACCCTGCCGGGTTTGCTACCACAAAGGGAACAGAAAACGTCTTCAGCATCAGACAAGGACACACCACCACACTCAGAGTGACAGAAGCCACCACCACCTAAGGACCGGCTCTCAGTAAAATTCCAGCCTAATTTCAAAATCCACAGTTGCCTTTTGCTTTGTCCTACGTAACATTTAGCATATTCAGCATTTCTTTAGATTGAACTGACGTGAAGGTGAGAATTATGTTTTCACGCTTTATTTTTAATTAGTCATATGTGCTACTTCCATCTGCAACTACAGCATTCTACAGGAATTTCCCTAAAATTTACCGTTTCAGAGGCACTGAAGAGAAAAAACTGTGTCCCCGTCACTTCCCCCTTCGGGCCCTTCTCCCGAAGCCTACACAGCTAATATCATAATGCGCATTTCTCCCCCTATAAATTCCACTTGCCAGCCGAAGGCAGACAGATCCCAGCCACCGCCAGCCCGACGGACCTCAGCCTGAAACCTGGGGTTTCCTTCTCCAGCCGTTTCCTCCGGGTTGAACCGAGAAGCGGTCTGGAGAACCATCAGGGACCACAACCCATCTCTGCGCTTAACGTCCCGGCAAGCAAGCTTCAGGGAATGCCCCCCAAGTGACGGGGAGAAGCCGCAGCCAGACTTTGCCTTTTCCTTGGGCCAAGGGGCAGCACTATGTCTTCTGCTCCATCCCACCATGGCACGGCCAGGCCAGAGAAAGAGCGGGCACCGTGGTGCCAGCTAGCGTCAAACGGTGTGTCAACAGCTGAGTTTGCACAAGATCCACGCTGGCTGATAATATTTCCCATTCCCCGTTGTTTTCCAGTAAAGCCCTTAACTATTGGAAAGCTGGATGTCCCAGCGCCGGGCACGGACGTGTCGCTGGCAAGGCGAAATACTGCTGCTCCCTGACGGAGGGACGTCCATGGACCACAGTTAGGGGAACACCACCGCCAGAAAGCAGTTTCAGATTTAATTAAAATCAGAAAAGCAATCATTAAAGGATTTTTCCGTGCAGACAATCGCTATGGGTTTGAATTCAGGTGACAGCGAAAAGCAAAAGCAACGAGGCTTAAAAGATAAGACTACAAAAACCCAACACTTACTGCTTGAAGAAGGCATAAATTGTCTCTTAAAGAAGCCAGTACGCCCACAAAAGATACCAGGAACATTATAATGCCTAAAAGTATTAAAATAATTGCTGGGGCTAGGAAGGCACTTTCTAGAGTTTTGTACTTCTGTCTTTCAACTTCGGCATAAATCCCAACTGCAAGAACAAGGGCTCCGATCACCTGAAACAGAAAAAGAGAAGAGCACAGGTGTTACCCTTCTCCCAGTAAACGCAGACATGGCATTTTGTGAGTACGCGTGGACCTGTGACTACTCACTTCAGAATTAGTTACGAACAGTGAAACATTCGAATCAGAAGTTTGGATAAAAAACCAAACCAACTCACAGACTAAAGCAGAAAAAAAGCTGAGTTAGGAAAAAACTGAGATTTGCTCCTTTCAAAAAATATATTTAATGATGTTTTAACATTCTGGAAGTTAATCAAATTGAAACGTACATCACTGGTTGAAATGTAATTTATTACTCATCTGAGATCACATATATTACATACCCTAGCAAACGCCATGGCATTAATATTCCTCCTTTGCGTGTCTGTCTGTCCTTCCCTCTGCGTGTGTGCATGTGTGTATATATATATACGCCCCTGACACAACACCACTTCTAAAGCCATCTGCAATCAACAGCTTATATGTCCCTTCCTACCAGCTCCTATTGTATTTAGGCTCAGTAAATACGGCCATCCGATACCTCCAGTCCTCCTGCCATCGGAGGCAATGCACCAGATTAAAAAGGAAAAAACCCAAAACCCGCAAGTTTGAAATCACGCTGCTTTCTTGAGCGCTACCACATAAAGCTGACAAGTGAAGCAAGAAGCGATGCATTTGATTTTACAAGGTAAAGATATTTCAATCAAAATAATCACGGTCAAGTCACAATCCTTTGGTTTTAAGCCTACGGCGTGCTGCAAGTCGCTTGGAATTATGCTGAATTTGGGGGGGAAGAGGGAGGGGGGTGAAGCAGCCCACAACACTTAATCATGAAAACTGCAGTGGAAAAACTTCAGTGCCGACTCCAACAGCCAGGCACATCCTCAGGGAAGAGCCCAGACTCAAATCAATCATTTTGGCAATCTGATAAACAGCATTCCCCTTTCCCGAGCCGACATTTCAGCACTTCCCCGAGTCTGCTCCCCGCACACCAACGGCAAGGAGAGCACGTTTCGTAAATATACGAAGCTTTTTGGTCTCACACAGTATATCCCACACAAAGGTCTGGACGGACACACGACATTGCAAGATCTGAGTCCAACAGTTGAAATATTTTTTTAAGTACGGGATATCTTAAAATAAGTAACATCTTACTGGAAATTCTTCATTTTTCTATAGGTAAGAATAAAAAAAACCCAAAGGAATGCCACCAAGTTGTCATTTAAAAAAGAAAAATCTCAGGAGGGTTCACTCATAAAAATAAGTATACCAAAGCTATTTAAAAAGCAACTTAAAACTTTACATGACCAAATTCAGAGTAACTCCCCTCCTGACAAATTCAGAAATTGTACTTATTATGGAAGGCAGAAGAAAAAATATGGTGGACAAATAACAGGTATCCAAATTTACCATTATACACTGCAAAGCTATAATTAGGTTTTTTTATTACTAAATGGTCAATTCATAGTATTAGCTTTATTCTTCAAAAAAATTGAATGATTTGGGTAATAAATTAAAAATTTCTTTTCAAGCAGAAAACAGTGTAAACAAATCAGTTTGACATTTTTAAATACAGCTATAACAATTGAGGAAAGAGACTCAAAAAAATTACAGAATGTAAAATTTGTCACTGTACATGTCTATGTGATTCAGGAGTTCTAGTATTACTATTATTTTAAAAAAACCAAACAAACAACAACCAAACCTAAAAACCTGATACCTTTGTGTTTGGATGGCATTTCCCTTGCTAGGAAAGCAGCAGATAATACGACTTAAAGACTCTCACGCAAGCACTAAAGAACTGTTAACAAGCTCAACGCTCGGCCTGGTAGAAAATTAAACACTTGCCTTGTTCAGAAAATTAAAAAAAAAAAAAAAGAAAAGGCCAAACCAAACCCAAAAACCCCTGGACATTGAACACAGGGATGAAACTTGACGGGGATTATCTGAATTTTCAGATGTGTGGTGTCTCAAGCCTGGAACGTTTCACTGAGACGTTACTCTCTGGTGACCCACGGGGGACAGCCGGGGAGCTTCTCGCCACTCCTCTGCTCTCTTCTAGACCTGCACCGAGCCGCTCGCCCTGGAAGGCGTCAGGACTCCAGGCACTAAAATTACATCACCCGCCAAGAAGCGGGGTACAGAACACCCCTCTGGTGAAACTCCCTCCAGCAAGCCCAAAGGAACCGCTGGGCAAAGCGTGGCGCGCAGAGGGCACGTGCGGCGGGGAGCCTTCAGGCTGCCCTCAGCAGCGCCGCTGCTACGCCAGGGCACCAGCTAACAACTAACAGCCTCCGGCTGACCTGTCATACAGTACGCACACACCTGCATTTCAAGTTTTATACAGCTTTTGGAAGCATAAAAAAAACTATTACGGGGGGGAGGGGCAACCCCCCACCTAAGCACACAACTAAAATCCTCATTCCTTACCAGCAGGATTTATGCTTTTATTATCTTCTCTTTTTTTTTTTTTTTTTCCCCCAAAGAATTTAATAAAAATCTTTTAAACCTTTCATATGGTCAAACCAGTAGCAGCATTTACGCCAAGCAGATGTGCTGACTTAGCCATCACCCCACCCGCGTCCCTTCTCCGGCGCTGCGCTCTCCCTTCCTCTTGACCAGGGGTGGAAACGCCACGTTTACGTAGGTAGCCCACCAACAGACGGACTGTTTACATCCTGCACCCTTCACAACAGCTCCCAATCTGGCAGTTCCCGCTGCGTCCGCCGGAAAAATTGACTGGCCTTGACTCGCACGAAGCGAGTATCCACCAGCAAAGAGCAGGGACTTTCTCTGGGGATTTTGCACGCACCAAAGTTACTTTCCCAAGGGAAAGGAAAAGCATTTCTTTCCAAGTAGAGGCTTTAACCCTGCATTTATAATACTTATTCTTAAATAAAGTGCCCACCCAACAGCAGCACCTCCTCTTTAAAATGCTGGATGTTGTTTCAGCCCGGCGACAAAAATGACATTACAGCCTCATCTGCCAGCAAAACAGTTGCCTGGAAAAGTTCCAATGACGACTAGTTTTTAAAAAAGCCCCGGGTGACATGGGAAGACACAGCAGCGACGGGGCCTGTGGCAAACATCCCCTCCAGCATTCCCACGACGCTTTTCATTTCCTTTCTGCTTTTGGGTAAGGCTGACATTTAGTTCCTTAGTGATTTTAAGCAATCCTGGGGACTCGCATCCGGGTGTTCATCACTCACAAATGTACCGGAGGAACAACAGGGAGGAAACCGAATGGCCTCAGCATCCCATGTGTCTAAGCCCCAAAAAGCAGCAAAAGAACGCAAATCACCCAAAATTTAAGCAAGCCAATATTCCGCAGCCAATCTTTACTCCCATTAACAGCAATAAAAATAATAAAAAAAAAAAGTCAGGAAGATTAACACAGCTGAAAAAAGAACTGGACTGCTGATATTTACAGCTAACGAGATCTGCTTCGCTAAGCTAGAATAAAAGATAATTTCGAGAGAGAAACCTCACACAACCTGGCGTATGCTCGGCCCGAATGCTGGGAGCACACTGCCCAGAGCCAGCCTTCCCGAGAGCAAACACCGGCAGCCCCCATCCTTCCCCTTCCCCTTCCCCTTCCCCTTCCCCTTTCCCTTTCCCTTTCCCTTCCCCTTCCCGCAGCCCCTGCTGCCCTCCCTCCCGAGGAAACCATCTCCCCAGCAGAGGATTGAAGCACTTGGTCATAAACAAGGGCAGAGTGTTGAAAATCCAGAGCAAGCAACTGCAAAGAGTAAATCAAATCCTCAGCCTGCTTGAAAGAGGCTTTGTCCTCCGGGGACGCTCAGAGAAACATTTCAGAAGGGCCCTTTTTCTGCTGCCACGTTAATTTTTACATCCCACCAGCAAGGGCCCTTGCTGCCAAGGGAAAACGCGGCGCAGGCAACACGCGGGGTCCTGCACGCAAGAAAAGGGTTTGAAAAATAACGCAGCAAATTTCCCTCTTCTGAAAATCCCACCTGCGGAACAGCTGCTGTAGGGTAACGCAGGAAACTTCAGGAGTCTAAAACAAAGGGTTTTCCTGGCTTGCTTTGTTTGCTGAGACAGACAAAAGACATCCAGGATCCCAAAAAGTCTGAATTACACCCAAACACTTCGCATTGCGATATTTGTTCATCCTTAAATCGCAGACACCCACTACCAAACCTGGTGGATGTAAACCTCTTCTCCCACGCAACGCGCCAAAAGCTTTACGCTCCCACCTTGTAAATACCTGCTGCCTACTGCAACAGAAACCCAGCCCAGCAAAAAACGAGCTTAAGCGGCGTTTTAAACTGAAAGAGCCGGAAAGAAACCCCGCCTAAGCATCTCGTACATCAGTACAGCCTGGAGCCAGCACAGTCAGAACAGCATCGCTCCGGTGTCCCAGCGCCTGGAAAAGCATCTTTAAAACTCCCAGTCGATAACAGTGAGCCCCGACGGCCCCTTCCAAGCCCGGGGAGTGCGTGGCCCTGGGCAAATTTGCCACATTTGAGAAGTCAGCGGTAGACACCTGGACCCAAAGGCTGGCACTTTATCACTTTCAGGAGCTGGCGCGTTGGGTTTCACCCGACACCTGGCCGAGGACAGCAAGCGCAGCTCGCCTCGAAGCCCGAAAGTTCACAGTATCACCCAGCCGAGGCGTGGAAAAGGACATTTCCTATATACCGACAACCGGCTGCGCAGGGCAAAGGCTTTATTTGCTCGGCTCCCCTCCAGGCAAGCGCAGTATTTTAATAGCCGCATAAAGGATTTTTACCCGCCAAACCTGCAACCCCTACAAGCCCCCATCCGCCAAAACCAGTCTGCCTGTCCCTGGGGAAGGCCAGGGAGCTACACCCACAGACACAGGTGCGCCGGCCGCCGGCTCAGCAGCGGCAGCATTAGTTATTGCAAAACCCCGCTGCCTTGCGCAGCAGGGACCCCGGCTTCCACGGGACCCCACGGGACCCCACGCACGTCCCCGTGGACCGCCGACGCGCGGTGCTTTCCCACGCGTGCAGCGCCTGGGGCCGGGGGAGCCGCCCCCCCGTTCCCCCCTCCCGCCCACGCGTGGGCTCACCCAGAAGGTGGTGGAGTAGGTGATGAGGGTGAGCTTGAGGCAGAGGTAGGAGAGCCGCCCGCAGTACCGCACTTGCTCCGCGTCCCCCGCCGCCATCCTCGCACCTGCCGCCGCCCGCCGGCCCCGGTCCCGGCCCCGGCCCCGGCCCTCCCCTTCCCGGCGGCCCGCGCCCGCGGAGGGAGCGGCCGGCTCCGGGGCCGCCGCCGCTTCCGTTCCGGCAGCGGGACCGGCCCCGGGGAGGGGGGGAGAGCGGCGCGGGGAGGGTCACCCGAGTGGGTGCCCGGCGGACGGGAGTGGGGGGGGGTCACCCGAGTGGGTGCCTGGGGG
>VFFE01007679.1:7000608-7051878 GCA_008921705.1 Burhinus oedicnemus
TGGCTGCTGAGGGGTTGCTTGGTCAGGACTAGCCCCCCAGCTGGAGCCATCAGAATGAAAAAAAAAAAAAAAAATATATATATCTATATATATCTACTCAAACATCCATCTAACTCCACTGCCAGGGCCCAGAGCAACGTACACATCCACAAATCTCTGCAATTGCCACTTAAGACGGCACGGACAAAAATACATAAATGCGAATCTGCTGCTTGGGTGCTGGGTTTTTTGGTTAAGCGCATGTAAACACCACAAAGCAGAATGCCTGCTCTCTACTACGCTACACTTCAGTGCACAATTAAGCAATACCAGAGCATTTACCTTTCATTACAACACCCAGGCGACTGCAGGTACAAAAAAAGGTCCCGTCCTGCAAATAACACAGTGTAAATGCAACAGTTAATGGGCATATTGCACTGGCCACGTTTTCTGCCTACGCCGACGTTCATCCACGTCCCGGCTGCCGTGACAGCGGGTCAGTGTTGGGTCTTACACAGCGATCGTGAACTGCCAACGCCATTCGTGCCTACGAGATGAAATAAACCCTTTCACGCTGGCAGTGCCACACTCCTGGCCCACAAAAGGCTGTTTTCCTCCGGGGAAAAAAAAGTCTCATTCAGAGTGGCAGACAACTGTCACGGAGTCGGTTGTTGCATCCTGACCCAGGGTGGAGACAGACAGCATTGAAAATCGTCGTCTGGTGGCAGAGAAGATGAAGTGCGGCAGCATTTATTCTTATCTAGCAAAGAGACTGTGGAAGAACTCCGAGGTTGTGTATGTAAAACTGTCTAAGTGGTCAGTCGCACATCATTTTGTTAGGTGCGTACAATAAAACAGTAGTTGCTACCAAAACCTCTTTCATAAAGCCTGAAAAATATTCCTGGATAATTCTGTTGTAAAATGCATCATTGCTTTTGCATGCAGGGCTAAACTCTGCTTCTGGGAAACAAATAATCCAGCCTGGGTTCCCGCCAGCGACAGAACAGCTCATCACCTCTTACATTTCTGACAATAACACATAATACAATATCCTAGAGCATTCATCTTCTAAAATATCAACAACTTCAGTTTTCAGACAAATTTGCAAATACCCCTGACACACACCAATGGCGTGCAGGCTGGAAATTGCATCACATCTCATGTAAGTGCTGGGAATTAGAGTCTGCTACAGGTTCTTTGTGTCTCACGGGCATCGTTCACATCCAAACACAATCCTGTCACTTATGTGTTTTCCGTGTTTGCATATTTAACTAAATTAGTAGTTTTGGTTTGCCTTTCCTAACGCCTTACCTTTTGTCCTTTGCGGCCTGATTTCTCCAAATAAAATTTCAGGGCACGACTGGCTGGATGAGGAAGCCGATTAAGAGGAGTGTCCATTTTCCTGTTGTTTTCACTCTGAACTGAGCCAATACGTCAAAACAGGTTTCTGTTACAAAACCGTATGAAAATAATTGAATAATGCTTTTCTTTGTCTGAATCCCAGGCTTTGTCTAGACAATGAAATGGCGAGATTTCCAGACCCAATTAGTATAGTTTAGCAGCAAACGGTGGTTTAAAGCAAGATGTTACGAATTGCCTGGGGTGCTGAGGGTCCTTCTGGGTTGTGCTCTCTCCACCTCAGCCCGACGCAGCACAGAGCTGCAGTATTCCAACCAAGAGCTTGGCATCTCTGCCAGCATCGAGGCAGACCGTGCATTACAGCGTCTGTTCCCAGTGGTTTTGTTCATGTTAGGGATCAGTAACTCCCACATTTCATAGAATCACAGAATGGTTTAGGTTGGAAGGGACCTTAAAGATCATCTAGTTCCAACCTCCCCTGCCATGGGCAGGGACATCTTCCACCAGATCACGTTGCTCAAAGCCCCATCCAACCTGGCCTTGAACACCTCCAGGGATGGGGCAGCCACAGCTTCCCTGGGCAACCTGGGCCAGTGTCTCACCACCCTCAAGGTGAAAAAATTCTTCCTAATATCTAGTCTAAATCTCCCCTCTTCCAGTGTGAAGCCATCTTGTCCTATCACTACATGCCCTTGTAAAAAGTCCCTCTCCAGCTTTCCTTTAGGCCCCCTTCAGATTCTGGAAGGGGCTATGAGATCTCCCTGGAGCCTTCTCTTCTCCAGGCTGAACAACCCCAACTCTCTCAGCCTTCCTTACGCACCTTCGGGGCTACCAGGGTTGTTGCAAGTATGCACAGGGCATGGTAGATCCCGTGAACAGTCCTCAAAAGCCATGATCTGCAGCGCGTTTGGCCCAGGGCTTTAGGAGATCTGCAGAAAAGGGAAGTGATCTCGCAGCTAGCCCTGCACCGGGGAGGGTCAGAAAGACCCTAAGCTTTTCAAAGCTACCAGCAGCGTTTCTGCCGCTTTCTTCC
Source organism: Burhinus oedicnemus (assembly GCA_008921705.1). Lineage (NCBI taxonomy): Eukaryota > Metazoa > Chordata > Aves > Charadriiformes > Burhinidae > Burhinus > Burhinus oedicnemus. The sequence goes on from VFFE01007679.1 coordinate 7,002,980, forward strand.
AGCGCAAGCCTGGCTGATAAAGCTGCAGTCCCCGCTGCACCTTTCCCCACCCCAGGTGGATGCTCATGGCCCTCAGGTCCTGCTCTCCAAGCTGTTCCCTGGACAAAGGCCCTTCCTCCCAGAGCCGAGTCAAATGTGCAATACAATTAAAGCCTCTACTGCCTATATTACCTTGTATTATTTTTTCCAAAAGACAAAATGGCCCTTATTCACCCTTCCAGACCCACATCTTTTGTTTACATCTCTCACCCTTTGCTCAGGCCTGGGATCGGTGACTCAGCACAGCAACGTTTGACCTCGAACAATCCTGCCCGTAATAAAAACAACAGTGAAACCAGCCCAACCCAAAACCCTGCTCGCAGATAGTCCCTTCCCCTGGTGTAACTCCAAAATCGTTGGAGAGGCAGGTTCTGCCCGTAGTCCCAGGCAAGCGCGACTTTCCTGAGGAATTTGGAGCTTGCCTTTGTAAAAAATCACTCCAGTTTGCAAGTCAAAAGGCCAACAGCACACGCTACGTCACTGGCCGGGCTCCAGGACGATAACCCCATCAATGCACAACCAGCAAACGAATGAAAGGTGTGGGTGTGTATAAACGAAAGCAAGTCCCTGCTGACTTGGATGATGAAATGTTGACCAAAGGGTGGCAGCTCTCCGATTATCACCTGAGTAACAGGTCAGACACCGGGGCAGATGGTTCAGAAGAAGGTTCCTGGGAAATGCTGCCACCCTGACCGTCTTCAAATTCAAAGTCAGCTGAGAGAGGTTTTGCGTTCACCATTGAAAGAAATGTCAACAAGTACAGTCTTTTTTCTAAGTGCTTGCTTTACGTTCTGCTTTCAATAGCAAAGACCGACGAAGCACTTCAGCTGCGCTCTTGGCTAAGCTTATGGAGGTTTTTGGCTCATATCCGGAGACGGATTTCTGGAGCTCCGGATGAGACCCTGAGTGCCAGCTTCCCGCTGAAGCTTTATTAGAAGTCCCAGCTCAGGTCTGGCCTTGACAAATGCCTCTCTCCTGGCATTATTTGCCCGCGACCCTTCAAGCACCAACAGGACTTGTTGCTGTAATTTAAATAAATAAAATCATACCAAATCTACTAAATATGGCTGGTTGAGTAGTATTATATTGGGCAGTCACCGTTAAGTAAAATGTATTAAAAATGCTTGGTAAGCCCCCGAATAGTTGCAGAGAGCAAGACCACCTTTGCTAAAATTGTGCTGAATATATTCTGTTTCTTTTTTGCTATGCGAGCTCGCAGGAAGCCAGGGAGGGTCCTGGAAACGCAAGGATTGCAGGACTGGTAAACCCGGCAAAGTAGCTACCCTTGCATTTAAGCCTGTAAATCCTGATACAGCAGCATGTCCATTTCGGAGATTATTTCAAAACACACGGGGAGGGGAAAAAAAAGTTTCGAGTACCACTTTGCCGCATTTCATTTGATGTCAAATTGGTTGTTTAGTTTTTGCCTGCAAGAGACTCCACCTCCTTTCAAAGTCCCCTTAAGCCCTGTAGAGAATTTATCCCAGTACGGCTCCTTGCCTGCACTTAACAGTTACGCAGGCAAAGAAAACCAAATGTCCTTAGTCCCATGGATTCAGATACTTGGTGCCTTCGAAAACCACTGCCCTGAAAAAGAAGGATTTCCACCTGGATTGAACTATTTTCTGGCTTGATACTTCCATTTCTATTTTCTTGGCCCTAAAAATAATCTAAAGGGAGACATTGCATGTCACTAACCTGGAAATCACCTTCCTCCGCCCCATTTATTTTTTAATTCCTTTTTTCTTTCTTTTTTCAAGGAAAAAGAAACTCAAGGGGGAGAGTTGCTCTTCAGTTTTTGCTCTTCAAGCATAGGTTAAAATGCCAGGCAAGGAGGAGGCCCTCAGTATCGTTCATCTCCTCCTGGAACTGCATTGCATCACTTGGAAAACAGGACGAGAGGACATGAGACATCTCACCCCAATGTCTTTTTAATGGCACTTAGTCATATGCATGGGGATTCATAGCACCAGCATCTACTGCAAGAAAATGAGCAGATGCCAGAAGATTTTATTTTACGCTTAGCTGAGGAAAAAACCATGAGCACATTTTCCATTTTAAATGCTAGCAACGCTTCGCCAGCTGACTCCCTCGAGGACGGTGGCAATTGGACAGCAGTCACCCAGTTTACCCAGCCAGGATGGCAAATTGCTTTGTGGGCTATCACCTATTCCTTCATCGTTATCACATCCATCATTGGCAACGTCACCATTATCTGGATAATTCTTGCGCACAGGAGAATGAGGACTGCTACCAATTACTTTATCGTTAATTTGGCTCTTTCGGATTTGCTGATGTCCGCTTTCAATACCATCTTCAATTTTATTTATGCCAGTCACAATGTCTGGTATTTTGGCGAGGAATTCTGCAGGTTTCAGAACTGGTTCCCCATCACCGCAATGTTTGTGAGCATTTACTCCATGACAGCCGTGGCTGCAGAGAGGTAAGAGGCGAATGAAGAAGATCAGGTCCAAAAAATTCAGTGTAAGTTATGAAAAAATTATTGCAATACTTTGTGCAATTGGCCTCCACCTACCGTGTCCAGTGTCTTATCAGCAGGGTGGGAGGAGTGCCAGGCAAATAGACTACGGGGTTAGGTGCTAGTTATGGCATGAAAGGAAGGCTCTTCTGTCTTATCCCTGGTCTGAATCACACCCGAATGTGTAACGAGTGGAAGTGGCTGGTATTTTATTGTTCCCATGTTACTGACCATAAATTGTTTCCCAGTCATCCTGCAAACTTGGTTTTTTTAAACCACGAGAAGGACCTCTCATTTGGCCAGAGCTGGAGCGATACAAACGTGCTGCAGGATGCTGAGAGCATCAGCATCCACAATCCCTCTAGTGAGTCCAGCAAACCACCAGAAATAATGGGAATTGGATCAGAAATGGCAGAGTCTGCTCCAATAGTTCACGAGAATGACTTATTCCAAGAGGGACGAAAATAATTACAGTGATCTTGTTTGACTTGTGAGGTAATTTGGTATTTTCATAATACTCTCTTCCATCTGCCAAGTCTCTCTCACTCGAGCTTAAATTTGTGGAGTCTGAATGTGTTTACAGCTCATTGTTAAGTAGCGTGACGCTGTTTTTCTTTTTACTAGAAAGTGGCCAAAAGTCCATGGGAATTTCCTCTCTTAAAGGCAATGGCATGTAAAAGAAGTAGAGGAGGTTAAGATCCCTTCTATGCTCCCTGCCCTCCTTCCCTCCTGTCTTCCCTCTGTTACTTCCACTCTCTTCCTGGCACTGGGAACTTCTCTATCTTTTCCATGCTATGTCCCTGCCGCAACTCTGCGGCAAAGGTCTTCTCCCAGGCAGCCAGACCTGGTGTCCCAAAATACCTGGCGCTCCTTTATCAAGCCCTCCTCTTGACTTTACCGTTTCCTTCAGTTTTTTTCCGTTCCTTATCAAGCATGCGTATCCATGAAGGGCCCTTCCAGCTCCCTTGGGAGCGGAGCCAGCGTCCCTCTGGAGCCACCCGAGAAGCCTTGCTCCGTGAGTCACCGGGGTCGCTTTCGCAACTCCTGTCCCTGCTCCCAGCTCCGTTCACCCCGGCACACCCAGGGAAGCAAGAGACAAGACAAACCAACCCAGAGGAACAAACTAGCAGGGGAAGGAAGGCTTTGCCCTGTGCCCACGGAATGCCCGCCGAAACCCGCACCTCGAGCTGGGAACATGGCCTGGATTGACACGCAGCTGGCCACCGCGCAGGGCCGCGGCCCCTGCGGTCGCTGGAAGGGTGGCGAATAAGCACAGGGATGAGCAATGTGTTCATCAGCCTGCAGTTGTCCAGATGAAAGCAAATCCCTATTTAGAAGCAACGGCAGCTCAGTTTTACACTCGAATATTCTTTTGCTGTTGCCGGCTTCAAATCAAGGGTTGTTGGTAACTGCTATTTTATACATGTGGTCTGCCAAAGGATTCTTTTATTTATTTTTTTTTTTAAATAAATCCTTTTCAGCCTGTCCTCATGTCTCCCTACTCTCGCTCCTTGGGGACTTTTGGTGAAAGTACCTATACAGCCAAAATCTCTTTAGTCACATGGCACAGATCAGAAAGAAAACTTGGCATCTCACTGCAAACCATATTTAGCTATTCTTTGCTTAACCTTAAAATAGATCCTGACGCTGTCTCCTGGAAACTCGCGGCTTCCATTTATTGCTATGAGAACTTGCATCCACTTGGGCTCCGTTGTTTAACTTTGATAAAACAATGTCTTTTGAAGCGGTTGCCTGTAAGGAAGGAGGCTAGGAAGTGACAGCTCTGTAAGTCGTCTTTGTCTGCCATGGAAAAGACCCTGGCAATATTGCTCATCACTGGGCTTAGGACCACTCTGTTTCCCTGTTCCGAGCTGCTCGGTGTACAGGAGGAGCTGTTTCCACTGCACGCTTTCCGCAGCGCTCCGGGCAGAAATGCAGTACATCAGCTCAAGTTTCACACTCCAGTTAGCAGAAGTATCCTCAGCCCTCTTCAGAAAGTGTGCAAGAGTGTCCGAAATTCAGCTTGTTTTGTCTGCGTGGGACAAGGACTGGAGGAAGTGTGCCAGGAGTGCGGTCCCAGCATCCTGGGACATCACAGGGAACGGGACACAGAGAGAGGGTGCAGGGAGCAGGGGGAGGGGGCAAAGACAGGCATGCCACACAGCAAGAGCAGCCAGGAGATCTTGGCAGGTTCGATAAATCTCCCAACTTGCCGGAGCTTGCCTAAAAGCGTGGCTCGCCTCCAGGGGTGCACCCCTGGCTGAGCGGGAAAGCCTCCACCCAGCAGCCCTGCAACACCTTCGGTACCTGCGACACGGGCTGCTGCATCAGCCTGCAGCCGGTGGCATCATTTCTACCCGGGACTTGCCGCTCACCGAGAGCCACGGATCGTCGGTTTGGGCACTTCCGTGGGCAAATATTCTGGAGAATATTCGCCGCTTGATTCCTCCCTGCCCAGCTTCGAGCGCTGTACAATACCGCCTGCAGCGAGCTAAAGAAAAGCAAAGTGACATGAAAATTTTATAGCTAAATAAGGCTCTGCTGCCTTGCAGCTCTGGCTTACTCGCTGTGCTGGCTGTCCGTGCAGCCACCCTCTGTCCGTCCTGCAGCAGCAGGCGGGCAGAGCTCCCTCCCAACAGCCTGGCCAAGAGACAGCACAGGGTTTGTCAGATTTTCGCTATGAAAACCGGGAGGCGATTGGCATTTTCCACTCTATTTCGCCTTTGTAACAACTGTGACGGAGAGTACGGGAAGCATGACAAGAAATGCATAATTGATTGTGTACTCGTTACGATCCCATGAGTTTCTACACGGGGAACTTAAAACCGGGGAGCGCTCCAGGCTTGCAAGTAACCTAATAGTCAGATGCGCCGTGAGGGCTCCAAGCAGGTGTGGGACAAAAGGGTCAGCCTTCCCCTTCCACCGCAAGCACAAGTGCTCGAGCATTTCCAGCCAGGGACGGATGGCACATAAGCTTTCCCCGGCTAAAAATTCAGGGTAAAGGATACTCGAGCCCCCCGGTCTGCTGTTGTGATAATACGGGGCGTCAGAGGAGACTGACGTAATTAGGGGGGAACAGGGTGTTCAGGCTTTTTTTTTTTTTTTTTTTTTTTTTTTGGTAGAGGAAGGAGAGAAGGGCATGGTATTAAATAGTGCCCAGCTCCAAACTAACACAAACAGTTCACAGCATGAAATTTCAGACCAAACACATAAAGCACTTAAAGATTAATTTAAAAAAAAAAAAAGGAGAAAAAAAGGAAAAATTCAAAGGGGAGTACTTGTGAAGACCACATACAGAAGGCATAGATGACTGCTTCCTCCTCACACCAGAAGCATCCATCCAACAGAGGTTTAATATATCCTGCCCTAAGACTTGAAATCATTCTCTTCAGAAAGGAATTAGCTCCCTTCTAATTATTTATAGACTGAAACCTATCAAAATGTCTCTATAAATAAAGCCCACTATACCACCCTGGTGAGTTTTTGCACTTGCTGTAACCGTTGTATAGCTTACCAATGCAACTGTAAAAGCATTACCTATTTTTCTTGCAGGTACGTGGCCATAATTCATCCCTTCAAGCCCAGACTCTCTGCTGGAAGCACCAGAGTCATCATAGGGATAATCTGGCTGGTGGCGTTTGGGCTCGCCTTCCCGCAGTGCTTCTACGCCGAGATCATGACGGACAACGGAACGACGAAATGCATCGTCGTCTGGCCGGATGACGTCGGATCCAAGCACCAGCTCACGTAAGAGAAACAAAAAACTGCCAATTTGTACAAAAGTTAACTATTAAATTAATTTCATCTCCAAACTGTCGGCTACAGGCAGTACCAGGAGGGAGGGTGGGGGGGAATCATGAAGCACAGGAATATGGGTTGGGGGCAGCCCCTCTAAGCTCAGTTTAAGCCAGCTGTGGATAAAGCTGCCAGGTGATCATGGGTCAGGGTAAAGAAGGGTGATGCACCATCCTCCCCTGCTTTGAAAAGGGGTTGTAAGGTCTAGAAACCCTGGATACAGGGCTCGGTGGGTTTAAGAGAAACCAGCGTGAAAAGTCTCTAAACAAGTAATCAATCCTGGTTCCAAAGATTTTGGATTTTCTCCCTCCATCAGGCAGGAAGGAACTGGGTATCGTTAATGCTGAGATGCTACATAATTAGCTAAAAAATTATGCTGCTCTTTGTGGGGGGAGGAAAAAAAAGAAGGAAAAAAAAAAAAAAGAGGAGCATGTTTCAAACATCCTAAGGTTTTATAGACTGACTTATCTGGGCACACATCTACACTCCCAAAAGCTCCTAACTCTCACAGCAATTTCCTCCTGCTTTAAAGCAAGATTGTTCAGACAGATGAAACAAGCCATACCCCGCATTTAGGGGATCTGCTGTGATTAATCACTATTCAAAGCACATGATACACAGAGCAGTTTGAGAAATCTATCAAGCAAAACATATTTATACAAAGAAGTAATGGAAGAACTGCAGAAAAGGAACAAATTGATTAACAAAATGGAAACAATTTTTCAAGCCAAACCCAAGTGTTAAACTCCCCGCATCCATTCTTCACTGTGAACACTTTTGCCCAGCTATGTGCACCAGGGACCTTTTTTTCCTTCTTGGTCTTCAACTCTGGCAGACAGCTGGATGCCTCCTGCGGTTAGTTATTACCAAACTAACCGTTTTTCACACTAATATGTGCCAAGTTCCAGGAGCTTCATGTAAGTTTGGCTGAGCTGCAGCGTATTCAGCCACTTGGCAGGCAGTTGTCCCCAGTCTGCAGAGTCACAGAAGAGCAAAAGAGTAAAATCAGGCTCACATCATGTTGGGCGATGTTCCTCCCGGGGCTCCTTGGCTGGCACCGCATGCTGGGGTACGCCAGCCTCCTGTCATTTGAGAAGGAGGGATAGCAGATAATCAGTTACATATAAGATGACTCTTCCATTCAGATGCAAAGCATGAAGTTTGTTTCTGCCACATACACGTTTTGGGAAGGATTGAAACAAGAGTTCCCCAGCATGCCAGTGAAATCTCTGCCAGCCAGAAAGGTTGGTCCTGAACGCAGCAAATAATGGAGCAGGTTCTTTCTGGGATCCCCAGCTGAACAGCAGCAGCTCCCAAACACAATAAATCACTTCATTCACCGGCTCGCTCTTCCTGAACAGCCTCAGATTTGCAGGTTTCAGTAGCTCTCCTAGAAAGGAAGTTGGAAGCAGCGCTCCTCAGAAATCATCCTGAGTGATGGATCTGTCGGGACAAATGCCTGCAACACAGACCAGGGAGAAAAAGCCATGTGCAGCCATTCATGTGCTTGTCCAAATATCGAGAAAAAGAAATACTAAGAAAACCAGAGGAAAAACAAAGAAATGTAGAACCGGGTTCCTCTGTTGACTGTGGGTCCTCCAAATCCTTCGTAGTTGAGTAAAACCAGCCTTCAAGATTTCTAGACTTCAGAACAAAGGAAAATCCTTTTCTGCAGGAAAAATGCATATAATTATGATAGAAACCAGTCCAAAAAAACCTCAAACAATGCACTACTGTGACTGCCAGTGCCTGAGAAATCTTGAATACAAAGGGACTAAATTTGTAGAAGTTTAACCAAAATTAAGAACCTTAACCACAGAGGCTTTTTTTTTTTTTTTTTTTTTTTTTCTGGTGACAGGTTAACATTGCAGCAAAGCAGCAAAACTATGGGACTAAAAGTTTCTTTTTGCCACGTGCTCAAGCTTAGGCTCCCATCCTCTCCTCCCCCTCCCAGGATGGGAACTCTAAAAGGGCTTTGCTGCACTCCACACACAGTATTAGAGCTTCAAGAGGTACCGCTCTGAGGACAATTGGGAAGGATGGAAAAACAGGCAGGGACAAACTTGCCCCATTTCACAAATATAATATTTTTCTCCACGCAGCCACTGCTCTGATGTTTGCAACCACTCCAAGGAGCAAAAACCACCGAGCGCCCCAACAACCATTTTGACAGCCTTCGTCAAAGCAGTTGACCCCACTCGCTAATGTGGCGAGTAACTCCAGAGCCTTGTCGTGCTGAGAAAGACCATTTGCACCCAGCCTTTTGTGGTCATTGCCAGCAGCGTGTGCCAGAGCCCTCCTGCCTAATCCTAGTTTTTACACTGTTTACGTTAATTTGACAGCTGCTCTAACCGAGCGAGCAGGTTGTTCCCTCCCCATAAATGGTGGTTGCTTAAAATAATCAAACCCCAGCATGAGGCAACCAGCAGAAGCTTGTGGGGTAACATGGAAAGCTAGGAAGGGCCGAGCTAAAATACAGCCAAAGGAGATGCCAGGGCTTTTGGCTGGGGTAGCCTCTTGGTGATATATAATTATCTGTGGGCTCACAGATAAAAACAGCCAGCAAGACAAATACAGCAATTTCTGCCACTCGCTTTCCGCACGCTATAAGCAGGCAATATGCCTCCCTCGCTATCTGCGGCGTCTTCCCTGCCGAATCTGTGCACCCTATTAGCAGCCAGCTACATTGTGAAGACCCCGATCCACGTTGTTTTTCATTGTTGCTGAATTAAGCTGTTAGCACTATTGCATTCATCAAGTTACTTCGCAGTTTTTGAAACGTTCCTTTTCCCTGTCTGTGATTTAAAGGTTCATATTTTTACAGCCACAAGTCTCAGACGTCTCTCTTTCCTGACTGCAGTGGGATAGCAAAGTTCAGGGCAGGTGGCCATGGACTGTAACCCTCTGATAAAAGATAAATGATATGACCCCGTCTTGAAAGAGCGGTGAATCCAGTCCAAGAACTAATCATCACAACACAGGAGATACAAGCTTTTGCTGTTTACAGAAGTCCCTGGTAACCACGTTTGTAGGCGAAATTTCTGCTTCTTTATGTTTTGGGGTTGAAGTTAATGGGAGCCAGACATACATGTCCAAAAGACAATTTGTGAAAGAGCCCTTCCAGAGACATACCGACTATGAAAACGTGCTTGTTCTTCTTTTTCAGGTATCACATTGCAGTGATCGTGTTGATTTATTTACTGCCTTTAATGGTGATGTTTGTTGCATACAGCATTATAGGAATTACTCTGTGGAGCAGTGCGGTTCCAGGCAACCACCTTAACAGAGTCCGCTACGAACACCAAGTTAATGCCAAAAAAAAGGTCAGAAGTGAAACTTAAAAATAATTACCCTCAGCGCACCAGCCCTGCTGGCTCCAATTCCAAAACAGCTTGCATTTGTTACAAAATCTTGTGGGATTGGGCATGAAAGGTTGACAAAATATTTTGGGCCGGGGGTAAAGAGCACCACCCAGCAAGTATGAACAAAATGGTGATGTACATGCACCAGCCGGCCTCCAAGGAAGAGAGGCGCACATCGGTAGGCAGTGGGCCAGTTCCACTTCAGAGAGTAAAGCCCAGTGTCCAGTGAAACTGCACATCACAGGATAAACTAGGCCCAGGAATAACACACTGGTTTTGTGTTTCTAGTTTGTGAAGACCATGGTGGTAGTTGTGATCATTTTTGCTGTCTGCTGGCTGCCCTATCACATATACTTCATCCTGGGGAGCTTCAAGGAAGACATCTACCAGCAGAAGTACATTCAGCAGGTTTATCTCGCAATCTTCCTCCTTGCCATGAGTTCAACGATGTACAACCCCATCATATACTGCTGTCTTAACCAAAGGTGAGCAGCGTGCACGTGTGCGCACAGAGAAAACAAAATCTCAATCTGAAAATGCATAAAGCTCTGGAGGTGATAACAACCGTGATTTTCAACTGCAGTCCATAGGCTGGGTAGACAAGTTAATTTATACTCTGCTAATAATGTGAGATTAGCCACACTGTGCTCACTGTGTGATTTTAAGTCAACCCTTAAGAATTTCTGCCTTCGAATAAAGCACAAGCAGCAGGTGTATGATCAGCACGGCCACACCTGCATCAGCTTCCACACGCAGACTACCTTACATCTACCCATCTTTTAAATACCTCCAGGGATGGTGACTCAACCACTTCCCTGGGCAGCCTGTGCCAATGTTTGACAACGCTTTTGGTGAAGAAATTTTTCCTAATATCCAATCTAAACCTCCCCTGGTGCAACTTGAGGCCATTTCCTCTTATCCTATTACCTGTTACTTGGGAGAAGAGACCAACCCCCACCTCTCTACAACCTCCTTTCAGTTTCAACTACCAGTTGTAGAGAGCAATAAGGTCTCCCCTGTAGCAGTAACTTGGCAGCACTAGGTTAACGGTTGGACTTGATGATCTTAAAGGTCTCTTCCAACCATGACAATTCTATGATTTCCAAGGAAGGAGGGAGGACTCTCTAATCCCTGCAATCCAACCGCTGACCTAATGCTGGGCTGCCTTACCCACCCGCTCCTCCCATGCCACCACCCGCCAGTTGCAGCCCTGAGCCCCCCACGCAGGCGCAGGGCTCATCCCCGTGGGGAGAGTGGGAGCAGCCCATGGGTGACCTGCTGAGATTCCCGTCTAGGCACATCGCCACGAGCACGACCTCGTTGTGCCAAGAGATGTCTCTCTTGCTCTGCGCTGAGAACGGGCTGCTCTCGGGACGCTGGTGCGGCAGGACGCTGAGCATGGGAGAAATAGTTATTGGCACACCTCCTGCAGCACCTCCAGTGCTGTTTCACCGGAACCCCGCCAGCAAAACGCCTAACTCCAGAGTGATGGCAGGAGGCTCGCTCCTTGCGAGCGTTTCAAACTGCATCCTGCCTGTAAGCTCGCAAAAGAAGGCAGCTTTTGCAGCACATTCAGCCAACCTGCATTTAACGTGAAACACCCAAACACATCCTCCTCTTCTCTCAGAAGGCAGACCGCTTCCTCATTCAATTATTCATGGTTTTTTAAAAAGCTTCCAGTGGGTAAACTCACGTATTTTCCTCAGATGCTCTGCTTCTCATGAATCAGCATGGTGAGCACCATCTACTGAGCACATCAAACATCCTGCCATTTAACTCATTGTGTATATTTACTTAAAATATAAGGAAATCTGATCATAAAACTCTTATTGCTCTTCCCTCCATGGATTTATACATTTAGCTCTGCAACTAGCTCCTTTAATTTCAATAGAAAGCTTTTATTTCCATGGTCATTCAGAGGTAGAACCAAGTCACACATTTTTTCGTTCTCTGTGCAATTAAAAAGATCATTTCACCATTTGATTTCTTTTCTTACACTTACAGGTTTCGTTCTGGCTTCAAATTAGCCTTCCGGTGGTGTCCGTGCATAAAAGCAACTGAGAAAGACAAACTTAAACTTACGTCCCCATCCCTTTACCAGACAACCCACAGGAAGTCAGGAACAACAAGTTTCAACACAGAAACTCAATTGAATGAGAAAAAGAAGGCATCATTTACCCTCACCGAGCTAACGCTTTGATTTTCTCCTCCCAGTTCTGGCTCTATCCTAATACACCATTTCAAGGCAGCAGATTTGTGGAAGTCCGAGGCAGGTCTTTTTTTTCTGAAGCAACTGTTTTCTATGGGACGTTTGCAGGTGCCATCAGCATTGAAAGCAATCTGCCGATAATACTTATGTCCATGTAGGTCCAAATATCACCCACCTACAGATGTGAGTTCAGCCCTCCCTTACACCAACAACTGCAATACAGAACAGAGAGATTTTGCCCATGAGGTCAAAAAAGCAGCACAGCAGACCTCAGGCAGTGCCAATCAGTAGAATATCAATTATTCTCTTCCAGAGAGCAATCTCCTGCTTTCTGTTCCACCAAGACACTTGAATCTGGAAAAGAGATGGTGGAGCTGGGGCACATCTGGCTCAGCCTGGATGGACCCTCGGGGACGCGTGGGCAGCTAAGTCCCGTAGCTCAGCAGCCCCAAGGCAGAAGAGGCTGTGGAGCAGAGCTCGCTTACAACAAAGGCAAATACTAATGCGTCCAGACTGAAAAGCCTGCCCTGAAATTTTTCTGAGTTCTGGGATTTTCAGACCTGCAATTTCGCCAGCATCATCTCTCATCAATTAAAAGTGAGAAACAGTTCCTTAAGATGTTGTAATTGTATGGATTTCTATAACCCTGTACCAAAACACGATGCCATTTTCCTATTAAACTGTGCCCAAGTGATTCCTCTCACTTCATATACTTAATTGTGGTGCCCAATTTGGATAGCGAGGCTCTCTGAAGAGTCACTGGCCAGGTGTGGGATGCTCAGTGGTTTGGTCAGGGCTCATGGATCCAATCTGAATCCATCTCCTTTACCTCCTCTTAGTCCCAACCGCAGTCTGACCCATCGCTGTCTTTTCCCAGATAGTCCCTTCATCTTCCCTTTCCATACTTACCCCATAATTATCATCACTGTTCTTCTCTTCTCAGATATGAAAATAAAGGCTGAAATATATCCTCTTCAAAGCCTGAGGCATTAAGTGCAGGCATGCAAAACAGGAGAAGCTGAAATATAAACGTTATATAAGAGTAATACAGCATTTAATACTGGTGTGATAAGTAGCACCTTGCAATCACCTTCACCTTTCATGACAGGTTTGTACATAATATCACAGAGCCATACCTTCACATACAAAAAGCTCCTACAATGTCGACAAGATCCAGTTATTTGAAATATTCCCCTTTGCTCTGTGAAAGCAAAACTACAAAGTGTTGCCAGGCTTAAATTCTGCAGTAAATTCAGAGAAAAGATTTGTGGCTTGAACTGAAAGCGTACTCAGGGATATGATTTTCCCAAGTCTGTTTCAATACAGGAACCAGCAGATATATATTCCTTCTCCACTTAATCTTCTTCACCTCCCTGGCTACTGTGGAGAACAATTATGTTACACAGAGGCCCAAAAAACTTTTCTCGCTATTGGGACAACAGGGCATAGGGCTGTATGCCCTTCTTAAAAAGTTCATTATTTGAAATCATTCAGCAGGTAGTTTCTAGTCCAGATGTTATCTGTCCAGCCCTCCTAACTGGCCAGCCTGCTCTTCCCCAGACTGCACCGCTGGGGTGCGTGCAGGGCAGAGGGAGAGCAACGAGAGGCATTTACAGACAGCCACCACCAAGTCTTTCCTCTGAAGGGATTCAAAACCATTTGGGAGGGACGCTCTGCAAGACACTCATCTCTAGGATCATACTAGAGGTTGCAAAGACTCTTGCTCCAACGAATTGAGTTCACTATTTCATATACATAAGCCATACCTCTCCCGCGCCCAACTGATGTAACTGTAAGGCTTTTAGACCCTTTAAATCCTGCAGCTTTCTAATGCAGATCTTTTTTTAGACCATACAGGCCTATCTTGGGCGCCCCATCTTCCATCACACCGTAACAGCCAGCCAGAGCATGTTTCAGACACCCAAGTGCCACGCACACGCTGGCACTGTCTCCCCTCTGCAGTCCCCGACAGGCACCGACATTTTTCTGACAGCTCACGGCATCTCTCTCTCTTGTTCGGGTGCAGAAAGCAGAAGACGATTTCTTCAGGTTGCAAACAGAGCTCCCCATGTGCCCTGAAGGACTCACACTGCAGATCCTGAGAAGTTTCTCCGCTAGAAACAGCAACGGTTAAGAAAGCAGAGACGCTCTGAGCCCTCGTTAGACACTGGAAGAAAAGGCCCGCCAAGGCAGGCGACATTATTTCCTGTGATATATGAGCCAACAGGAACACCGTGCTCCATAGTGAATACATGCAATTCTCCGTATAAATATAGACATGATTAAATACCACGCAGCAGTAAAACACCTCCAGGTCAGCAATAAATCCCTCCTCTGCACAGTTACTCGTGCTCTAAGCAGCAACGGAGACCCTACAGTCAGTAAAGAAAAACATTTGAAGAATCTCATTTTTATGGCAAAGGAACGAACAAAAAGCACAGAACGGGGTTCAGAAGTTCAGAAACACTTTATTTTTCCTTCTGCTATTTTCTTAAGAAAACAAAACAAAACAAAGTCTGCTGCTTTTAAAACCCATTCAAAAGGCTTCTGAGAGAACCCCCAGAGGAGTAGGGAGCAGATGACATTACAACAGTGGTATGCAAATGGTCTTTTCCCCAGGAAATATAAGATTTTTGTGTTCATATTGCAGTAATTACAGCTTAACAACTAAGAGGACTATGATTTTATCCATCGAGCCTAAAAGCTTTAAGTAAGACATCTCAGTCATTGCTTGGATAACATTGGAGACATTTCTTCGGACAGTTATAGCTTGTGATTCACTTGGAACAGTTTCCTAGGGGTAAGAAGTAGTCTGGAAATGGAAATCCCACCAGGTCTCCCTTTGGAAAAGAACTGTCGTGTCTTATCGAGTACATCACCTATGGTCCACAGTAGGAAAAGCTGCGCTGTTAGAAACACAAACTCACTCCCTATTTGTTATGAGCTGGATCCAATAAACAAAACGACCTACGCCAGCATCTCCAAAATCCACAGTCACCCTGAGACCAAGTTTAACTTCCACTTCTCATTCCTCCTCTATCCTGCACTGAGCCTAGCCCTCAGATGCTGAAGAGCTCCGAGCCCAGGTCCCCAGGCACGGCTCACACCACCCCTACAGCACTGCTGACAGCAGGCATAAGATTTGCAAACCTTCAAGCAATTAAAATGCAACATGTCCCCTGTGCCCAAAAACTTTCTCACCTTCTTCTGCCTCCTATTTGGGGTCATAGCTGCACATCAAGGGTGTCAAGAGATTATTCAGGCTGTAACGTAAGATGGGTTATTGGAGAAACCCAACTTCAGTGTATGCAAAAGGGGCTTTCATATACAACTCCAACACAGGATGTGCAAACCAACGGTGTAGGAGCACCTGACGCTGTGATTCTGCAAACGTTAACCCTACGCACACAGGGAGGTTACAGGCTCTGCCGTGCGTCAGACTTCTGCGGGGACACAGCGACTGTAACCTATCCATCGCTGCGTATTGGGCAAAGCCTAATATAATCACATCGGCTTTGATGCAGTGGGCTGAGGTTTTCCTGCACTGCAGATCCCCCTGCATGAGATGCACCCGGACAAACTACACGCGCCCCAAGATCTGGGTGTTGTCAGCTCCATGCCTCTGCTGAACTACATTTGGAAACACGAGGCATGGGGACCTGGGTGAAATCTACCCTGTCTGAATCTGACCCCGAATGCCCGGGAATAAAAACACACACACAAAACACAGGCACCACTGGGATTAGGTTGCAGCTCTCCCTACACAATAGCTCTTCCCAAAGCACTAAGCCACCAGCCAACAGCACCTCTTCCAGAAAGAACCACTAAACACCAGTTAACGCACATCAAAAAAGTTTAATATTTTCACAAGTATCACGTAACACTAGTATCAGAGCTACTAGTGTGCAAAGTAAAAAGACTCTCTACCCTTGCAAAACCCGTTAGGCATGCAATTTTTCAGGTAGACACACACTTAAAGCTGCAACGACTGTTTGTGACTCACATGTTACTTTACAACATTCACTCACAGTGCACCATAATGCATATTGAAATGTTATCGATAGGTAGGGCAATCCAAATCTTAGGGGAGTGGAACGAGGACAAAGAGGAGTAGCCTGCAAATTTCCATCTACTTTCTGCAGGAAAAGGCAGTAGGGAAAACCATGCAGACATCTCAAATTCATTTTTGGTAGAAGAGCAGGAATTAAGGACTACTGTGTGGTTTCCCTCTTTGCAGAAAGTGGCGTGACTTGCAAATGTTATTCAACGTTTGCCTTCCTAACTGCTTCTCAATTTAAGTAATGCAACTGGTATGCAAATATAATAATGGCATTGACTTGACAGAGGACAGGATACAGCAAGTGTATAGGATCTTTGTTGTTGCCTTAGTCCTTAGAATAAGCTGAGTCCGATTTTGGCTTTGTGGTGTATTTAGTTTATGCACCCGGGTCCTCAAAGGCAAGATCAAAATCAAACCCTCGTATTCCTTTCTGATCACTAAATCTAGCTGAGTGTTTGTGTTTTGAGTGGCTGCTTAACAGCATTAAAGATTAAAGCTTTGTGTGGAAGCAAATACCCATTTAAGGCGAGAGACGGAAGTACACACATCCGAGTGACACTGTCTAGCTGCAGATTTGGTAGAAGGTCTAGGCTGATCCAGACTAACAAGAAGAGATAGAAAATATTTTTAATAAGAACTCTTGAACAGAAGAATACAGCACAGCCTGCCTAGGGACCATATATCTACCAATTTCCCGGGTCCGGAGATTTGGATTACCCCAATCACCAACCACTTTGTTTCACTCTTTAGGGATTTCTTGCCAAAACGCGACAGATTTCGCCCAGATACACAACACTATTCACAGAAGCAATGGGAAATACCAGTGGAACCAGATCTGTGGGACAAGGGCGTTTACTTTTACCATGACAAAACAGGCATCACGGAAGCAAGTAAGTCGCATTGTCAAGTCCCACTATAGAGTTACGTGCGTGCACAGTGCTGACACACCATAATGTTTTCACAACTGCTTTATACGAAACAACAGCAGGTAGATATGCAGGAGGGAGCTGTTGCTTCCCCTTCGCTAAAAGCGTCAACACCCAGGTCTGGTGGTCAGTGTGCTGGCGGTGCGCTTAACAGGGATGCTGCAAAGAACACATTTGGTACGATGCAACGGTAGCTCTCAACGCACATCACTTGGGGGCAATTTCATCTCAGACAACAACTGATTTTTGACAGCTGCAGAAATTATAGACTGATTTTTCCATGACCTACAGATGGGGAAGGTACCAACAAGGTGAATAAGAAACATGCAGATTGGGGTCCAGAAACAGGAGATATTATTAACAGCACACATTCTATCTTGTATCCTATTTTTTATGTCATTAGTTGTATTTTTTTTTTCCCCCGATAAAGCAGTGAGTTCTGGGTTTTTACCAGTTCTGACTATGCAGTCGCTGCTTTATGAGAAAGTGCTCACAAGACAGAATCGGGGCCGGGGATTGTGGAGTTCAGTTCTGCTCGGCATCGCGAAGCCTGCATCCCACCGCCGTGATGAGCGCTGCCCCTTTCCCGCTGCCGTCCTCCGACAGCAGGAAGGTCACGTCACAGTTGGGTGCCAGGTCTTTGACTGTTTGGTGCATGATCCTCGAAAAGCTGCAAAAGAAAACAATGGCAGTGAGTGAGGGAGGTCCCGCAGCTCCTGCAGAGCGTAGCACTTTGTGGTGCTCCCCCTTTCCCCAGGGAAAAAACTAAAATGCTGGAAACTAGGGTGGATTTGAGGACCGGGAGTTAAAGGAAAAAAGCACTTGCATCCCACCCTTGCCTCTCTGTCTGCGTGGGCTTAACCCAGATTGCTAGTACCACAGCAAAGGGGAGAGAAGAGACCACGTACAGGCGTATCCTTCCCACCCATCTCCCTCCATACACATCACAGATGGGCACTAGTTCCTCTCCGCCACCAGCTTTTTTAGACTCCTGCCCTCGCCTGCCATTGCTTCCCAGCACCCCGTCTCCTCTTCACACTGAACAGAAACATCCTCCAAAGAGGCACCAGGCATTTCAGCATTGCTCCGTCATTGCCTTTGCATAGCCAAGAGATCCTTCCCTCGCTGCGCGGCTTCCAACTGTTCGGCAAGCTGCATCCCCTTCAGTTTGTCACCGCCCCAAGAATCCTTCACAAGTCCTCCTTGATCCTCTCATTGCCCTTTAGAAAGCCCTGACCACCCCTGACTAAGACTTCTTTTCCCTGGCTCTTATCCTAGCAAGTAAGAGAGACCAGTTCTGTGCCTCAGGAAGGGATGTACAAGCAACGCGCTACAGATCACAGGCAAGCAAACACCGAGAAGGTGAATACTCACTGTGGATGTAGTTTGTACAGAGTCCCATCCACACCAACCGTTATCTCCAGGCGCTCTAATCCTCTGTTCTCCCTAATTTTATCTACAACCGCAGCCATTCCAGCGCCGCACAACTGAGCTGCTCTCCTCGACACTGCTCCACACACAGTCTTGACGATGATGCTGTCGTCGCAGGTGCTGTTGAGCCCCAGCTGCTGGAGGATGGCTCGCACCTGCAGCAAGGCTAACCTGTCACTGCAGAAGCAGAAGAGCCCAGCGTTAACTTCAAGGTTGCCTCTCAGTCAAGCCACTGCCACAAAGCCCACTGCATTGATGGCTGCATCCACGCACCCACACCAGGCAGCAGCCTTTTCTGCCAGCACAAGAGGCCTCGGGGAATGCAGATTCGTTCACCCCAGCACCGTGCTGCAGTGCAGGACAGGAGCGCAGGTGCCAAGGGAGGCTCCGACTCCACCTCTCTTTTCTTACCAACAGGCATTGCAGGAGAATATGACCAGCTTGGGGTTTTTCCCCCCGATAAAGGCTCAACAGGCTTTGAGATTACTTTAAAACACAGAGTCCAATCAATAAAGACACAAATATCCAGTAAAGAAGTGCTCGTTCAGCTAGTGTTCACTCAGTTCGACAATTATAGCTAGACACACACAAGGGGCACAGGGAAATGGCTTGATTTCCAAACAAGCAAGCAAAATGATACAGTAAGGGAATCCTTGACAGCCCTTCCCATGATTCAGCAGTGAGCATTGCTAGAAATGCAGATGATGTTGTAAAGAGTCTTTCTGCACATGCGCAGGCTCTTGCTGAAATAAAAATTATCTCTGGAGAACCAAGCAATGCTCTCCTGCTGTCCCTCCCCTCCAAGAGTGTCACCAGATGAACGTTACCAGAGTGTTTCATCCTAAACAGCCTCCCGTGCAGTGCTCTTACCTTTCAATCTGAGAAAGGAACTTGGTTTCAAAGATATGTCTGGTCTTTAGCGTCTCTGAAATCTGGCCTCTGAACAGGAACCCCCGTTTAGTGAAGTCGATCAAAATATTGCGAACTATTTCCCCCAGGTACATCCCACTGATCATTTTCTCGTACCTGCAATGAAAGACAGCGGCACAGCTCAGAGGGATGCTGCTCGCATTTGCAAAGGCAGCATCGCAGCTGCGTTATCAGCCAGGTGTCCTGCCCGCGCACATTTGGGACATGAAATACACAACCCAATTTACACAGAATGGCCATTTGCTAGAAAAACTGGGCAAGAAAAAGCGTGAAGACTCAGTGGGAAGTCTTGTGAGCTGCGCTATAAACACTTCATCTGTTCCTCACTGCCATGTTCCCCCAGCTAGGCTGTTGTTAATGACGGCTGGTGTTTGTCCCAGATGGAAGAAATGAAAACCTGTCGCCAGAGAGCAGAACAATGCCCAGATGAAAGCCAAATTTAATGTGCATCCCCCACTGACAGCCCTGAGTGGACCCCAGGGAAAACTTGTCTCCACTGCACAACATTTGGGAGCCCTCTTGAAGCCCGGCTGAGGCCTTCAACAGAAAAAGCTCAACGCAGCAAAATTATAGGAAAACCACAAGGCAGAGTCACTGCAAGTGCAGCATTTTTAAGGGAGTCCTGTGCTGCAAAACCCTGTGAAAGATAAAACATGTGAAAAGGTATGTCCGGCATTTTCGCAGGATCACTGACCTGTAAACTAACAAGCTGGAGGGGCCAGGGTTGGTTTATGCTTTTCAGTTAATGCCAGCACCTGGTTTCCAGTAGGGAACCAGTGGTCCAAAAACCACAGGGAGTAACCAAGCTGCCTTGAACCCCTCTTGCCCCCAGCTTTGCACACAGGACCCGAGTTTCCCATTGGCAGGCCTGCCCCCAGGCTAGAGAGAGGGAATATCTTCCACCTGCAGACCTCTTCCCAGCACACGACACGGAGCAGTGCACAAGCAGTGCCTGGCACTGGTACAGGGCAGGAGTCTGCTTTGCACTTCTTCCCCTCCGGCATCGCTCCAGTTTGAATGGAGCATTTTGGGGTCCGTGAGCTGTGCCCTTACCAGTGAGAACTGAACACTTTTCCATTTATTGAAAAGTGCACTCAGTGATGCATCCTTTATTTCACCTCCTGAAGCCCTAAAGCAGGGTTTCTGCCCTGGATTGAGCAGAGCCCAGCACGCCATCCTGCTGGAAGCAGGCCATGCAGTCCATTTAATACTATGAGCTCTCTCAGGCTTGTACGCAGCAAGTGTCCTCCCTCTTGAGTGCCTAACTCTCTGGAATAAATTATTCCCCCTGGCAGTCTCCGCTACTGCCTTTGGCTGCTTACTCCATGCCAACTCTGCCGCTGCATCAGCCTCTGCCTCTCTGGGTCTGTTTGAGCCCTAACTTCTAAAAAGCTTCCCAAGGGAGCCGCCAACTTGTCTGCATCCCCCAGGTTTTCAGGCAGATCTACTCTAGTCACAAAATCTTTTTAAAAGCTCCTGGCATCAAAGCACTGCTGCAGAGAAATTATGCAAAACTGCAGTCTGGGCATGCAGAAGTCTCAGCTGGTTTCATCAGCACTGGATACATGTCCTTGTCATCCCCTTCTTGAAGGGGGCAGGGAAGCACTTGCACAAACAAGAGCTGGACCCCCAGAATGAGACCCAACCTCCAGAGCCAAGAAAGGCAGGTCTTCTAACATGACATATTTCATCCAGAAAATTGCCTGAAATCAGACCTGGCTGCAACTGCTAGAAAGCTCCAGACTGCTTTACAGTGAGCAGCTCCAAGGAGCTCCAGCTCCAGGCTGGTCTAGGCTGAGGATTTCTAGAGGCAGAGCCCTCCGCAAAGAGAGTTCAGCTAAAAGAGATTAAACTGAGACCAAGAGCAAAAGAATGACAAACCATCTTAAACCTCTCAGTACAACGTGGGATGAGAAGAAAAGGGCCTCTTAGTAATTTCAAGACTCTTGAAGTTCTCACGAAAAACCCTGCTGCAGTCCCACGGCAGCAAATAAGCTGCAAAAAAGCAGCGACTGGGAAAAGCAGAGAAGAAGGAGATCCCACAGGATAGCAGGGCTGCAGTCATTTTTGACTCTTAACTTCTCCCTTCTCTGACTGGGAGAAATCCAATTCTTTTAAAAGCATTTAAGGCAGCCTGGCTTATACTTAGCACACCATTTATCCCGCAGTACCTTTGCTTTCCAGCATTTAGTGAATAGTCATCAACTGCTTTGTCATATATTGTCCTGATATCGTCCAGGCATCCATTATCCCCGAACGCTCCCCACTCCGTGTTCACGCACATCCGTCCTTGCTCACCCTCCACCATCTCTATGTTTCTCATCTCTTCCATGTAACAGGCATTGCTGCCAGTTCCTGAAAGAAGAAAACACTGAAATTACTCTTTGTTTGGAAAAAAACAACAGCAGAACAAGCACGACAGCCCTGACAAAACCTTTGGGGGCATCTTGAATGTGCTTTTTTCTGAATGATGAAGTCAAATCATCATTTGAAACGTCACAAAAAACCTCCATTCTTCAATAATCCTGAATTGAGGGAGAATATTACTGTTGTGGCGCACCGCTCAGGGTGGCTGGGAGAAGAGGCTCGCCCAGGCCAGCTGGGCTGAGGGTCCCCTGCTATAGGGAGGAGCGGCAGCACGGCACTTTTGGCACACCAACCCTCAAGTGCTTCTGAACACAAAACTGTAGCAAGGAATCAGCTGGATTTTTAAGTTAGGAACCACCTTCCACAAAGCCCACAGACCCACAAAATTCAGGGGAAAATCTGCTGAACTGAAAACCTCAGCAAGTTCTGAGGCATCAGGCAAAGAAAACCCCAGGGGTTTTACCAGCTAATGGCAGGGTATTTTTTAGTTCTTGCTTGGTTTTTTTTTCTGATTCAAATTGCTTAAATAGTTTCTCTGGCAGGAAGGTTACTTCCATGTTGAAATGATGCCATATCTGATTCTACTTAAAGGGGATCCTAAGGAGCGCAGCAATTACAAAGTGCTCCATGTACACAGAGGCCTTAGGGAGCAAAGCTTTATTAGCAAAGAGAGGCAGCTTTTGCTGCTACCTGGGGCAAAAGTTTTCCTGAAGTTGCCTACTGAACTCTCATTTAACCCTGCGCCACAGATTCTGCACCAATTGTATCAGCAAGTCTGTTTTCCTTTGTCATTTTTTTTTGGGTACTATATCAATAAAGTCTGAGCAAAACCAGATCCTCCCACAGTCCTGCCCTGTCGCAGGAGAGCTGAGCCACAGCATGGAGTTTGGGGGTAAAAGTCTGGGCTTGCAGACCAAGACCCAGGTTTGCAGGACCAAACTAGACCAAACCCAGCTGTGGACCATCAGCACTGGCCAACCTCCCAACGCCAAGCCTCGTCGTCCAGAATGAGCTAAGTAAGGGCTGCCTGAATATGTGGATACCTGTTAAATACACACTGTTAGACTGACAGGCTTTTAGATGATCTCCTGTTGCCAGCAGATGAAAAGCAGAAACCTGGTCTCATCAGTGACAGTTTCCAAAGTACTCAGCAGAGTAGGCTCAAAGCATCACCTCTCCTGGGCAGGAGAGGTGGCACTGGGCAGAGACAGGGCACCGGCGTGACGTGAACTCACCCTTGCAAGAATATTTTTCCCTGCCAAGCAACAGTGGGAAAGCTCACCCACCTCCCTGCACTGGAAGAGCAGGGCTCGGGCAAGCTATTCAGCAGGCGCCGTCAGCCTGGCCACGGCAATCCAGGCGGGAAGAAGGAGCTGTCGAGAGCCCCGGGGCTTTCGGTCTCATTATCCCAGATGTACCCAGGCCACCTCCGACCCCCTGGCTCTGCACACAGACAGGGCTGGCTGGAGAGCATACCTGGCAGGGCTTCAGCAGATGGTCCTCAGAGGATGTTCTCAGCACCCCAAGGACACGCTATCCTTCCTGCCGGGAACTCTGTCCCTGAAAACTCACCACTGACAAAGCTGCGCAGACACGGCTTCCTACCCACACTGCACTGTGCTGACTCATCCTGGACATTTTCCAGCTGTCTGGAGGAGAAATCGGTGGCCTTTTATTTTCCTACAAGCCACCTCGCAACTGAAAGTGTCCTTAAAGCTTGCAGGTGCTTCGTCCCCTTCTCTCCCACCGAAAACTCATTTCTCTGGAGAGCTTTGGGAATTCACACCGCCTTGTGCCACAGGCACCCCAAGTGTGGCATTTGCAAAGGCATCAGCAGTCGCCTGTGGAATTATCTCAGCTGTCTCACTGCTGGGAAGGGAGCTGTCAGTCGCTTCACTTTGTCTATCAGAGCTTTCCATCACATGCTATTCGGGAATTGCAGCTGTGCTTCACAAGTTTATTCCGAGAGACCACATGCTCAAGGGAAGCTGTGGGCTACCTGAACACCCCAGCAGGGAAAATCTTACATGCTAAACTGACAGATACTCCAGGAGCTGGTGAAGCTACCCAAGCCCATGGTTGCTCGCTTCCCCAGCCTTCCCAGTTAAAACAGGCAGGATTTGTTCAGCATTACAGCCTGTGCTTATCTCAGCTGATCATGCACAGAACGAAGCTGGCTGTTGAATTTTGCCCTTAATTCCTTCATGCAGCTTGCTTCTGAAGGGATAGCTGTTAATCTCAAAATCTCTCAATCCTGGTCACCCTAGCTCTATTTTCAGTTAACCACAGGGATGTCTCCACAAGAATACAGACAGATGTGTCGACATACTGTTGAATAAAAAAGTGCCAAATAAAAAGCAGCTCCAATACGTACCCACAATGAGTCCTATTTCACAGTTTGGGTCTTCATAAGCACAAGTCATCATTGTGCCCACTGTATCATTCACCACGGCCACCACATCCAAGTCAAACTCCTTTGGAAGAGAAAAATAAAACAGTGAGAACTCTGGGTTTGGGGCAATGCCTCACACCAAAGGGAACACAAAAGGAGTACACCATTGGGAGCTCTGTCACAGCACAGTGGAAACAAACAACTGAAAGTACCAGCCTGATTTTACACATGCAGAAATAGGAACCTAATCTACTAGCAGGTAGCTAAGGCTCCTCACATGCTCTACCTGCAGTAGACTATGTCTTCAGAAGAAAGTACATTCCTGGCTGTTCTCTTTAGTTTAGACATATTTAAGTACAGATCTTGTATATAGACATATGGTAGAGAGCTATTGCCATGCTATATTACAGCAGCATGGTAGCAAATCCCATAGCAAAGGTTTTTAAGATCCTCTTTTCACTTGCTGATAAAACTCTGCTAAAGTTAATGCTCCCCTCAGGCTATTTTTCTTCCTTTCCTAGAAAGATTCAGCTAAGCTGCTTGAGGCTTTTTCAAGAACAAGGGTTGGGAGGGGGGAAAATTGTCATTTAGGGTGCACTGAGGTTGACTCCTGCAATCACAGAATGGTGTAGGTTGGAAGGGACCTTAAAGATCATCTAGTTCCAACCCCCCCTGCCACGGGCAGGGACACCTTCCACTAGACCTGGTTGCTCAAAGCCCCATCCAACCTGGCCTTGAACACCTCCAGGGATGGGGCCTCCACAACTTCTCTGGGCAACCTGTGCCAGTGTCTCACCACCCTCAGAATGAAAAATTTCTACAGAAAAAAAAAAATCACTACATTGAAAACTCCTGCCTTCTCCATGCTCTGATGCAGTGAAAATTGCCACAGGGTTTGAAAGAAGCCTTGAAAGTTCTACCAAATTTAGCAAGTTAGAAGTCTCGGGGTGGGGAAGAAATGAAACAAATATCTAGTGTGGCTTATTTTGAGTAGCAACTTTGGTTTGGTGGCTGAACACTCCCATTTCCACTGCGCACCCTCTAGACCATCCTACGTGGTGGTCAGGCTACACGCCAGCATCAGAGCCAGCTCAGCCACATGGCATGGGGGGCTGCTGTATCTGGACCTGCTGCAAGGCAAACACCTTCTGTGCAGGACAGGAGGCACAGCCCGTTTCCTCAAGGCACACAAACCCTGCGAGAGGGAACCAGCCTGACCCACAAGGTCTGTCAAGTCTGGAGGGGAAGGAGGAGGAGGAGGAGAAAAAGAAAACAAAACCAAAAGAAAAATCACCTCTCTTCTTTTAATTCCTTCTCTAAGCAAATATACTACATCTTCTCCCTCGCAGTCTGTAGCTTTGAAGCCTTTTGTCCAATTGAGAAGGATACCCTAAAAAGAAAGAAAATAGGTTATCAAGTTTACCAGTGTACTACAGATCGCCCCCAAAAATCCTACAATCATCTAAGGGGCGATCACTGAGCATTCCTCTCTGATAACTTCCCTGCATTTGCTCACCTCCCCAGCCCATAAAAGCGCAAAATCACAACACTTCACACAGGTGACCAGAGGTTATCGCACACTGCAGCTCCGACCCCACGGCCCCAGCAAATGGCCATGAATATTTATGGCCAGTCAGTACACGGACTCATAGAAGCCCTCAGCTGGAGGAGGAAGTTCCCCAATATTCACCAACATGGGCGCTACATTTTGCTGAACAACCTCTCTTCTCTCTCAGTCGCACTCCAAAATCTCCCGGGCTTGACCAAGCCTTCTATCATCAGCAAGAAGACAACATTTTAGAGCTGGACATTTGAATGCCATTCCTAACATCACTGCCTATTTCCTTCTTCCTTATGTATGAATACTCACCTTATTTTTGCTAAAACTCAAATTTTATTCTGTACACTTAACATTTCAAATGCTTTAGTGTGAGGTTATACAGAAGAGTCACTATGAAAAGGAATATCTCCTTATATATGGGGAATTTGCTTCTAAAATTACTAATCATGTTTTGTCTCCAAACCTCCAGAGCAATGAAACAAACTCAAAAAAAAATTAAAAAAAAAAAAAAAAGGGTGACAGAAAATACGTCTTCAAAAAAAGTGCTAAGTAGACAGGAAACTAGTAATAGCTGCACAGGTGGATTTGGTGAAATTATGTGGCAGTGAAATAGTTAAACATGAAAGCAAAGAGAAAAAGGGTATACATGACAGGGACACGCTGCAGGCTACACTGTCACCCGCAGGGTGACATAGCCGAGCAGGCCCTGGTCCATCAGCTCCATCCAGGGAGACCAGATCAGCTGGGGAAGAGGAGCTGGCAGCAGGGATGGACTTTTGCTTACTGCTCGCAGAACCTAGGAAGCATCACAGTCCAGCAGGTTTACACAATCGGAAAAAACACAATACCTTAAAAAAAGGGATATCGCCACCATGAAAAATTTAAACACTCTTATCTTTCGCAGCCATGGGCTGAGCAGCATTTGCATTACTACCTTTAAAGGAACTACTTATGGAAACAGCTGCAGTGGTCAGGGACAGAGCATGAACGCTCCCCTCGTACAACCTGCCTGTAAGCGTCACGTAGATGGTACGAAGGCAGAGAAATCAGGCCTAGCACAAGCATAAAAGCAGATTCAAAAGATACTAAGGAACTTACAGCATCCAGACTGGTCTGCTTGCAAGGGAAGGAAAACGTGAAGCCAAGAGGAAGACGTGCGCCTTTTATCCCCATATAATCCAGGAAGTCAGAAATGCAGGTAACGATGTGATCAAACAGCTTTAAAGAGAAAAGTCATGCATTTGAAGTTGTACATGTTACACACTCTTATGAAGGTATTGAAAAAGTAGCAGTGCTACTAAAGAGAAACACAAATGCTCACCTCTTCTCCTGTTCCCTGCATCACCTCTATAGGAATGGCATAGATCTTGTTGTGCATTTCAACTGTTCTCCTTTTACCGCTGCGGATTTTCACCAGCAAAACTCTAAAGTTTGTCCCTCCAAGGTCAAGTGCCAGAAAGTCTCCGTTCTCTGTAAACGAATATGTGTGTGTATTTAAAGAACCATAAGCAAAATCTTAAGAAGTGCTTTTCCCCAGATAGCACTTTGATACAAAATCTCTTAGAAACTCTCAGTTGGGAAGATCTTCATCACAGGAGGATTTTGGAGGCTGCTCTGAATAATCCAGCCCTTTTTTTCCGTGGTTTTTGGGTTTGTTTTGTTTTAAACCAACAAGGGAAAGAGGACCCACACAACTGTTCCCTGAGAGAAAGCAGAAACTTGGCCAGCCACCCTGAAATGCAAAGAACTACCCAGGTTGTGCGGACAGGGTTCGGTTGGGTTTGGGTTATGCGTTTTCTCCCCCCAGGCTCTGGCTTGCTTGCATCCTGGGGCGAGGACACAGGGCCGGGCTGCCAGCAACCGGCACAAGGGCAGCACTGGCTGCCCTGCCCAGGGCTGGGATTCCCTCCTTTGGACAGCTCAGGAGGCTCTCCTTTCATTGCACCAGATCTGCTCACCCTCCACTGAACCCAAACCCCATCACCAGGAGCCTATTTTGGGCACCCTGCAGCCGAGCCATGCCTCTACCTGTCCCATCCGGTGTGCTGCGGACGAAGGTGGGCAGCATTTTCACTTTGGCAGTCTCATGTGTCTTCTTCTTCAGCCCTGCTTCCATCTCTGCCCTCATCCTCTTCTTCACCTGCAGCAGCTGCTCGTGGGTGAGCTTGAACTCGGCCAGCGTCTCGTCGATGAGCCGGTGCTGTTCCGACAGCCGGTATGCCACCGCCGTCACCATCGCTGCTCCCTTCCCACTGCCGCTCTCCGACAGCAGGAACCGCACTTCCGAGTCAGGCACCAAGCGCCGGGTGGTTTTGTGCAAGCGCCGGGCGTACCTGCGGGGAAGGGAGGCTGCAAGCCCGTCGCCTGCATTGCCTCCCCCCCACCAGCCCCCAAAATCTTTGCTGCTGACATGGACCAACTGCAAGGGGAGCAAGAAGCCTCCTCACACCCAAACCAGCTACAGCCTCCCAAGTAGGAAAACCACCAGGGAAGAGCAGCTCTTCGCTACGGCCTCTTTTCTCCTGGATTTCTAAGAAAAGCCAGAAAAAAGCAGAGGGGAGCATCAGAGTCTTGTTCCCTGAACCTGACCCACGATAGGAGAAACCACCTGGCTCCAATGCTGCTCTGATCTTCTCTCCTGGGGTCATCAAGCTGTCCTGAACTCACTGGGTTAGATGGTGCGCGGAAACAGTTCAGAAACGAAAACTGCCCATGTATGTTACCTTAACACACCCTAAACCTGCCCATCTGGAAAAGCCAGTCAAAATAGCATTCTTGGAAATGCACCAAACCCTGTTACCAGGACCAGGTACACCCACAGCAGAAGAGCTCAACTTCCTCTCTGATTTCTACATAAATCTAAACAGCTGTTTGATTAAAAGTGTAACTTTCAAGATGGCGAAAAACAAGACAAAGCCAGTTTTTAAAAGGCCACAGAAATGTAAGCACCATTTTTTTCCTGTGGTTTCCAAGTATATCTTCAGAAAAGACTTGAAAACAATAGGGTTCAGCACAGTCATTTTCAAAACAACCGCATTTAAATTGAAAATGGAGATCAAGATGTATTAATGCAGGTCTCCTCAAAGCCCAGTCCATAGGCACAAAGTAATATTTTGTACAAAGAAACTCTCCTTCCAAGAGGTCTATTGAGCACCCTTAATGTATGTACTCACACCACCATATTTTGCACTGATATTGCAGTATCCAGTTAATTTGGGTTTTGGTTCTTTCCTTTGTGGTTTTGTTTGGGGTTTTTGGTGGGGTTTTTTTTGTTGTTTTTTTGTTTGGTTGGGTTTTTTTGTTTTTTTTTTAAATAATCTCACCCTACTTCTTCAGTTAAAAACATCTCTCCTTTCCACTGAGCTCCCCATCTCAGACCAAACCCCCACACCCATGGTTCGGGTGCCTCATCTCACACCCAAACTGCATGCCCGGGTGACATCTTGGGGTTACATGCTCGACCCTTCGCAAACCATGGCAGATGAAGAGCATTAAATGGCAGGAGCAGAGGGACTCACTGCGGATGCATCTTGTAGAGGGAGCCGTCGACACCCACGGTGGTCCGGAGACGGCCAACCCCTTTGTTATCCCGCAGCTGGTTGAGGATGGCACCCAGTGTGGAGGCCACCAGGTTGGCCGAGCGGAAGGACACGATGGTGCAGACATGCTGGACGGCGATGCAGTCCTCGTGGGACGGCTCCACCCCCAGGCGGGTTAAAATTTCTTTGGCTTTGTTCAAACCTTCTTTACTCCTACAAAGAGAGAGCAATAAAGGGTGGGGGAGCTATAAAATGCAGGACAGGCGCATCCAACCATGGGTGTCCCTGCCTGGGGTTTGAGAAAGGGGTTAGAAAGAAAATTTCTTAGGGATCTGGACTAGGAAGCTCAATGAGGCTTGAATTAAAATGCTCTAAATATGTGTTCATTCACAGATAGAAACAGCTTTCCATTAAAGCCTGGTGCAAACATGCTGCCTACAAACCACGCAATTCCAGGTACTATAGCAGCCACCCTAATGAGCAGGATGATTACTCCCATAAGTACCCAAGGGCCTGCCCTCCTTCAGCTTTGTTTAGCACAAGGCAACAGGTACATTGTGCCACTGAAAACCTGTCAAAAAATCAAATCTCTCCAACACAGACCGCGTTTTCCTTGTGCTAGATGGTCAGACCAAGTCTCATACCAAGCGAGCTTCCTGTACTTCGAAAGCACAAAGTGTGGGACCGGGACCAGCCCCGTCCTGCAGAGCCTGGGCATCCCCCAGGAGCACAGCATGTAGCTCAGGCTGCTGTTGGTCCAACAGCGCCGGACCCAAAGCAGAGCAACAATCCCATGACGGCTCCTTCAGTGCACCCCCAAGAAAATAACTTCCAAGCAGTTTTACAGACCTGGAGGAATTAAAATGTTTTTTCATCACACTGATGCTGTAAGACTTCAAACAGCTTGTCTTCTCTGGAGCAGGACGCACCAGCCCCACAATTCAGCACAGGCCTGAGCATAGACTTAATCCCACGCTCGCTTGCTCATATGTCTCAATAAATTAAGCCCAGTGTGAAAAACAAAACCCTGAGCGAAGGTTGCCTAAGTGATTTCATCCTAATGGGTCTCTTTTCAGGTTTTTACAGCCTCGCTGAATTTCTGTCTCTTGCACTGCATTTTCCCACATTAGCACCCAGCCTGAGAGCAAAGTTTCTGGCAAAACCATGTGCAGCTCGGTCATTTCCCAGACAAAAACACAAGGAGTATATCTTGTCATTACTAACTGCACTCCATACATCTTTTTAAGGACCCTTGAGTCTTGCTAGCATCAGCTAGAAATTTCATAGAATCACAGAATAGAATCATAGAATCGTTTAGGTTGGAAAAGACCTTTAAGATCATCTAGTCCAACCATTGACCCCACTCTACCAGGTCTGCCACTAAACCATGTCTCTCAGCACCACATCTACACGACTTTTAAACACATCCAGGGATGGTGACTCAACCACCTCCCTGGGCAGCCTGGTCCAATGTTTGATAACTCTTTCAGTGAAAAATTTTTTCCTAATGTCCAGCCTAAACCTCCCCTGGCGCAACTTGAACCCGTTTCCTCTTGTTACTTGGGAGAAGAGACCAGCTCCCATCTCACTACAACCTCCTTTCAGGTAGCTGTAGAGAGCAATAAGGTCTCCCCTCAGCCTTCTCTTCTCCAGACTAAACAATCCTAATTCCTTCAGCCGCTCCTCATCAGACACGTTCTCCAGACCCCTCACCAGCTTTGTTGCCCTTCTCTGGACACGTTCCAGCACCTCAATGTCCCTCCTATACTGTGGCACCCAAAACTGAACACAGTACTCAAGCTGCAGCCTCACAAATTTGAAGCTCCACGGGGATGTGCTCCCTACCTATAACCAAGGTGCTCTTCAGGGAGTGAGGTGGGATTTCAGGGCAAATTTTGCTGAATTTCTCAGTAACTGCATTTTTCTCATTGTTGTTCAACGTTACATTGGTCCATTACATGGACCTCTGTGGCTAAGATGAATGAACACACACATTTAATGGAAAACTGTTCAGATAAGACGGTCTGCAGGGACAGGAGTAAAACAGGGCAGGGGCCAACAGGCATTGTAGAAGTTACTGGCTGTTCCCTTGGCGTTGCACTCGCCATCAACAGTACCTCTACACATGTGCACCAAAATCAGCAGCACTTCGAAAAGCCGGCCCAACGACTACATTACAAACTATCCCAGTGATCTGAATTTTAAAAACGCAGGGGGAAGAGCCAGTAAGTACTGACCAAAGGGGTGATGACACCGTAAGAAACCAACTGGTGCATAGCTCAGAGGTCGCCATGTAGCACCCGGCACTGCCTACGAGACTGAATGCTCTGCCTTGTCATGCTTGTTTTCTTTCTGCCCAGCGATTCCGTGGATACAGCAAGGAGCGACACAAGTATTTGCTAGGAGGCACTAAGCCAATTCACTCCTGCGTTTAGCTGCAAGGCTAGCAACCTCCCAGTTTTTGCGAGGAGGGCGAGAGGTAGCACAGTGCATACCCTGTAGCTGCAGAGACCGATAGGCTTTCATAGTTCCTCCCGACACACAAAAAGGAAGAAATCTCAGGGAGGAGGGCACAGGCTGCCTGCTGAAGGTCCCTACGTGCCGGCTCAGCACTAGCACTGGAGGATGGCAGCCACCTCCAGAGCAGCACATCTCCCCACAAAGCAAAAACAGATGCTGGAAAATTAACAGAGTCACCGTGAACCCCAGGGGGTGAGAAGGGGGAGGTACTCACTTTTCTATGGCAGAAACGTGCTTTGTCTCAAACTTCCCTTTGGTGAGAAGCTCAGGGGTGATTCTCCCCTCAAAGAGCAGCCCCTCCTTGGCCATCTTCACCAGGATGAGCCTCACCAGCTCCCCCATGTACAGCCCACTGACCATCTTCTCAAACCTGCAGAAGAGGAGAGCAGCAGTCACCCACAGGTGACACTGGGAGGCAGAACCCAGCTGTGCCACTGCACCACCCGGCCCAGCCTGCAGTTTGCTTCACCATGGGCAAAGCTGAGCTTTCTTGAACGGCTGAACTTGTAACACAAAGGAAAAAGGAAGCATGGAGCAGAAGGCAAAAGAAGTAAAGCTCACAAATAACTGCTTCACTCACAGCTGCTTCCCAGGATTAAGGGATCCACGGTCGATCTCTCGATCAAACTCGGTCCTGATGTCTTCCAGCGAGCCATCATCTCCAAAGGCTCCCCACTCCGTGTTAATGCACATCCTGCCCTCATCCCCTTCCACCAGGTCGATGTGCCGCATCTCCTCCATGTAACAGGCGTTGGTGCCAGTGCCTTTAGGGAAAGGACATCAGAAGGTGCTAACCAAACAGGCCAGGCAAAGGGAGAAAAGCCACGTGCATGCTGCAGCAGCAATGTGCGTTACCAATGATCAAGCCAACTTCGCAACGCTGGTCATCAAAACCACAGGTCATCATAGTCCCAACGGTGTCATTTACAACAGCCATGATATCTGCATCGTAGTCCTGATGGAGGAACAAAACGTTACTTGGACCATATGGCTTCTCTGGAAAACACTGCTTGTGTTTATCACTGGTTTGCTTGTATCAACTAATTTCACAAGGAACAGGAGACAAGCAATTTGCCTGAATATCACAGCTCATCTTTTTAAATATCACCTGTTCTGTTTGTGAGTTCCCTATCCCACGTACCCAAGACAACAATGAGAGCAGACTAATGCAGCAGGCAAACAATAAAACAGCAGTAGCGTAATTCTAGAGAGCAAAGACCTGCTCTCACATAAGCACCCTTAAGCAGGAAAGAAGAGGGCTATACATGAGGGAGGTAAGAACTCTGCAGTTAAACGTCATGGAGTAATTTGATTCAGTTGCTTGAGGAGGCAATCTAGACAATATTCCCAAGTTACGTCTTTCTCATAGAATTCACTTAAAACATCTAGGAGTTTTATTTCAAGTGAAGATTTGAATACAAAAATATAAGCAAATAATGCAATTAAATAATCTATCCAAGTGACATGCAGTCATTCCTTTCCAGCTCCTTCAGTGTGTTATTCTACCTCATATCAAGTCTGATGATAGTTACTGACTATAGTAATGTTGTTCGGTGACAGTAAAACTCAGGTTTGCTTAAGAGTCCACAACTGCCCAAATAGACCAAATACTGCCCAGTTTCCAATGAATTTGGATGCTGAGTAAACAACATATCACCTGGCTGCAAGCATTAAGCAAACCCAAATTCATTCCATCTCACGCTTAGTGCTTTTTTATTTGTTTAAATCAGCAACCTGGTCACCTTCACCCTCTATAAAATCAGCAGTGAGAAACTCACTGAGCCTGAAATCCCCCTTCTGCTCCTCTCCTGCTCCCAGGGAAGGCAGTTGCACAACTCAGCTGAGCCCAGACCATGAGACACAATTTTCTCAGGAATGGGACGCATCAGTATCGCTGGAAAGCTGCAGCACTGACACACAGCACTTTCTCAGTTTTTGGAGAGTGATAAAATCGCTGAAGGTTGCCAGCGACAAGGCACAACATAGTAACTCAGTTTTGTGCTCAGTTTTTGTGAGGAAAATACAGCTTCCACAGCACAACTCTAACGTCGCTTCATTTTCCCAGCAAATGGCAAAACCGCACATCTTCATGCGAGAAAGCAGAGCTGCACCATCACTCAGCTCACACGCTCAAGTCAGCGACATGAAGGGTGGTCCCTGACAAAGAAGCGCCAGTTTGCTCTGATACAGAGTTAAAAAAAAGAAAGAAGTATAATTTACCCCACGTTTCTTGATGGCCCTGTTAAGCAGCCTCACAACGTCTGCTCCCTCCACTCCACTTGCTTTGAAGCGCTTCGTCCAGGTTATCAAAATACCCTGATAAAACAAGAGCGCAATATTCAACAGGATATCACCATAAGACCCAAATTGATTTTTTTTTTTTTCCTTAAAAACAAGACTTTATACTTCAAATGCATCTTCAGGTCTCTTTTCTTGTATGACCTAACAACCTGAGACAATTGGCAGTCTTTGATTCTCATTACAGTAAGCTGAAAGATGGGAAATTGTTTTCCCCTCCCTTCCTAGAAAATGGTTTGTTTGCAGTTTTTATTTTCAGCCCACTCTTCTCCCTGTTACTCCTCGACAGTTTTTCTTGGAAAACCATTTAATCCTTTTGGGCCATGGAAATTGACTGCTTTCAGAAAAAGCTGACTGCGCGGGACTGACTAAAGAGAAGGGATGTGATGTTTGTACGTCCAGGACTCGGCTGCAGCGGGGATCAGACTGCTGCAGATTTGCTGCCTGGAGTCCCAACTGTCCAGGCTTGTTTCCCTGTGGGACCGTGTTTATGGGTTGAGGCAAACGGAAATAATGGAAACGTAGCAATGTATGTCCCCGGTTTACAGCATGTATCAAAAAGGAAATCCTGGTATTGAATTCCTTGTCTGCAAACTGTCATAAAGAGCCTGCAAATGCCCCAGGGTGATGGCTACGTCTGATTTTTTTTCTATTTAGATAATGCCTAGCTGATTCAAAGCATTCAGTATATAAGTAAATAATAACAAAAGAAAGAAAAGAGCATTGACAGTAGTCAACAGGAAAGACGACTCAAATCAGCTCAGCTTTTCATACCCATCACAATATTCACATCTATCACAACAGTCCAAGAAGCTAAAAACCAGAAGAGCTGGAGCCCATAGGCACAAGCAGCCATTGCCCAGGTGTACATTTGGCCATACCTCAGCTTAAAAATCAGCCACGTGTCTTGCACGTGTTCATCCTCCCAACTGCGATAGCATTTAGCCCCAAAGCTACAGGGGACAGAGGGATTAGGGCAGCTCTTTCCAGACCAGGAGGTATTCCTACCACTAAACCACAAACTCAGTTTGCCTGAGTTTTGCCCCTGTGCCATCCTCGTTAGCATCCTTTTGAAACCCAGCAAAGCCCTGTGCTGCTGCGCAGGAAAACCATGGGCAAAGCCCACTCTGCAGGCACAGCTTTAATGGTCAAAAAGGCCTTTTGGTCAACGTAACTTCCATCATTCAGGAAACAGGTCAGACCACGCCGGCAAAGAGCAGCTCTTCTCAGTGTGAGCAGCCACTGCGCTGGAAGGATTTTTTGCTTCACCAGCAAGGACTCGGCAGCAGGGAGGAGTCCTTGGAGCGCAGCAGGGTTGAGGTGGGAGCCAACCACGCAGTGCCACCTTGTCGCTCTCAGAGGATCAGGGATCACCCTGCCTCCTTCTGCTCACCAAGCACAAGAAACCAGCACCCAGGCAAGCACAGCCTCACAGAAGCAGCAATCCAGGAACAAATCAGGCCCACGGAATCCAGAAAAGCATGTTTTTCAAATGCCCAAAATATCACAAAAACTCTTGGAAAGAGAGTCCGTTCTGCCACTGCTCATCTCCAAGTCTCTACAGGTGTCCCCAGCCCATCTCCCACATGCTACCTGCCTGCCCCTGCCCCACACAAGCATGACTTCATCCCGGCTGGCTTGAGCAAACCAGCCCTCAAACAAGTGTCTTTCATGCCGCCAAACAAATTTTCACAAGGGCGACTCAAATTCACACTCAACCCCAGCACGACTCTGCTGCGGTCGGTAGTCTGAGCCTTACCGTGCACCACGGCCAGGGTGGAGAGCCGCACCAAAAATCAACTCATCTCTTCTGAACTGATGCAGGAAAAGGCAGCTCTCTGTTCTTAACTACATTCAGACCCTGAGTCAGTAAGCACCCTTGGTGTCAGCTCTCAGCATCGCTCTAGAAGTACGAAATGGAACAAAAACCGTGCCTCACCTGGCCCTGCTCAGCACCAACACCTGGGGAGCTGTCGCAGCAGGCTAACCTAGAGACCTGCAAGCTAGAAAAGCGGGTCATGCTTTAACAGTGCAACCTCTGAGCATTTTGTGCAGGTTTAACTTTCCTGCATTAATTTGCTACATGGTTGCCGTAGCAACGCCATACCAGGAGGCTGCCGAGTCATTTGTGATACAACGAGCAAGAGAAGGAAAACATCATAGCGTCCTTGTCATGGGAATCTCATCAGCCACTTCATACAACGCTGGTTATTTCCATCCCCTTTTAAAGCATGGTACTTTCCAGGCGCCCTGCCCCATCTCCCTGGGTGCTGAGCACCCAGCCAGCAGCACGGCTCCACACCGCTGCTGAGGAGGGAGATCCTGACCTGGATCGGCGCGTGCACGCTCAGGAAGTTCAGCAAAATCTGAGCAAACACTGCTGGGCTGGGTCCTTCCCAGTCGTACCCCACGGAGAGGTGAAAAAGGCCGCGCAGGAGGCAGGCAAAACCGCCGCCGTGTTTACACCGTAAACCAGAATACCGAGGAGCTCAGGCAGAGGCAGTACAAAACATCGGGTGCCTCTTCGTCATCTGTTAACCAGATCTTTCAGACAGAAACACAAACACAAAAATGAAGTCTGACAGTGAAATATAAAACACTTATTTATCCTGAAAAGGAGACCTGTCTGGGATGCTGCTTTCATAGCAGGGTTTTAATAACACGGTGGCTCTTCTGCATATTATGAAAATTGTGAAATCATCTTACCTCATCTAGCTTGGATTGTCGACACGGGAAAGAAAACGTAAACCCTACTGGCAGTTTCTTGTCTTTGATTTGTTGTTTCTCCATGAAGTCTCCCAGGCATTCAGCAACATGATCAAAAAGCTGTAAGAAAATGAAAAGTATAAAACCACCACGATTAGAAATATAGTTTCAGGGAGAAAAATATTTCAAACTGCATATGAAAACAGACGAGGGGAAGGGAGAAAACATCTGCTCCAAATTTTTAAATGACATAGCTATGAAAATAACTCTCAGGCAGTGTATATTAATACCTTAATACTTAATAAATTATGAAATACATCGTCCTTTCACACACCTAATTCTGCATGGCATCTTTTACGCCCACATAAAAACGCTTTTCCTGAAACAAGTGGTACATGGCTCTCAAGCCTGCCATAACCCTTCTACTTAACATTTGGTGAGAACAAAAACGTTCTTTTAACCTTTCAATAACAGGAAGGAGCTTCTCAAAAGAGCATTTGGGATCCAGTCCCCCATGAGGTTGAGCACTTTTACAGCTTTGCAGAGTAGATCAACATCTGCGTCACTCAAGCACTGCTGAGACCAAAGAAGCCAGCACTTTGCAGAAGCCACCCAAAAAGACATCATCTCAAATCTATTCCTAAAGCACACAGCAAACAAACAAACAGGAAGCCCAGGGGATTTGTCTAAATACTTTACATGTTCCGAGAAACAATGCAAAATGGGAAGATTTTCTGCATTTTTTATAATGCTGAACTATGCAGGCAGCCCGCACCAGGCTTGCGGGTACCAATTCCCACCTTGCCACCTGGATGGCATCCCTTGGCAGTGCCCTGCGACAACGGCACCACGCGTGCCCGCCAGCCAGGCCAGGAGCCAGGCATGCCAGGGAGCGTGGGGGCACGAAGGCGAGGGATGTCTCTCCCACCAAGCTATTCGGAAAGCCCCTCAGGTAGATCGCAACACTCACAGCCAAAATCAAGCCCTGGCAATTGAAGCAACGAAAATACACGTTTGTATCTATCAGCACCAAAAAGCCAGACATGCCTTGAACTGACCCGTACCAGAAATGGATGTCAAACCTATTAACAACTCACCACCTGCCCCAGAAGATAACTGTGCTTCACATTTTAATTCCCTGCAAAAAAAAAAAGCCCAGAACAACCCTATCTGCAGCATTGGTGGGACGATGCCAGGAAAACTGCCCAGAAGACTGGGGATAAATGGGAGGGAGCACAAAAAGATATCTGTTGCTTGCAATTAGCCTGCGCAGCTTTATTAAGAACAATTTACAGAGTCTTGGAGAGATGGGAAAGCACTACAGACAGGCTGCAGCAATAACAAAAAATGACGAGGAGTATTTTGTCGTTCGAAGCAGATTAAGAAGCAGTGTCTGTAACGTTACAATTTAGCAGAACACCTTAAACATTCCTAAAACGAGGTCAGATTTGATTAAGCAGAAGTACAGTCGCTTCCCAGGGAAAATGTTGCCATTCATTGTCCCGGGCAGATCAAGGACATTTTACCGAGCGCACGCAGTGAAATGGCATGGGAAAGCAACCTACGCCGCTGCTGCACTTCTGTAAGACTATTTTCAGCTGTCCAGATGAGGGAGAGAGAAAAAGGAGGTATGAAAAAAAGAAATATAGTTAAGTAATAAAATATGGCAACGTCTCCAGGAGAAACACAGAAATAACAGGAGCACATGTTTTTATTACGCTTTCCATGTGAAAGTATCTTGCTAAATACTCAGTCCTACTAAACCTTCAGCTGCTCCCAGGATTACAAACGATAACCAGCGGCCAGCCTCAAACCCCTCCGGAATTCACAGAGCAGGAAGCAGAAGTATTGGCTGTGGACGTTGCTATAAAAATCGCTCTCATGCGATGAACCACGACTGCATAGAGAAGAGACGGGGACCTGCTTTCTAAGTCCAACTGCAAAAGATCCCCCCAGGCATTCCCAACACACTCTGGAAAGTCTGTGCACCTGCCGGCGTTTGCCCATGCAGACCCAGCACGACCTGCCAAAGCTCGGCTCCGTGAGCTAGCACGGCACGCTCGCTGCAAGCAATGCATGCCGTGAGGCACTGGGGCTCGGGGCTGGCAGCGGGGCGCACCAGCGGAACCCGTCCCCCAGCCTGCACGGGCAAGTGCAGTTAACTATTAGCCACGTTCTTGACAGCACAGTAGCAGTGGCTAGTCAGTGATGCACGGTCTGGCTGTGCTACTGGTTTTAACACAGCACAGAGGGCAGGCATTGCTCAAAAGGAGAAAAGAAAGAGAGGAGGCATTTATTAAGTTTGCTACCACTGACGGTCGTAAGATTTTTCCTAAGGGGACTTGAGGAAGCATCTGTATGTGCCTGTGCCCAGATTAACATCCCAAAGCTTACAAATGCCAAATAAGTCTGACAGGACAGCAGAGGCAACGTTACAAAGTTCCTGTGGATTCCATTAAAGTAGGGCAGGCAGATTGAGGAAAAATCCAAATTCCTGTCCACCCACAGGTGTGCGATAGGGAACGGTGCAAACCCAGTATTTTATCAAAAGTCAAAGAGACGAACAGAGCGAATGCCGCAGCCAAGAGGAAAGGACCAGTCAGATTTTACACCTTTATAGACTTGAAGCAATACAACCACGAGACGCTGAGCAATATGATACCAGGCTTCATTACTTCCTCCGGCCATGAAGTTGCCTGCTCAGGTGGGGCTCCAAGAAGTCTCCACAAGGACGCATTTGGCTGGCAGCCAGCAGACTTTGGCAAGCAACTGGAGATCTGAGCTCAAGCTCAAGCCCCTGAACAGGGCAGATAAAAGGAGCAAGGAAACCACAGCTTCAGATCGGGAGGACAGCCATGAATCCATAACCTACCTCCAGTGGCAGCAGAACACAAAAAGCAACACCAAACTCAAGCCTCGGGCACACTCCCATTCGCTGAGCTGACACGGAAGACAGGCTTCTTACAAATTTTAGACCTGCTATTACACTGCTGAAGTCAATGAGAGTTTTGCCCTTGACTTTGACAGGGAACTGTCTCTGACTGGCAAAGCTGTCAGCCCGTGCCTGACAGATGGACAAAAATAGAAGTTTGAATGCAACGAAGTAGAAAACATCAAAACGAACCGTGCTAGTGAGGCATGAAGCCATAAATCACAAGCCCTTCAATAAGCTGATTATATATTAGGCTTTAAGAGTATAACTCACTGAAGTTAATGACACAGCTTGCTGAAAAACATACTAGTAGCCTACCCCATGCGGGCAGTTCAGTCCAAGCATTCCACTAACCTGGCTCAGAGATTTCAGAGAACCGCAACTGTACGCATCAGTCATAAGCACCAAATCATCACCTGCCTGTGCGCCTCCTGGGCACCCCCCATGCTTCCCTGTGAAGTCTCACAGCAAGCGTTTTAGTCATGGCTGGGTATCGTCATGGAACAACTTGGAACCCAGATGCAATTCTGATGATGCTTCCAGTTCCTGTTGTTTTCCTGGTACTTAAATACCGAGAGCGACTGTCCCCGCGGGGTCAGTAGAAGCCTCGCTCGCCCCTCTTTCAGTTTAAAAACCATGACAAAGCCTATCAGTCTGAGCTTCACGCTGCTGGTTCCCGACAGCCAAATGGCCTTGGGATATTTAAAAATTAAAACATAAACACGACAAAGCCCTGGAAAGAATGCAGACCTGAATGTCTCCTTTCCTGGCTTCTCCTTACCACCCTTACCCTGTCTCCATCGAGTCTCACCTTAAACTAGCCCGCCTTGCCTCCTCGGGACAGACATGTGCGGGCAGCCCTGCTGCTTGTCCGGTCTCCAGCTCCCGACGCCCCTCGATGGACCAGCAACCCCAGGCTCCAAACCTGCCTCCGGGCAGCCCACCCGACTTCCCTGCCTCCGCCAGCAACAGGCAGCTTAGCTCAGCTCCCCTCTGTGGGAAAAGCTGCTGCATGCCCTTTTGGCCAAATAAAGTAATAGTGGCGGGAAAAGTCTTTACAATAAAGGTATTTTATTGCTGTCGTTCAGATATCACAGCAATGCTTGTATGAGGGCTACTTACAACTGTGATTGCCATCTTACACTCACTATTGCATGGGAATGCAGCAGCAGTTATTAGACACATATGCTAAGAGTGCTAAGGCGACTACAGAAAATATATTAAGGGTAGAAATGCTGTTTGCACCGTTTTTCTCCTTGTCCTCTTTTGTTTATTCTTCCGAAACAAGCTATAAGTTTCCTGCAGGTCTCTTATACAGCTAAATAGCAGCTTGTTCTAGTAAAAAGTGCAAAAATGATGCTTTTTCCACCAATGAAAATTACCTGGTTTGTTTTACACTGACATGAAGACAAATCTGTCAGTAAAATATTCATTGTAATCCACTTCCTGGTCTTCCAAAGAACCCAACTTAAAATCCAAGTAAATGGATCCAAACCTTTTCTACTCTTGGAACATGGGAGACTAAAAAAAACCCCTGTCATTTATTCAGCAAAAATTAAGTTGAGGTTGTGCCAAAACATTCTATCAGCTTCCTGTAATTTTTGTAATGTACTTGTACTGTTCACGAATGCTGAGTTGCTCAGACTGCCAGGACAGATATGTGGCTGTCATGGGTATTTCTATCCCTCATCTAACATTACAATTGCAGGGCTGGCCATGCTTGTTGCTTACAAAGACTAAGTTGTTTTCCTGCTCTCCATTCCTATGCATGGAAAGTAACTTTACTATAAAAGTCAGAATTTTTACTTCTAGGCCATTTTTCTCCTAAGTCAGCCAAAAGTCTTCCACACAAAGACAGCAGATTTGTAGCACTCATGCATGCTCTGTTACACTCACTACTGGCTTATTTATTTTCAGTATTGACAAAGAGCTGTAGTCGAGTCCGTGCACACGGTAGGTGCAACCCTTAAGATGCCAAGGTCATTCTTGTGGTGTTTTTCTAAATGGCAATGTGAAAGCAGCTAATTCTTTAGAGAGACATCCTCAGGAAGAGAAGCTTACCCGTGTTCCGCTGCCGTGCATGATATCCTCAGGTGTATTATAAATTTCGCTTTCCATTTGTACTGTCTGCTTTTTTTCATGCGATACCTTCACCCGCAGAATTCGGAAATAGGAACCCCCAAGATCCAGTGCAATGAAATCTCCTTTCTCTATGTGGAAAACAAGACACAAGTGATTAAAAATTGTATGCAACGCAAATCTGGGAAGCATCAAGATCTGTTAAGTATAACACATAGGCAAATGCCCGGTGCCTACAGCAAGGAAGTTCTAGCTGCAGGGCGTCCATGTGAAGCACCAACCTCATTCCCTACAATTTAACATGAAGTTGGCGCAATGGTAACGCCAACCACCA
The DNA here is from genome assembly GCA_008921705.1 of Burhinus oedicnemus. Taxonomy (NCBI): domain Eukaryota; kingdom Metazoa; phylum Chordata; class Aves; order Charadriiformes; family Burhinidae; genus Burhinus; species Burhinus oedicnemus. The sequence goes on from VFFE01007679.1 coordinate 7,044,939, forward strand.
TTGATACACTTGCAGCTGTAATGAGGGTTTATCCAAAAAAGAATGGACTAACAGTGGACAGTCTGTATCCAGCCTCATGATGAAGCTGGCAGAACAAAGATCTCAGGAGAAAGCCAAAAACATGTTGAAAACAGAGACCACAAAATGAAGGGATGCCAGACCACTGATGAGCAGTCTTTTGCTGTAAATGAACCTGTGTTGTTTTGGCAAATAACAGTGAATGGTGGCTGGATTGTGCACTAGTCTAAAATCAACAAATTACACACATTATTTCACTCCCCCGAAGCTGAGATTCACAGCAAACTGCAGTCAGACAACAGAAGTTAGAGAAACGACAGCGAAAAGTCACGAGGTGGCCCTGCACTGCTGCAGGAGTTATTCAGAAGTTGTGATCCCTTGCACAGAACTCCCCAGGAGCTAGGGAAAGAGTTAGGATACCTCCATCTCCCTCTGTGGTGGAGAGGGATTTGGATTTCAAAGGCCTGAAGCCAAATCCACTACCTCCCCACCTCCACCGACTTCAGGGTGCAATTCAGGCAACAGAGACGCGTGGTCTGGCTATCTGAGGAATCACACTTCCAGTACCCCCTAGAGAGCAAGACAAATATATTTGACTGAACAGCTTGTGCTATCTCACCTTATCAAAGAGGGAGCAAACAAAGACCGTGATCGTTAAAGTCTGCGAAAAGATAATATTCAGAGAAGCAGCGTGCACACCTTACCACACAGCAGCGCGTGTCTAGGCTGCAGTTAATCACCAAGGCTCTTTGCAAGCATCCCTGTCTGCGCACGGCATCCCCGGGTTCACCGAAGCTGCTCGGAGGGCAGTGAAGGAGGGGCGCAGGGCACTTTCTCATCCTGGTTTCCCATCGATTTGTACTTTTCTGCGGTGTCAGAAGCACCCCAGGCTACGGTGGGACAAGCTGTCTACCCCCCATCCTGCACCAGCGATGCATATTGCCAGTCCCATCCTGCGGTGCTCTTTGGCTTCTTTTCATTCTGCCTTCCAACTTTAAACTATGACCTTGGGAAGGCCATTCCCAGCATCATCATTTTCCCATTTCTACCTAAAATCAATGCGGAAAGACCTCTAGCAGCTGGGAAGACCGGTACCTTTTGATGTGTTACCTCAAACTTCGGCTCAGCTCTCAGAGCCTTCTGACCCCACACTGTCACCAAAATATCAGGCATGCAATTTATCCACAAGGATTTCCAGACCCAGACTTGCCTCAGAGATTACTCTGCCCAATCTCAGACCAAAACTCCTGAAGTCTGGCTTAGTGAGCTGCTCCTCCTCATCGCCCCCTGCACCTCCAGGAGCCCCATCCAGCTCAGCAAAGGTGATGAGCTGGATGGGGGCGTCCCTTGGAGCAGGACCTCTAGCAGGAACAGCCTAAAAGAGGAAAAGACACTGCAAAAAGCCCTTACAGTTTTCCAAGGTTGCAGTGTAATACAGAAACAAACCACTGTCATGCGAGAAACCACAAAGTACAACAAGCTCCATGCAGAAAAATGTCGCAAAACGACAGTGTAAGCCCACGACTAATAATTTTACAATCCTCCTCATTTTATTGCATTGCAATGCAACTTTTCCTTCCTGCCGCTTATGACACGGGCAAATGCAGACTTTGCCGAAATATAGAGCTTGCAGGGCACCCCTACCTGTTTCTGAGCAGCGTGGCTTTAAACATGGCTTTGCTCCAGTACACGTGTTATTTCAAACGTGAACATATCCAAACTGCAGATGCAGTTCCCTTTGTCAGGTTCGGCATAACAAATTCAGTAACTCATAACCTCCTTCACCACAACAAGACCAGAAGCAAAACGTTTACCACAAGTATCTCATTAAGCCAAACACCTGAATAAACTTTATCATATGAATATCATTTGTCGAATCCAAGCCATTACTTCCAATAAATAATGGAAAAATCAACACTGGACCAGATGGCCCTTTTTCAAGCCTAAATGCACCTTGGTACATACCTCAAACAAATACTGCACTTCAGAAATATCTTCCCTGGCAGAAAATTAACAGATTAGCTTGTTTGATTTTCAGCACCATCAAGCTCATCACGAGAGAAAATTTATTAAGAGTTATCCTTTTCAGTTAAAAAGAAGAAAGAATTCTGAACTACAATGTAAAGCTTTCTGTATGCAAAGTAGCAGTTTTCTTTCAGTGTACTTCAGGAATTAAACCCACGTAGCAGCATTTAATCTGTGCTTTATAACACCACGATGCAATCAAACCTGCTGTAAATTAATTTAGGAAGATCCTTTGAAAGCATTTTGAATCAGCTTGAGAAACCATTCTGGGCGCTCTGGACAAAAAAAACAACGTTGTGGCTTTCGTAAATTAAGTAACTCTGAATGAAGCAAAAAAACCCCTGCTAACACCAACATCTCCAGTCTCCCAAATTATTACTCAAAAGCTCCTTGTTAATAAAGTACACAAGCACAGATCTGAAACTAAACGACAGTATTTTTCTGAATAGTCAGCTCTCATAATAATAATCAGACTCAGAGGAAAGAGCTTACAAGGCAGTAATTAGAGAGGAGCGAGAGAAAAGGGCAGGCTTTCAGCCTCTGGCTTTTACGGAGGGACAGCTGAAGGCAGAAATTCCCAGGTCAGCCAGGAGCCGAACCCATACTTTGGGCAGAGCAACACGGACACATCCCCCAGAGCCTTTTGGAGGAAGAGGAAGGGAGCTCGGCGTCTGCCCTGGCTGCATCTGTGCGACGGCTGAGCCAGCCGTGGCAGGCACACGCAGGTGAGTCAGGGAAAGAAATGCCATGACACCCACCCACAGCAAATATTGCTCATACCTGGGGTCAGAACATGCCTTTCCTAGGCAAGTAATGCAATGGTTTTGCCTGCATTTCTAACAGCTATCCAAAGAGACACTCGCAACGTGCGTATACAGATTATTATCGTGTCAGCCAGGAATTGTCCGGGGCAAAGCACTGCCTTGCTCTAATCCACGCTGCAAAGGCCCTGCCCGCAGCGCGCCTGTCCCGGAGGGGCTGGCAGGAGCCACATGGGCACAGGATCAAGAACCGAGCACCCCGTGCACAACACACGAGGTTGCTTTTTTAAGTAGGTGTGTAATATGTGATCTGAAATGAATGCCTTGACATACAGACACGCATACGCTCGGACCAGGGCTACCCACTGCTCTGGCTCGTGCTCGGTCCCAGCAGCATCCAGCGATCTCTCCCACCTCCCCTGGCCAGAGCACAGATCCCCTTTCCCCCATGCCGCATTGCGTCTCAAAGTCTCCCCAGTTTGTGCCATGGAAACATTTGCAAAATTACTTGACTCGCTGCAAGCAGCTCAGAGTTGCTAACCTGCAGTGCCTGACGGAGCAGGGTCCTGGGGACAGGTCTGTACTCAACCAAACACAGGCAGGAAGGAAAAAAACAGGGATTTTGGAGTCAGTATAAACACTGGGATTCCACACAAAAGTTCTCAAGTCCCTTAGAGCAACCTCTGCCCGTGACCCAGCTGTGTGCGGCAGCTTCTGGCTTTCTCAACAGGCTGCGAATTTCAACACAACATTTCAACATAACAGCCAGTAGTGCTAAATTAAGGGAAACACAGAATCCAAGCTTGTTCTCCCTTTGTTTGTTTTGTTGTTTTGTTTTTTTTAGACACAGAATCACGTTTCAACCAAAAAGCTTAAGGTGGCAGAAAGCAACAGCAAAGCAGTACTATCAGAGATTTCCACCTGCCAGACAGCACCAAGTAACACAAAGCACCAGGCTTCATGCTCTTTCACCCAATAAATTCTGGATTTTAACTCAAAAAAAAGCCTCAAAACAGGTAACTGTGTTACGCAGTTCTTGCAACTGTGCAATTTCAGCACACAGGGACATAATTTGTGGTAGGTACCAAACTATAGTTAACCAACTTACGCTACACAAGAAGGAAATCCAGTGTTCCCACTAAATAATAAAAACTATTATATACTGTTTATAAATGCATTTATATACTCTCTATATAGTATTTATTTTTTTATAAACACTAAAACAAGTAATAGGGGCATCTTGGTCTCAAATACCAACACAACATCTTTTGGGTTTCTGATAGCTCTCCATGCCACTTTTATCAGGTACAGTGAGCACGGAAAAACCGAGTCCTACATCTGGGTAGAAAAAGCTCAGTACACCAGAGCAGCAGCTTTGGAGCCGCACTCTGCAGCCTCCTTGAGCTCTGCGAGTTTGCCCGAAGACAATCTGCAAGAGGTAGCTACAAAAAGCAAAATGAATGCCAGGAAGCTCAAATTCAGCATGTAAGGGTTCACATTTCCACTGGGGAAAAAATAAGGAGGCAAAGAGATGTTGAATCAAACAGCAAATGACTAAAAGTCACTGTATTTGTTAAGACTCTAGATCACATGAGTACGAATTGCATAAATCAAAAATCTCCCTACGTGAAGTATTGACTGTTGGTGGACAAATCTCAGCATAAACGTATCGACTGTTAGGGGACTGATTGCTAGGAAGGGCGCTTCCATTGGCATCAAAGTGGGTTTGACACAGGAAACACCAAATCCTCCAGCATCTGTGGGAACAGACCTGCACGCAGAGGGGAGGCTGTCTTCAAATTGTTGTCTGGGCTTGCCAGAAAACAAATTGCTCTTGTTCTTGGTAGCGCATTGGTGTATTTCTAACAGGTTTTCCTACAAAGCACACCATGTTTAATACAGAAAACACTCAGCTCCTTACCTGAACCATCAGGAATGGACCTCACAAACGTAGGAAGCATCTTCACTGCAGCTGTTGGGTTAAAATCTCTGGAGAGGCCATTCTTCATCTCTCTCCTGAAGCGAGCCATAATGTCTATCAGCGTTTCGTCAGAGAGCCGCATGGCGTAAAGGTATTTATCAATCTGGGGAAAAAGACAAACACCACCACGGAGTGAAAGACTGCCCTGAGGTGCCCAAGCGGGGCTATACCTCTCTTTTGTTGCAAGAATAGCGTATAGCCCCACCCTGGCCCCCAGGCTCTGGCCAAGCTGACAACACAGCCAACTTCGTGCCTTGTCTTTTGACTCAAAATCAAGGAAAACATGCCAGTGCTAGGACCACGTGAGCTGAAGCCCACCCCATCCTACTGTCTTCCCAAGGCAAGACCCAGTCCCATGTCACTCTGCCTCCTCTTTTCCACCGAAAACCGTTCACCCACAGCCTCGCACCGCTATCTCCAGCCCTCGCCCCACTTCTCAGCTCTCCTGACTGTCCATGAGCTGAACAGCTGAAATTAAAAATCCCTCTTTTGGCACCTTGTCGCCGCTGGGGTGATGTGGGCATTGCTGCAGTCCACAAAGGTGCCTTGTATTTAAAGCCTTTCATTGCCAAGGACTTGCCACAGAGGTTCTGGGGCTAAGTCCCAGGCTGAGGAAAGATCTCTGTGGAGCAGACCATTTTCCCTATCCCACTCCAAAGCTATCACAGCCAGAGGGTCAGGAGAGGCAGAATTTGGCTGTGGGCAGGTAGTGTCTTCCTCCTCAAGGTAAAACATCAAATTAAAAATTGTTGACTTCTCCCCTTGCGGCTTCCCATGACAGGAACTTTCTTTACCTCCCTGGAAAAAGGAAGCAGTTCCAGTTTTCCAATAATATTTCTTTCCGTAATATTACACCCATCTTCAGCATCAGGAAGAGCGAGAGATGCTTTGATGCCTCAAAAGTACAACTTGGCCTTGGGGGGTTCTTGCTAAACACACATGTCCCACCCCTTTTACCCCAGCTGCCAGTCTATTCTTGCCTTGCTTCATTATCTGCCTTGGAAATTTGGTTGTGCAAACAGCTCAGACCGAAGCCGCACCTTTGGGAACACTTTTGCTTCCAGCTTAGCAGGACCAAGAAAATAACACCCTGCCCACGTTTTCTGTCCTCAGCAAAACTGGAAAAGCCACCTCATTTTAAACCCCAGGCCATCTCTGTGCCGAGGCCACCTGTGTCTCCTTTGCTGCTCTGGAAGCCTTGAGAGCGATTCATCTCTCAGCTGGCATTATGTCCTAACAGGACCAAGGCCACGATAAAACACCCCATGTGAAACATGTGTTTTCAAGTGCTCCATATACGAGGGACTTTGAGATGGGAAGCGATGAATAATGCCATTTGCAAAGGAAATGCAGACAATCAAAATGTAATTAAACCCTAAACTGACCGTAAAACCAGCGCCAATTTAATTGCTCCTGCAGAAAGTACTTCTGTCCGCATGTAGTCAAAGTCTGCACCAAAGATAGCGTATCTCCCCGTGCCAGATGCCCTCCCACCGTGACCAAGCATTACCAGAGCCGAGGGAGGAAGGCATGGATGGAGGGCGCTGCTGGGCGCAGCCACCCGGCCTCATGCTGAACCACAGGGCTGGGGACCAGGCAAGCCTGAACCATGGGGGCCACCGCCAGAGGCTGCGCGAGCCGTGAAGTGTTCAGTGCCACTGCTTGCCAAGGAGGAACAGAACGGTCATCAGACAGATGCGAAGTGCAACGATATGAAATGACACCACGCATTTGCTCCACGAACCGGTGAAGTGCTGGTGCAGGCGTATAGCTAAACGGCAGAAGAAGAGCCCAGCCCAGGTTCTCTGCAACAGAGGCCAAATGCAAGACCCCAAGGCAGCATCCCCACATCCCAGCTGTGGCCTGTGGCACCCCGATGGGCTGCCAGCCCCCTCACAGTGACAACCACAGCCAGTCACTGGTGTCATTCCACTCCAAGAACAAAAACCTGGATGGGATGCAGCCTCTCTGCGGCCCCAAATGCTGTGGGGATGGATGCAGAGGCTGGTGTCGGGCTGAGCAGGAAGGTCTCTCCTCTGCAGCAAACCCTGCCATAGTCGTTTGGGTTTTTTTTTTTTTAGCAGAGAGTGTCAAGCCAATGATGTCAGAGCATATGGTTATTGCCTTTTAAAGGCGGGGGGGGGGGGGGAACCCC
>VFFE01007679.1:7051898-7131702 GCA_008921705.1 Burhinus oedicnemus
TGGGGGGGGGGGGGGGGGGGGAACACCCTCTTATTAAGGCTGAGCTTTCAGCAGCTCACGCTGCCGCTCAGAGGTCTGATTCCCCAAATCTCCCGGTGAAAGCTACACTATAACACATCATTCATACAGTCAGACTTCACTGTGCAATTAAAACACCCCTCCGCAAAGCCACACTGCCGCACCCTCTTTCCAAAAACAGGGCCGAAGGATTCCCACCCCCCCACCACCAAAAGCCCTGTTGTGAACGCAGCTTTCGGCGTTTGCGTGGTCAGGACCAGACAAGCCCTTTCTCCCCACCTCTGCCCCCGTGCTGCCCTCAGCATCCACAGAAAACGGGAGGGAGGGCTCTTTTTTTCCTCCTGTGAAAAACCAATGAGCGCCGCCAGCGCCCTTACATAATTGGGCTGGACCCTCCTGCGCGCAGGGAGCATCGCCTCGCGTCGCATCGCGTTGCGTCGCATTCATCGCATCGAGGCCATCTTCACCGCTGAGACTCACGGGGCGGCAAGGGGAGGGGAGGGAGATGGGGACTAAACCTGGGTTTGAAACACAAATCACTCCTGTGTGTTACAGTTTCCAAAACTAAAAGAAAATTTAAAAATTTTTAAAAAGCAGGGGTTTTTTTCTCCCAGGCAGGAAAAGTTAGTCATTCTGGCAGCGCAGCTGCAAGGGAAAATGTGCTGCTCTCCTGCACTGGCAGGACAGGCAGCCCTCCGAGGGAAAAACCCCAGCAAATAGCCATAAATAACTGAGGGGGGGAGCTGGAGGCTGGATTATGGGATGGAGGTTTAATAACTCCCTGCTCTGCCTGCAATAAAAGCCGACCAGAAAGCAAATCTCAGCCTTATCCAAAGGGAAGCAGCAGAGGGGCCGGCAGGGACAGAGACGGGACCTGCCGGCAGCACCCAGCCGGACCCGCAGACCTGCCGAGGCTCCTGTGGCTGCAGCCCTGTGGGAGACGGGTGCCAGCCCTTCCCGGGAGATGATGGAGGGCAGGAGCAATTTCAGGCAGGCAGTTATATGGGCAAGGAGCAGAAAACGTTCTTCTATTTAGCTGCCATCTCAGAGCCATCTCCCCCCCAGGAAGGGCATCTTCCCAGACTGCCGCTATGGGAGCCCTCCAAGAGCTCAATCACTTTTCTTTTTTTCTTTTTAAATTTTTTTTTTCTTTAAAAAAAACAGCCAGACAGAATCTGTGAGCGATTTTTTTTTAAATAGGATTTCGTAATTCAAGCCATATGCACCTAATTTTTCTTGGTCACATAGGAAAGCCTTTTTTTGTCCTTGGGGAAAAGAAGAAGTTTCTGAAATTCCAGCAGTCGCAGCAGCCTCCACGGGAAGTCGTGAATGATCATAAGTGCATAATGAAACAGGCAGCACTAAGGCCCATTCCTTAAACGCATGCCTCATTCCCCGGACACTAACAACAGTCGATGGTATCCAAGAACAGAGCACTCCCACTACAATTTCAGAAATCATTAGCACCTATTTTACTGACACAGCCCTCGCACGAAAACCCTTCAGCATGTAAACATTTTTCTGCAGAGCTAATCAGACTCCGTACTCCTTTCAGCATCAGGAATATTAACCAGGAGCCAAAGCGTGTTAAAACAAGTAGTTCAGACATCCTGAAACTGTTTGTGCTTACTTACGATTTATCAGATTGGTTCCTAAAAAATCTTTATACTGGCAGGTCACTGCTACAGGGCTTCTTTTGATGCCAGTTGCTACATTTTACACCCCGTTCCATCATGCTCTTTTCAAGGTTCAATGACATTGAAATGTCACTCTTGGATTGCAAGATTTTTTTCTTCTTTTGTCACGTAATACGACAAAAAGGTATTGTTCCCCTGACAGGCAGAAACCAGGCAACACCTGGAGGCTCCCTTTGCTGGGGCCAGCTACTGCAGGTACAAACCTGTCGGAAACAAAAGGTACTCCAAGGCAGTTTTACAAAAGCTCCCCTGCGCACAGGCCAGCAGCACAGATGCCAGGGACGCTCCGTGACGCCCGTATCCCTGAGGATGGGAGTCAGCCTCTTCAGAGAAATAGGGGCCTCAGTTTGGGTTGTGCGAAGCCCTCTGTCACAGCGAGGATGCTGAGCTCCTGCTGCAACCCCTGGAGGATCACAAACATTTCAGGAGCGTATGTTTTCAAAAACATCTGGATAATTTATCCTGCTTGGAGTAAAACCACAGGCGTATTTACATGGTATAGGGCACTATACATTGCCAGCTTGCTTCTGCACAGTAGGGTCACGTGCAAGTGCCTGTACACGTGGTTTCATGGGAAAATGTCCCCTTGCAGGGGCTGCAGGGCCACAGGGCTGCCAGCATGCGATGAACAACCCATGCCTTCGACACTACACATCCACCCTGCCTATTCCCCCTGCTTGCCACGACTCATCTTGAAAACTGTTCCAGAAACTGCAAATTTGAAAAAAAAAAAAAAATTACTCTCAAAATTAAGAGGGTGTATAAAATCCAGCAAAACCAGTATGGAAGCACTAATTCTTATCCCGAGGGCCTGAAACCACCAGCCCCATCTGTGCCCCTCAGCAGGGTTCCCACCACAGAAAGGCAGCGCCGAGCATCAGTGCCATGCAGAGATGGGAACCCAAAAAAAGAAGGAAACAGGGTCACAGGGAAGAAGGAGCCTCGGAGCAGTGGAGACCTGGTAACAAATCCATTCTCAAATTCACCTAGTTGGTACTTTTAAGGCTTTCACACCCCTCCTGTGACCCACAGCAGCATCCTCAAGGTGACCTGCCACCTGTGCCGCCAAACGCCGAGCCCATCACTGCCATGGACCAAGCGAGGTAGCGGAGCAGCTGCCGTGGCCAGGAGCCCCACGGGGCAGAGTGGCAAGCAGGGACAACGCCTTGGTCGGCAGCCCCTCAGCCACAAGCACGTACCAGCAGCAAGTGCTGCTCTTCCGGAAGCAGAGAGGAGAGGGAGGGACCTGAAATGAAGCCATACAGGCACGTATTCCCATAAGCGGCACACTGAGATGGAGCGCAAACCGGTTCCCAGCAGCTGTGGGCAGCAGAGCAGTGGGGCAGAGCCTCTGACTGCCCCAGAAACCCTCCCCTACAGGACAGCCAAGAGCGAGGGGGCTCAATTCCGTTCCAAAAGGATATAAACAGGAAAAAGATGTCTTACGTCCTCCAAAAACAGTAGCCTGCTTGTTTGGTTTTTTTTTTTTAATTGGGGGGGTGGTATATTTTATTTTTCAGACAAAACCAGATTGGTCCATAAGAATGCTTTACAGCTCCCTGGCCAAACGATTTCCCGTGCCGTCAGACAATAGCAGCCTCATGGTGCCAAACCAGCCTGCAATAAATAACCCCCGGGAACACCACAGAGTTTCCCCCTGCCTGTGCCTGCATGCTCCCACCGCCGCCTTCCCCACGCAGCCCTTCTGCTCCTCCTCGGCCAGCGCGCACCCTTGTGCTTATCTTGGGTTTCTAAATATAACAGGCCCAGCGCGACAGAGAAGGCCTTACCCAGGCATGCATGCCTGGCACCAGCAGCAGCAGCACTTACAAATCCTCCGGGAAAAGGAAAATAAGGGGCGTGGGGAAAAGGCAGAGCCATGTACGTGGGGGGCAGAAGACGGAGGGAGCTGCAGGCTGTGCGCAGCCTTCAGCTCCTCATGAGAATCGCTGGGTGGAAAAGCAAAAGACCTAAACCACGGAAGGAAACATGGAAAATATGTGGCACTGTCTCAGGTTTTATCCAACAGAGGAGTGGGCACGAGTGAGCATGTCTTGAGCGGGGCAGGATGGGTCACCCACACACAGGAGCTGAGGTCTCCCCAGGCACAGCCGGAAGCCCAAAGGGAGGAGGTACTCTCCTCCCGCCGGGACAAGCCCTGAGAGCGCTACAAATCAGCCCTGCTAATGCTGACACTGAGGCTTCCCCAAAATATTTTAGGGATGCCTTTAGCAGGCGCTCAGCCATGCGCCCGGGTGGGTCACGCAGCACCGCCGGAGGAGGTGGCAGGGGGGAAGCCTCTGCTTCCTGACGTCAGGCCGGCTCAGTGATATTTGCAATTATTTTCCCAATTTGTGTCCCCACATCCCTAGCCCCAGGCTCTCCGCTCCCTACAGCTCTGCAATATGCTCAGCCGGGACCTAACTGCCATGTTTTCATTTATCCTGTGCTCTGCACCCGTTTCCTTGTGCAAAATCCCAGGGCTACACCAACCATACAGCAGCAGTCGCCTAATGCTAACCGAAAATAAAAGAAGCCCATAGAAATATTTCTTTTTAAGCACAAGTGACAACCACTTCCTGTAAATTCAGAAGCTGCAGTGACACATAATTAAAAAACTACCTGCTCTTCGGCTCTTCGTCACCCCCGTGCTGGAGTGGCACGATGCCCACAGGCACCCTGGGGACGAAGGGGAAGTCCCCTCTGCAGGGATGCCGGTGCCCACGGAAAGCCTGAAAGGGTCATCGCCGCCACCACCCCCCTCACCGCCAAAGCCCCACGCTGCGGCCCCAGCTCCTGCGCCGCTTGGCCGAGCTGGGTTTCCGCGGCCTGACGGGCAGCGAGCCGCCGTGCATCACCCACGCCCGGCGGCCTCCAACACCGAAACCCCGCTCCGCTCTCCGCCGGGGATGCTCTGGGGAGGCACCGTCTGGCTGGGCTTAAAAACGGGTTTATTCCCCTTTCTCCCATAGCAGGGCGGCGATGGGGACAAAGCAATAAAAGCAAGAGGAAGGAAGGACGGAGGAAAAAAAAAAATTAAAAAAAGAAAAAAAAAATTAAAAAGCGGTCTGGGAGCCCTCCGCCGGGGGATTTCAATCTACCTTTTTGACCTGGTCCTCTTTCAGCTCCGTGAAGTAGTAGGCCAGGAGCTGGGCGGCGATCATCCTGCCGGCTGCAGCGGGCGGCTCCGCGCACGCAGCGATGCGGCGCCCGGGGATGGCCGCGCCGCCGCCGAGCGCCTCCCCTTCCTCCTCCTCCTCCTCCTTCTCCTCCTCCTCCGGGCCGGCCCCGGCCCCGCCCGCAGCCCCGCTCCCCCGGCCGGAGCGGGACGTGGCGGTGGAGGGGTACGGAGCCCTCTCGGGGTTGTTTCTAGCAGGCAGAGCGGGGAGGAGTAGGAGGAAGAGGAGGAGGGGGGCAATGCCCCGCCGTACCCCCAAAGGGTCTTGATACAGCAGCCTTGGGGACAGACTGCTTGAAAGGCTTTCCGCCGCCCTGCTGTGGTACGGCAAGAGCAACCCGAAAAAACCTCCTAAACCAGAGGTGTTTTCAGAAGAGCCTCGTCGCTGGGAAATCTCTGAGAAAATCGCAGAAGTGCAGGAACCTCCACTAACACCCAGCATCCCCTGCTGAGGTGCGATGCCTCCCCCGGAGCGAGCGGGACCCAGCCTGGACCACCTGAGCTGTGGGTTGAGCTGCTGGGAGGCTCGCAGGGGCGCCCTGGAAGGTGGATAATTGCTTCAACTGTTGTACTTTTCAGGGATCCCACATTCATATTCCATCAGCAAAATCCCCACATCAAATACACTGATGGAGAGGACCTCCCCTCCCCGTGCGTGCTGCCCATGTTTTTGCCACATCGGGGTGCATTCCCCAGCACCCCAAGGAGGCATCCACCACTGTGAAGCCTGTGAGGGCCCCACATCCACATAAGCAAAGAGACGCAATGCTCCCTCCAAAAGCCGAACGCCAAACGCAGATGCCAAGGTGACACGTGTCAGCAGCCCGCAAGGTTTTTGCCTGTGCCCTCTCCATCCGCAGGGACAGGAACACACACCCATGCAAACAGCAGCGATGCTGGAGGCGTGATTTGCATAGAGATTGTCTACCAAAGTCCAAGTGATTAAAAACCTGTTTCTTGAGTTTCCGCCTTCCTTTTCAGTGCTACTTTAATTAAATGGTTGCACTGGCCAAAATCGGGAGCTGCTTTGGCAGACACATCCCCCTCTAGACTGCCCTTGTCACTGTAGGCAGGGTGGACAGGATTTCCTCCTCCAGCTCACCACATGAGCTTTAAGCTCACTCTCTGTGAGATTTTCATCAAGCCTTTTCACTGATCTGCATGTGTTACTCCCGCTTGTTTGTTTGGCAAGCTAATGAGCAAACATGCCGGCGCTCCCTGGCGCAGGCAGGCTGCCTCGCTGCAGGCGCAGCAGCATCGTCCTGCAACCAGGCGCAGTTGGAGCTTGCGGGCGGCACAGAAACATGGGGCTGAGCGGCATCGTCCCAACAGCGTCCGGCAACGTCACCCAATGCCTTACACAGGCTGACCGAGCTCTCACTCAGATGTAATTCACTGTTCAGCCACGCTCCTCCTCTTCTGCCAGTTTGAAAATATCTTTAATTCCCAGCCCAGGCTCGCTCCTGTTTTTGATCCATCTGTCATCTGCTAAACCTTGTCTTTCAGCTGAAATTGCTCTCCTCACTCTCAGGTGTTGGCTTTCTATAAATACAGAGGAAAGTAACCGCATACATCCTCAGCTTTTGCTTCACTAGGCATGACAAACCTCGCTCTTTTTTGGTCTCCTTTCCCTGAAAAGCCCAGGCTGGCTCAGCAGCCTTTTTCCACACTCGCTCCAGCCTGAACTCATCTCTATTGAACACGGCAGCTAGAGTAAGTTATTCTGAAGGCCAAAACCCCTGCGCTAACATTCTCAGTTCTCCTACTGGAAACATGTCACCAAACCCCTTCCCATTAACAACCACAAACCCCAAGGTTCCCAAGTTCAACTGGGATACCAAGATCCCCCCCATGTCATTAGCCACCGCTCCCAGAAGATGGCAGACCTTTCCCCCCACGCCAAAAAACACCCCTGTTCCTGCTTCCCCAGCGTGGCCAATGGAGTCCTGGCTGCCGGAGATGTCCTCACTGACGAGCTGCCCTGCAGCAGCCCAGATCAAAATTTCGAAGAAAAAAGTTGCTTTCTGCACGTGTGCATTTCCATTTGCCCTTTGTTGCTGTATGAACACAGCCTGGCACTGCTCAGTTCCCGCAGGCTCTGTTTTCACGGAGCTGCCCCTACACAAGGTTTACAAGCCTCTATCCCCTCCAGCTCAGATACCTAAACACCACCTAAATACATGATACTCACCTCAGTTACCTTGCTGCAGGAATGCTTATTCACTCAGTTGAAACTCTTGGACACAAGCTCCAGTTGTTTTCAACTAATCTTTGACCAAATGAAAGCAATTCAAACCTTCCCCTCTGGCTCTCAAGGAATTTGAATCAGCCAGCTAAGAGTTTGGGAAGTCCAAAATATTCAAAGTGGTTATGAATAAGAATGGTCTTGTCTTTAACACAACAGCTGTCTTAAGAAAGTGCAAGAGGAGGACACGTTTGTTTTCTTCATCTGCCAAAACTGTGACTTAGAAGTGAATTGAAAATGTCACAGATCATTAATTTTTTCACAGATCAAAATGTCACAGATCTTTTGGCCCCACTGACCATTTGTGTTACAGCATATTTGAAAACTCACCAGAAACAACTGCCTCAGGTTTCCTTTAAGCTACAAAAAGCAAGAAGTAAGTTCGAAACATCACTACTCTGAAGCCCTCGTGGTTCTGTGCAATGAAAATAAAACACACTCACGTTGCAAACCCCCAAATACACTTAAGCAGGAGGTGGTTCATGTGACAAAGCCGAAAGCAATCAGGGGACGGTTAAACAAGCATTGCAAATAATTTGGTTTGTCTTCAGTTGCTGAGCATGGCATTCAGGAAAAAATGAATTCTACAACCTAAAAGCCATTAGAGAAAAAGTCCATCCAAGGCAAAACAGCTGCATTTAGTATCTTTAAACTGCTCCTTGCAGTAAGAGTGCATGACCAGCTTTGACACTGTAACCAGCACTGGGATGAATGAGCTTTCCTCCCGTTACAGAGCTGGAAGGGCAGATAAATATCCCTATGGACATCCACATCCACCACTCTCTTTGCCTTGCCAGGCCAGCAGTGAGCACACAGGTGTTATTTTGGGGGGGGCCGGGAGGAGCTGTGCACAGGCATGACCAACCAGCTCTTCATCTCCGCCTCTGCGAGTCTCCGGTACCTCCTTACCATCTAGCCCTGGGTTTTCCCTCCTGCTTTACTGGAAAAGATCAATTCAGCAGCCATTTAATTACCAGCACCTAATGTACACTGCCAGGCATCCAGCAGGCTATTTTGAAAGCCACTGTCCTTTAAGACAAATTACTGGAGGCTGGACGTGATACCCGATGACTTGCAGCTATTTTGATTGTGCTCTAATGTTATTGTCCAGGTTTAACTGTACTGAAGTGTTTCAACTGACTGAATTAATTCAGTGCATCAGGTCTCCTCGGTGCAGGGTTTCTTTTTTTTTCTGCTTTGCCTATTTCTTCATTAAATGTTTACTGCTCTATATAAGTCTGCGTTCAGATTTTACTCCTATACAACAAGGGGATTTTGTTTTTAATCATGTCCATCACGTAGTTTTGATGTACACAGTTGCTAGATGCTTTCTACTTTTGGAAGAAAACAATGAAGTTGTAGTTGCATTTGTTGTTCTTTTTTTAAGTATCTGGAAACTGATCGATCCACTTTTCCCCACATTGCATTGTCCTTTCACAATACTTAAAGCAAAGTGAAAGAAAGCGCCATCTCTAAGAAACAGTAAGTTCCCAGTTTGTGACAGCGCCTCTGGCTAACAAGGGAATTTTTAAGTAGCCCTTGAAGCTCCCTGGAGGGTAGGAAACTACGTGTTTGAACAGAAGAAACCATCGTTCATTTGCGCTGGACTCGGTGCGAAAGCTACTAAGAAATTCTAAAAGCAGCAGAGGTATTGATTTGATGAGCAATTCAGCCGAACAAGGTTAAATGCGTTACGCGATTTCACCTTGCCAGGAGGCACAGCAAGCCCGCACCACCCCATAGCCAGCCACCACGCTTTAGCTCCTGTTTCCCCAATTAAGAAACAAGATTAGCTAGGAACGCCTGGAGGGGAGCTCGTTCCTGTGCCCAGGAAAGGCCACACCACATGCGGACGGAGCAGCACGCACTTAGAAAGCGGCTTTCATGCTCTAGGAGCATGTTTCCTAAAGGTGAGCGCTTCCCCTGGGAAACATGGAGCCAGGCACTGGATAAACAAAGGGGCAGGACAGGTACGGTGCATCTCACCGAGCTAATCCCCCGCCGCAGGTTTTGCCTGCACCCAAACAGTGGCGGGGCTTGAAGCCAGGGACCGCATGAGCCTGCCGGGCCCTGCTTTGGCTAGTGTGGTCAGAGAGAGGATGGCCCCAGGGAAGCGGGACCTCCCTTCTCCAGCCCTCCGGCAACAAAGGCCTGAGGACTGCCAGTGCTGGCTTACAGCTTGTTTTTCTTTTTAATTTATAAATCAATTTTATATTTATTTTACACATGTGATACACAAAGAAATCTATATGTTGTCAAAATTATAATTTATACTTAGATTCAAATAATTTAATTAAAAAGCTAACAGCAGCAGCTGGCAGGGGCACAGCACACACAGGTCTGTGCCCAGCCCCAGCGCTGTCCTCATCGGGTCCCCCGCGGGGGGACAGGGCACAGAGTCCGCTCAATGTTGTGGATAACACAAGAAATCATCCTACATACTTTGTCCCCTGCCTTTCAAGAGGGTTGTCACAATACCCAGCCATGTTTTACGCACAAAGACTAACAAGGGATTCTGCCCTGCTTTGTTGGGGTTGCTCCAGGCAGTGGGCGAGCTACTTTTTAATAAAGTCCCTTTGGAAGGATTTTAGCACTATTCACTGAGCTCAGCATTTGAGGACCAAATGACATGATGCAGGGCTATGGCTTTCAAGATTTGCATCTCAGCGACCTCCAAAGACAAGGCAGTATTTCTGTAATCTGCATACTACGTAACTAAGGATCACAAACAGGCATGTCTAGACTGCGGCCATGATGGGAGGAGAGTGAAGAAAGATAGTCCAGCAAAGGAGGAGCGCTGTCTACTGGTTCACATGGGAACAGAGACTTCCTGGGGCAGACAGAGATGCTCCGGGTCTCAACTCCCCACGTCTGAGCATCAGGCAGCTGTGTTTGGTTTTATTTTGTTAAAGTAATTGCTGTTCTTCAGCATCAGAGGGATTTAAAGAACACGACCCCCACAAAACCAAGAGATACAAACCAGAAAGCTGATAAATGCAAGCCCAAACCCCATGGCTGACGATGAAGCCCCACTATTTGGGAGGCCTGGCTGATGATTTCTTTTTAAACCTCTTAGTGATGGCAAGCTTCATTAAACTGGGGGCAAACCCAATTTCTCCATCTTTAGTTAACTGATACTTCCAAAAGCTATGGGCTGCACATGAGTGGGCACTAAAGGCAGCACAGCTGCAGGGTCACGACTTGCAGGGAGGACAAGCAGCACTGTTTGCATCCCAGCCTCCCCTGCTGGCTGGAGGTGAAGTGGGACAAGTTCCCTCCTGTATGGAAAGGAGCCTATTTATTCTCTGGTATCTTATAATGTTTAAAAGCAACTTGAAACCCCAAATACCATCCCATGATAGATTCCTTCCCCATAGCAGTGTACCCAACAGCTCCAACACGCACCAGCTATGGCAAAGGGGCACCTTTCTCACAGCACGTTCTCCCTAGTGCTGCAGGCATCCCCAAAAGCAGCACAGAGACTAACTGGAAGAGACAGCCCCTTGTGCTGTGGAGCTGATGGATAAACCAGGGAACTGTTTGCCCTGAAAGCTTTCATTCCGCAGCAGAGAAAGTGAAGTCACTACTGTGGTAAAATGCTTTGTGGATGATTACAGGCATCTCGTCCCCCTAGAGAAGAGTCCTCAGCCACGACAACATCTCCGGCTCAGCGATAGCTCTAGGGAGTGCAGGGATAAGCCCCTGTCCACCCACACTGCCAACAGCCATGCTGCCATTACCCATCGATCCCAGCCAAGGAAGCGTGTGCTTAAAGCAATACCAAGTTAACAGTAAGCAACCATGCAGAACACAATGCATTCCCGTCCATGCAAGATGCTAGGTCTTGTATTAATGCGAGTTAAAATGAATGAAGTCAAGAGGTTTTCCAGCCCACCATGGTTTTCTAACACAGACTCAGCCTGCTCACATCCCTGGGCATGCAAGTCCACTCCCTTTGTTCCTCCTTTACACGCTAAAAATGAAATACAAGCGTAACCCATCTAAACTCATCTCTTTCTTCTTTCCCCTCCTGTCCTGGGTATTCACCACAGCAACTTCTCTCTTCCCAGTGCCAGAATTACAACTTGCTTTACATCTCTGCAAAGGAAAGCAATAACCATCCCAGTTTTCTGACTTAACTTGAATTAATTTAACATTTTTGACCTTTGAGGTGAGAACTGCTGCATCAAGCAACCACTGCTTCTAGTGCATTGGTAGTAAGTCATTATTGCAGATCATATACATATAAAGCAGACCATACACACAAACAGACATATTTATATGCACACAGAAGCGTATCAACAAAGTCAGTTTATAAGGCAATAGAAGGGCAGTGGTTGTTACGGTGATGAACCTGATGTCAATGAGTTGCCTTTCCCAACCAGGAGGTGAAGCATTTGTTTTATTTCATAAAACATCTCTTGATTCCAGCAAGCTGAAATGAGCACAAATGCAGATTCCTGATACTCTACTAAATCTCCAAATGCTAGTAAAAAATGTTAAAAGAAATGCACAGAGTGCAAACTGGTTTGAAATTTCAGAAGTCAAGGGATAAGTTTAAAGTATTTGCAGTTGTTCGATTCAAATCTTTTATCTTGAGAAGAGGCAGTTCAATATCAGTTAAAGGATATCTGCATAACCAGCAATTCACTTAAGTGATGCAGCAGCTACAATTACTTAAATGAAGGAAAATATAACCTAATTTATTGTACTATATAGAGACAGCTTTCCTAAATCTGCCTTCAGCTCCTCACAGATCATAGAGTTCATTCGTCGAAGTTTAGCTCAAAAACACTCACTGTGTGGGAAGACTTACAAAAACAAAGCCAATCCTTCATCCTTGCAAAAAGCAGCTAACCTCTGGGAAACAGCTGGTTTCTGTGCACTGGTGTGCGCTATCCCAGGAAGGTTTGAATGGCACAGTCCAAATCGGTGCCTTTTAACTACAGCACGCCTTTTCTATCCAAGCTGTGAAACAGCAATGAAGAGCTTGTATTTTTGGCACAGAGAACAGGACCTGCCCCTCTCTTTCAGCTATCCACTAATAACCAGTTAAAAACAAGGCAATACCTCTCAACTCAGGCTAAGAGGCCGGTTTCCACTAAGTATACGCCTTTCTCCTTGATCCGGCATTTGATGCTAGCGAAAATCAGTTTGCATCACAAGTTCCAAACCCACAGGGGCGCAGGCATGAATTGCAGGGGCTTTAGGTTCGTGCTGCTTTTCCAGCAAGACCCAGTGTACGAGACTCTCCTCCCAGGCCAGGTTAATATCCTCACGAAGCTTTCCCCAGTACTAAGTTAATGACCCCCACCCTTTAGCCCAGAAGGGGTGGCAAAGCAGGTACTTACTTTGCACAATGGGGAGCAGCAGTAGCCAGGCACTTCAAGGGCATTCGGCTCCTTCCGCGTGGCCATAGCAGGAGCACCTCTTGCCAAGTCACATTGTCATCACAGGGGGCTGTCAACAAGAAAAGAGGCAGAATTGTAGGTTTTCACATCTCTCCCCACCACCACCACCTCAGGATGCCTTTGAAAACCACACGCCCCACGGACAGAGTGCTCTCTTAAAAACCCATCCAGCAGCTGGGATAGAGCAGATGCAGACCCACGGTTAGCATCACCCCGAGAGAGAGGGGAAATTGGGGTCATATGGGCTATGGATCACAAGTGTGACCCACAATAAGGGTGGAAATGAGGAATGTGTTGGCAAAGCACTGGGCATTGCATGGCTCCAAGATACAGTGGTGTCAGGGGATTCCTGCCGCACATAGGGAAGGAGGGCTTAGCAAGCAAATGGTGTGCAATAAAACACCTGAGTCCTGCTAACATTTTGTTATCCTAATTAGAAGAACCCACCAAGCCTTGAAAATACAACATATTCACATTAAAAATCAGTACAGGAAGACAGTCACAGCAGCTGAACTTGCAGCTGAACATCGTCCAGGAGCAACCGCAGATTTTGAGCTGCTCTGTGATAATTTGGTGATACCTTTTTTTGGCCAGAGCCCAAATCTATCTCAACAAAGACTGGAAGCAGATGCAGATGGCACCTCCGAGCAAAATTTTGGCTTCTGCAGTTTTACAGGCAGTTGTCACGAAACATGTTAGGGTAGGATCAGAAACCCAGTGAGGCCAGCCCCGGCCAGGTCCCAGGGCATCTACGTGGTCTGTTCAGGGTCCTCCTCTCTCCCTACCCTTTTGTTTTTCGTTCCCTCAAGCCGCTCTGGTTCTCTTGGGTCTTTCTGGGTGCTCGTGCCCAGGGGTGGCAGTGGGACTGAAGGGTTCTCTGCGAGAAGAGGTGGGAGCTGCCCCAAGCTGGACTCCCCTGCAGCCTGTGGGGAGACTGCGGTGGGGCAGGTATCTGTACCGGTGGATACTGGTGCACACTGATAACCCTTCTACACTGGGGAAGGCGTTGTTTTAATTTTGTCTTTGTTTCTCACCATCCAAATCTATTTTAATTAATTTTTCCCAAGCGGAGTCAGTTTTGCCCGTGATGGTGATTGGTGAGCCATCTCCCGTCCTTATGTCCACCCATGAGCTTCCTCCTCCTATTTTCTCCCCTATCGTGCTGAGGAGGAGACTGAGAGCAGACTGGGTGGGTGTCAGACAGCCGGACACAGTCAACCTGCCACACCAGGTCAAACACAAACCTAGAAGAGATTCTGGACCCCTGTTTTCATACTCAGATTTTTCACACACCAAAAAAGTAGAGGGGGAATAAACAATTTTCAAAAATTCACATATGGGTCAGAAAGAAAGTTCTTATTTTAATTAAATAGGTTTCTCCATCCCTCTGACCCATTCCTGGTAGTAAAGCTGAGAGTCTGGCTTCACAGCATAGCTACAAGAGATGGGTGACGGAGAATCACTTTTTTTTTTTTTTTTAATCTAAACCAAGAAGTTTTTCTTGTCATCTCAGAGCTTTAAATGGGTGACTCAGCTCTGTGGGCGTCCTGGTGGACAGCTCTGGCCCCAGATTTCAGCAGCAGTCCCCAGTACTCGCCGCAGCAACACATAACCTCATCCTGCTTGTCTCGCCCTTCCTTCCCTGAGGAAGACGCAGTTTTTGGCAAAGCAAAAGTATCCTCACAAAAGCCCCCAAATCTTAGGCCACTACAACTCGTCCCCTGCTAGCTCCTTTGACAGCTGCTGTGAGTTCACCAGTCCCATCGGGACCTGACCCGGCATCGACAGACCCGCTGGCCTCACTCAGGGCATCTCTCTCTCCCAGCAGGGCTACAGGGATTTCTGCTCTGACATTTGACATCGATACAAACAAATGTTTTAATCACAACTTTTATTTGTAACCACGCTGTGCACAGATAACGGCAACAACAGTCTGCTGCTATCAGTCAACATGTGAGACCCAGAAAATACCCTCAGCTGTTTTATCACCTGCCCTTCATATCAGATGCTACTGATTCGGATCTCCAGCATGAAGCTGCAGGGATGCGGCTAAGGTGCAGGTGAAGAGGTTTCATGCTTTTCGGTATCAGCCTGGTCGACCCCTTCCTTCCCCCTGCACAGCACTGTCATTGCACGTGGTTTAACAGATGCTGTCCTGGGTGGTGGGAAGAGCGCCCTCCTCGCAGAGCTTTGTCAGCACCCCAAGTACCCTCAGCGGATTTTTGCCCCTCTCTGCAGCACTGCCTATTCAGAACAACAGGGTTCAGCTTGGGCTCCTCAAACTTTGACAAGAGCTGGGACAATAAATCCAAACGATTTCCAACTGCAAAAGGGGAATTTGCTTAACAATAAAACTGAATTTTTTCCACATACCCTTGGCTTTATCTGGAGAGCAGTCTGGACAGTAAGACACAACCACCAGCACAAACAGAATCCTAAACATATTTAAAGAGCAAAAGATCCTCTCTGCAGTCGGGTGACGATGGTGCTTCATTTGGATCTGCTTTCCAAACACTTACACAGCACCCCCTTCCAATCACAACATGCCACTTTGAAATGCCAGTACCACTTAGCTCCTGAGTCTATTAGACCATGAAGCAATAAACCCAGAGAAACAAAAATAACCCAGATACCTACTTTAGCACCCAGATGAGTTGACAGGTGTTATCCCGAGGGCTCCGTGGCAAAAGCATCCTCAGAAATGTCATACCTCGACCTTTGCACAACAGGCGGCATGAAGCTGATCTCCAAAAAACGTAGCGTCTTCCCAAAAGGTGCTAATATTAACTATAGCCCTTTGTTTCTTTGCACTCAAGGTTTCTCCCTGTCAGCTTTCTGGCATTTGCCAGTGTGGTGCACGCTTTACTGGGCAGATATTGAGCTGCAAATTCCTTCATACTTCTCTATCCACAGCATTCTGCAGCTAAAGCGCTACCCGGCCAGCAGATGAAAATGCCACTTACTGCTTATTCCTGCTGCAGTTTGTTGAATTAAAACCTCTTTGTTTGCAAGCTGTAAACAAATTCTTCTTAATCTTTCAATAAAAAATGTCAATTATGCTCTCTAACAATGTAACTTCATTGTGATGAAAGAAGGCATTGCTATTGCTCTAATGGTGATAACATATCAGCTGTTTTTAGAGTCAATTCCTTTTTGTGCAAAATTTAATGACCATGCAATTATTCAAATTTCAGACTAACAGACTGGGCTTTAGACCTACAGCGCGGCTCCCTTGCTCTGAAAACGCACACTTGAAAGCAAGAGAAAAGTCTCTAGAGCAGAAGTTCCGAGTTCAGAATGCAAAACACCTTTACAATTCATTCAGCGCAGCCGGACTCGGGCCCATGTTAAACACAGCTACTTCATTGGAGAGCCAAGGAGAGAAAGCCGAATTCTTGGCACGCTATCGCAGGCGCTTCTCAGGCCCGTGGCTTTCATTTGGCGTCACTGGGAACTGTGTTTATGTCCAGCTTCCTCATCTCTCTCTGGTTTCAGTGCATTTCCTGCAGAATCGCTGGCCACAGCAGATGTGCCCTTCAGGCATTTCAACTTTTTTTTTTTTTTCTCATGCCAGTATTTATCCCATTTGTTTCCAGAATCAGCTGCAGCTCCCAAATCAGCGTCCGTAACTTTCCGCTTTGAAGTATTCAGGACATGCCTGCTGGGAAAGCATCTTCCTTGTTTACCTGCTCAGACCCTCGCAGACTTTCCCTCCGTGCCCTTCCGCCATCCATTTTCTCCTCCTGCAGAGAGCTCCCCTCTACGACCAAGTTGTCCATCACCAGCTAATCTGCTCCATTAACCGCTTACGTTCCAATAACCGCTCTCAGCATCCTAACCGTGCTTTATTTCTGCTTTCATGCAGTCGCAGCCAGAGATGGCTGCTGCCCCAGGAGCTCAGCTCCCCCCAGCAAGGTGCCTGTTATTCCCCACGGAGGGAGTGCCTGTGCTAAACTCAGGGGTCTCATCCCCTCCACATCCCCCTGCTCTCCAACTCTCTGTGGCAGCAGAGGACAGCCTTTTTTCACTCCCAGGAGAGGACGCAGCTTGCAACGATGAGGACAGTCCTCTACAATGGCCTCGCAGGCAGCGGTCCCAGTCCCACAGCTAAACAGATGGCCCGGCATCACTGTAGGATTTGGCACTGGCCAAGCCAGCCCTATAGGAACGGGGACTTCCCAGGTGCACAGAAACCTTTGGCAAGTTGAACATTCAAATAGCAAGCAGCACATTAAGAACAACAAAATAAGCCCTCCAGAAACGTAAACTGAATCAACAGCACTGGTGGTTTTGAGACCAGAACCCTGGTATTTCTGAAATGCCTGAGCTGGGGCTGGGGAGCTACATCTCACCTCCAAGTCCAAGGAAAATGGATGCCAATAAGGTAGCAACCCCATTGCCTCCCTCCCCTTTTATGTTGCCCACAGAACAATAAAAAATGAACCCGCTAACTCAGTTACATCCTTGAATAGTCCTCAGAATTCACTGCTTTTAATATATCACACCTTGCATTGCTGTCATCCCTTTTCCCCACTATTGTGACTTACTTTAAAGTTGTGGTGACAGGCAATAACAAATTTATGGGGAAGCTTTGACTGTTCATGTGCCATACTCTTCACACATCTCTCCCCTCTTCCCCAAACAACCTTTAGCCTTCCCAACAAAAGGAGAAAAGAAAATACAGTGGCAGTGAAAGAGTCTCAGTCTCCCCATCTCATATTTTTTTTTTTTTAAATTAGCTTTGGTTTGGTTTTTATTTGGTTTTAACTTACGCTTTTCTAGACAAAATTAAGAATTTGGGGTTTGGGAGTTTTTTGGTTTTGGGTTTTTTGGTTTGGTTTGTTGGCTTTTTTAAACCAGTCAGGAAAGATCAAGGGTGAAAGGACTTTCTTTCACTCCTTCCAGCAAGTTCCTGCTTGCTGAGGTTCCCAAGCATTTGGGTCTTCAACTCCTGCACAGGAGACCTCCAGCCTGGAGCCCTTTGTCCATTTTCCTGTACCCAATTCCTCATGCCAGTGGCAAGGGTTTTCTGGAGGAACCCATATTTCCAGGTTTCTTACCAAATCAGTTCTCTCTTCACAGCATGCAGCTCACTATCTCTAGAGGTGCCTGGGCTGTGCGAGGCCCTTGGGTAACAGAGTGCAGACGAAGTATAAGGCTGGGTAGGGAAGAGGCTGGCATCTGGAGGACATTAAAAAGCACGCAACAAGATCAAAATCATTTTGGCATTCCCCTCTCAGGTACACATGACCCATCATGTTTACAGCACCTTCAGTGTGCACCTGCAATGTGATAGTATCAGTGAGAGAGGGGAAAACATTAATTAAACTTTTGGTGTTTTTATATCTTGCTTTACATTAGCTTTACAGAGTGGATGCAGTGCTGGGACAAAGCAGACATCTGATTTCCCTTCCCACTCTCACCCCAAAGAGGCCATCCATACTCATGTACAGGAATAGGTCTTTTTCATTATTATTTAAAGAATAAAAAAATATATCACTTGACAAGCTACCCACTTAACAAGTCTGAGAAATGTTCTGGATAAGACCTCAATGACAGTCCAAGGCAGTGGAGATCCTTTCTAGAGAAACTGTAAGTTTACCTACAGCTGGACAACATTCACTAAGTCTCCCCTGCTCCCTACCTCCCTCCCTCTCCACCTACCGCTACGGTGACGGTGTATCCAAGACCCCCAAACAAAAGCCAGCTCGTTTTGCCAAATGCAAAGAAACAAACCACGACAATACTTTCATTTTGGTATTACCTACATTTCAGCCTCAAACTCCTTTACACTAATCTGCTAATCCTGTATAACATTGACTTCCCAAGAAGGGAGATTATGCTAATCAGGATTTCTGAAGGATTTACACATGATCCTATACTTACTTTTGAACTTTGTCAGAGTGACAAAGGGAATATGTCACCACCAAGCTGCTACTGCATTTTGTCTGGATTACGAGTCAAGCAGCAGCGGTGTCCAAATCTATAGTCACCAAAATGTCTTTCTAGCAGGCAAACCAACGTATTTAGGATCATTTTTTCTGCACAGATGAAAAGGTAATTGCAATCATCTACCTGGGAGTTTCTGAAAAGCACAAACCTGAGTACCTCCACCCAGTAATACTTCTGTCACATCTGTGACTTAAAGATCTTCCAGCTTTCCAAATCAAATGTATGACCTAGATCTGAAAAAGCATGTTCATGTCTTCAAGAAGCATCAAAACAAAATCAGTAAATTCAAGAAGTATTAAACATATTGACTGGAGGGAAGACTCACAAAACACACAGAAATGAAGCATCACAAAGCTATCAAAAAACCAGTAGAAAAGCAAATCTAAGATGTGAAACCCGAAGAATCTCATTTTATTTTAAATTGACTAACAACTTCATGTGATGAATTGTACTGCACATTTTTCAGCCTATGGTATGCTGTGTTACATTTAATGGAAGGCCTCTACTTTTATTTTAAGCTAGGGCTTCAAACTGAATCACCACATACAATGTGCAGAGAAGGGTTTTGGTTCAGCGGCTTAAAATCTATACAAGGGAGACTGCAAGTTTGCAACAGTCCTTGAGTTTCCACATGTTGACATAATCAGGAACACGATGCTGCGTCATTACCCAGATGGAGAATGTTCTGCTTTAGAGTCAGCTGAAGCGTCAGTGTGTTTATGGGATCTCTGGGAAACTACAAGTGAAGTTTCTACCCCCGGTAAGATCCCACAATAGCCAATCCTTCCCTTCTCCAGGGCTGCCCAGCGAATCTTTGCTCATTCCCTTTCAGAAAGCAGCAGCCTTCCCAGCTTGGATGCCATCTCTCTGCCCGGCAGACGTGTATCAAAGCTGCGTGGGAGCTGCCTGGCTTCAGAGCAAGCCAGCAGCCTGCAGAAAAGGCAAGAGCATGCGTGTCCTGGGCCTGAGGGACCTTGACAAAGAGCCGTAGGTCACCGAGCACTTTGTGAGCAGTTTCAGGTTCATGTGATCGGATTCCATGACACCCACAGACTCACTAGAAAAAAAATGCAGATGCAAAAAAAAAAAAATATTATTGTGTAGGCCTAATCTACTGCAGAAAAGGAACAACCGCAGCTGAGGTGTAAACTGACTCTGTGAATATTTAGTTTCCAAAAAAGACTAAAAAGAAAAGTCAAAGCAATATAGGATTTCTTTCTAAATTTAAAGCAAGGATCCATGCGAGGGGTTTATCTTGTTTTGTTACAGATTTGCATTCCAATTGTGCAGAACAGACTTTAGAATAAAAGTGCAAAAGATACTCTGCACCATACTCACGTGGCCATCCTGGGGCAAGTCCACATCACCTCATTCCAGATATACAGGGACATACTTCATCCACAGATGCACTTTTGCAGATTAGCACAATGTACTCCCTCAAAAGGACCCAGAACTACACAGATAGTACAGTATTTCAGAGCGCTCAGGTGAGAAACAGGCAATGCAGAAGAGCTATTCTAGGCCCCACATAGCCCCAAGACCTGATGGGATTTTTTTCTTCTATAACCAGCCCCTCCAAATTTAGCCTGTTCATCACTAGGAAAAAACATCCGTTCCAAATAACTGCCCCCACCACACAGCAAGCTTTGGTTTCTGTAGCTCTGTGGATTCTGAAATATAAGGAAAAAGTAAAATATTAAGGTGCTTGACAAAAGGAGGAAAACACTAAACGTAATATGAGTTCACAACTTGCCTCTTCCCAGTTGCTCAGTATAGTGAGCTCAGGACCACGAGGAATTCCTTTAGAAGTGAAAATTATTTCCAAGTACTATTTTTTACCCATCCAGTGACTCTGACACAGACACAAAAGCTGTTGATGTGTTTCTTTTAAAAACTACAAAACAGGAAAGGCCTGTAGCTTCAAGTTTTGAATTTGCCATTGCTAAATTCAAACCCATCGGCCTTCTTACAGATTATTACATAAACCCAACTGCTTATCCCCTGCACGATAGTTACTTTTGACCTAACTAGGCTTAAAGCACATTTCTTGGCCCCACTTTCTGCTGCCAGCCTGAAAGGAAGCAAATACCCAAGAAGAGAGGATTAAAGGAGATACAGGAATAGTTGAGAATAGCAGGCTACAGATTTGCTGCTTCTCTCTACCATATCATTGTTTCAGTTTATTCCGAGATGGGTAAATCAGCTGAGGGACATGTGGTCACACAAGAGCATGGGCTCTATCCGCAAGCCACCTTCATAACGACTGCAGTGCTGCTGAGTACTGTTATAGGTAGGTTTAAAGAAAGCTCCCACTTGCCCGTGTGTTCTTCCCACAACTCAGAAGAGGCACTAGACAGAGAAGCAAAGGCTCACAGCACCACAGATTTATTTACAACAGACTACAGACAGGCAGCGCAGCAGGCAACAGAAAATGAAAAACAAGGATAAACTCCTTTCCACAAAATGGAAACTATCCTCTCAAGAACAGCCAAGGAGATAACCGAGGGAAAACAAAGAGGGGAATTCCAGAAATTCAGGTGATTATTTTTTTCTCTACACAGCTATTTAGGCGGCCCAAAGATGAACAGATTTGATACTCTCTGTGCAGCCCTGACATCAACATAGCAGACCCTGTAGCTGCTTCTACATTCTCTCTTTCCTCCAGAATCAAAAAAATCAGTCACAGTCAGAATCCATCCAGCATTAGTTTAGGTTTATGTGCACTCAGCTGCACTAATGTATTTTGACACAAACCGGTATTTTGTGGAATCACATTTTTTTCCTTTACATTCATCTATTAAACATGCCTCCTGTACCCAGGGAAGTATTACATTACAATACACTTGCAACCAATGTAGTGAGCATCAATGACCAAAGTCCATTAATTTATTTTACCTGCAGATTTATTGTAAAACCTGTGAAGCATTGAACAAATATGTTCACTAGATAGGTGCAACATCAGGATCTCAATATTCCTTGAGCCAAGCCGAAACTAAAACACTCAAGTCCTAAGGAACTGGTGATAAACTCAGTTGTGGTGCAGTAGCTTAATTAAGCCCTTGTAGAAAGACACATCTGGAGTTGATTTTTTTTGTTTGGTTGGTTGGTTGGTTTGTTTGGTTTGTTTTCACTCTCCCATGTGCATTATAGATGCATTGCAGGAAGTACAGAACTGAGTAGATTGCAGTATGCCAAGACATAATGCCAGTGGGGAGCAGAAACACCTGATCAAAGTTATCAAAGGACAAAGATCCACAATCCTGGTTGGTCAAAAACCAGCTGCTCCCTGAAAACAGGTACCTGCATATTGGTGTCTGGCAAAGCTATCTTGAATCACTGCTCAGCAAATCTCTAGTGCACACGACTGGCAGTGCTGAAATGACTTGACCTCTCATTTTTACTTCTGTCCGACATTATGCAATCTTTTTGCTACTGCAGTAATGAGGGCAGCTCCCTTCCCACTTCCGTCTTCAGAAAGCATGAAAGTCACATCACACTGAGGTGCGAGTTCCTTCACTGTTTCCCGCAGAACCCTAGAAAAACTGAAAAGAAAGGGAGAGAAGAACAGAAGATTTTAGCAGCTGCTTTCTGGTCCGAGATGTTTATATTTATCTATTAGCAAGGAACCATAACATCAGCCAACGACTTCCACTCATTGTCTACAGCATCCCTTTCTGTTTGCTTTTCCTCCTATTCATGAAAGAGACAAGCTTCTGTACACAATGATTTTAATTTCTACTTCTCCACTTTAATTCTGCTCAGCCTGGTGCCAGACACCCCGCTCCTTGCCTTTAGAGATCATAGAGGAGGCTCTCTTCTCCCAACTTAAAAGCTAATGCATCTACTTCTAGGCCTTGCTCAAAAAATATTGACCCAACTCCAAAAACTCAAGACAGCTTTCCATCTGGGACACCCAGATATTGCAGAAATCCTCCAAAACACTGGAAAATAAATATTAGAAGAGTAAGCTCGCCCAACACCCCAGAAAAAACAGCCTCCCAGTAGTAACTGGACTTGACTTTGCAATCTTTGATCCTTTGTTAGGCAAGGGAAATGACAGGATGCAGGGAAATACATTAGATCTCTACCCCCTCTCTCATTTTTTATCATCTCTGCAGAAAGCTGGTCCAGCTTGGTATGTTTTCACAGTGGAAATGAGCAAACAGGGAAGTGGTACCAAGGTACTCACTGCGGATGGAGCTTGTACAAAGTCCCATCTACTCCAACGGTGATTTGCAAGTGCTCTAGACCTCGGTCTTGTCTCTTCTTCTCTACAATAGCCGCCAGTCCTGCCCCACAGAGCTGGGCAGCTCTTTTTGAAACAGCTCCACACACCTCTTTTACAATGATGCTGTCTTCACACGTGCTGTCCAGGCCAAGCTGCTGCAGAATTCGCCGGACTTGGAGGAGGGCGAGCCGGTCGCTGCGCAGAGGGAAACACATGCAGCAGCAAGGCATTAGGGGAAGCTTCGTCAGGCATGCAAATGAAAGTCTTACAGCTGAGACTCTGCCATGATTCAAAGGAAATGGGACCACTTCTCCAACTCTAACACTCTCCAATTGTTTTACAGGAGATTCCACTCTGAATTCAGATTAAAAACTTGCTCCTGGCATGTCCTTTGCTATGTTAGACTGTATTTCCAGAAGGCACAAACAGTAGTTAATCACCTAACTCCCAAAGTCATGAGGGAGCTGAGCCAGATCAGCCACCTGACTGTGTTATTTTTGATCTCAAGGCTGAGACACTACCTTCCAAGGTTTTCAACAGTGGAAAGGGTTCCAAATTGCCCGGAAGACCATCGCAATCATGCACAGATATGTAGGTAAGCACATATTCATGGAGTGTTCATTTATCACTGACTTTTTATTTGTTAAATAAGCACTATTTTAAGTTCTACAAGAAACACTCCGCGTATAATCACACTTGATGGTTAAGGCATCCAAGATAATGCAGCTGTGTGGACAGGAAATGATAATTCATATAATCACACAATAATTCTGGAACTCTCCCAGTTCCTCAGTTTTGGCTTTTATTCTGGGGATGGGAGAGCAGGGGGAGGGGGGTGCACAAAGAAGAAAACTATAATTGACTTCTTGAAGGAAAGGGCTCCATACACTTACAGAAGATTATTTTCTAGAGGTCCCAGAAGACCTTAAGGATTTAAACCACGTAAGTCTAACAACTTTACCTCTCAATCTGAGACAGGAATTTTGTTTCAAATATGCCTCTTTTCCTGAGTGATTCCGAAATCTGTCCTCTGAATAGCAGTCCTTGTTTGGTTAAGTCGATCAAAATTTGCCTCACTATTTCACCTAGGTACATTCCACTGGTCATTTTTTCATACCTGTTATGTTATAAAAGAAAAAAAAAAAAAACCCACGTGCTTTTAAAGAGATGGCATGTTAGCTCTGTTTAACATGAGTGGTAAGTACACGCCCTATCAACTCTTAAGAAAAGCAGTAAAAGCTTGCAGAGCAATAGCCATTGAACTCCATCTTTCAACCATCAAAAATCTGTTGTAGTGACTTGCAGTGCAAACATTAATTACAACATATTTACCTATGTTAAAAGGTAACAGAACCAGAAAAAAAACTTTGCATACTAAACAGAACGTAGTGTTAAAGCCAGAGTCCACACTGAAGTGAAACACTTCCCTGTCCCCCCCTAGGCATTCAACAGTGAGTCATATGTAATCAATGCTGTCTTTACTAAACAAAGAACGGTCAAGTTCAATTTACCCTCTTGCATGAGTTTTATTTTACCTTTGAAAAAACACTCCAAGAGGATGAACACAGCAAGGCCTACACTTTGCAGTGAAATCTTAAGAGCTGCGCTGTTTGGTAACTGCCTTAAGGTGAAAACAGTGATGTGGTAACAGTGCTGTGGTTTTTTCCTGGATATCTGCATTACTTACCATGTAGCAAATGAAATGTAATATTAAAATTTCCTTTCTGATTATTCATTCATTAAGCATATTTTAAAAAGCAGCCAATGTGTCTCAAAGACTGACTTCATCAGGCTCTTAGCATCAGGACCATCACATTTACCTCTGCTTCCCCGGGTTTAGTGAGCCTTCATCTACTTCTTTATCATATTTTGTTCTGATGTTGTCAATGCAGCCATTGTCACCAAATCCTCCCCATTCTGTATTAATGCACATTTTTCCTTCGTTCCCTTCCACTATTTCTATGTTTTTCATATCCTCCATGTAGCACACATTGCTGCCCGTTCCTAGGAGGAAAGAAATGACAAGACTTCAGCCAGAAAAGTGAAGTAGCAGCTGAAACACCTGGAAGATGATAGCAATGATCATCTTAAAAATCTCTCTACCCCATATCCCAAATTTCAAAGATCTCTCCATATCTTACAGAAGCAAGTGCTAGCCAGTAATGCTAAGAGTGCTGTAATTTATCACAACAGAATGTTACCAAGGAAAACAGGTCCTGCGCAGAAAATTCCCAGCGCAGAGGAATGAAGACTCTCTGCTACAGGTCAGAAATGGCTTTGGCAGTCGTTGGCAAGCAGTGATCAGTCATTGCTGCCAGTCTGGTTGTAATGCACCACAAATCATCTTGCATGACAGCATGCTCCCAAAAGCAAACACTACCAAGAGCCTAGCAGCCACTCAAGCAGCCTCCAGGTCTGAAATGATCTGGTGAATAGGGCCTCATCACTTGCAACATGGGTTACATTAACTAATATAAGGCGCAGTTCTCCAAACTCAGACAGCTGGTGCACTTAGCCAGCCAGAAGAGTCTATTTCCCAACTAGGGATTCAGATCTTCTGTGCTTAGATGTATTTCTGGTTGAAAACTTGGAGGGACCTACTGGGGGAATCATCTAGAAAGCCCCAAAAGAATTCATTCAGATTTTAAAAAAATATTTTCTTGTTCCAAGGCCTATGACCTGGCTACATAATATCAATACACTCGTCAAAACAAGGATTCATCCTCTATCTGCTGTTCTTGTATTCTTTTACCATGCACACACTTGTTAAGCACCATCAGAGAGATGATAAAAAGTCCAACAGATTCAGGATCCTATCTGCTACAGGTGTTACTATGTTATCTGTTAAATACCATACAAATCTGCCAAAAAATCCAAGTGGCTAGTAACATCATATATCAAACTCAAATAAAAGATGTTGTTTTACAAATTCCAAAACAGGGTGTGAAGCCTAGCACCTGCATACATGCTTTCTTCTTTTAGTGGTCACTTCAATATTACTGTACCTGCGATAAGGCCAATCTCACAGTTTGGATCCTCATATCCACATGTCATCATTGTTCCAACGGTGTCATTCACCACTGCTACAATGTCCAAGTCAAACTCCTAAAACACAAGTCACAATCAGTAGTGGGGTCCTGGAGGAAAAGGGAGGGTGAATTAAATACACCGAAAAGAGTAGAAAAGAATAGCTCACATTTCTTCTCCTGATGGCCTCTCTCAGCATATCAACAACATCTTCCCCCTCACAGTCTGTTGCCTTGAAACCTTTTGTCCACCCCACAAGCGTTCCCTGAAACAGAAGCAGAGGAAAATCATAAGTGAAGATAGAGAAGACTGTATGTTCCAACCATCGGTCTTTTCTTGTCCCCAACTACCCCCCTGCCCCCCCCTTTTTTTTTTTAATAATGTATTTCCCTGGATAGGTTACTGTGAGTGTCTAGTGCAGAGTGTGTGCACGTGTATGTGTGCACGTGTATCTTTTATCTTTGTTACTCAACTGCTGATGGTAGTGACTCCAGGTTTAGTCAGCTATTTATCAAGACATTGCCAACTCAGTGCCTTCTAACATTCTCATTTGGAAAACCTTCTCATCTCACCTCCTATGCACATAGCCATTGCATTACCTGGGGGGGAAAGACTGTAAAAAATCCTTTTGCTGTAAATAATTAAACACCCAACAAACATTAATGAACATCTACTGGTTAATTTTTGGCTCATTTACTGAAGGACTCTTAGTATGATGCCACTACTCCAGGCAACACTAATTTGTTTCTTTTTGGACAGTGACCTGGCCTGACAGAAGTAGATTTCCAGGTTACACAAAGTAATTAACCTTCTGCTTGGTAACTGGTTCTGGATTGCCTGTCCAAATAAGAACAAAAGAGGGCAACTGGGAGAAAAATCTGCTCTTAAAAAACCCCTCAAGTTCTAGCAACAGTAAAACCAAACACACAGGGTGAGATACTATGGGACCCTGACACAGATGTGTTTCACTCAGTTTGCCACCACTGCTGTGGAATTTGTCTCCTCATCATTTGTTGAGACCTAAATACTGTATTGTAGGTTTGGAAGGCATATTGAGTGGTCTCCCCCCAAATAGCCAAGTCTTATTGCTGTACTCTCAACTGTGATCTGAAAATTGAGACAGAGCAGACTAGCTTCTAGACTTAGAAGCTATTGTGAAACCCACCAGGACATAAAAACATTCCATAAAAGAGCAGTCTCCCATTTCCTCAATATCCTACATATTTGACTAGAATTAAGCAGCACAACCTCCCCCGCCCCTCTTTGGAAATGCATCAAAATAACTG
This sequence comes from Burhinus oedicnemus, assembly GCA_008921705.1. NCBI lineage: Eukaryota > Metazoa > Chordata > Aves > Charadriiformes > Burhinidae > Burhinus > Burhinus oedicnemus. Next base: position 7,078,941 of record VFFE01007679.1, read on the forward strand.
AGAATTATTTCTTCCTGAATTTGTTTTTTTTTATTCTATTTTTTTCTTACATCAGATCTGGAAAGATGAAGATACGATATTTGTCAAAAAGCCAACCTTTCCAAGCTGAACAAGCAAGCTTAGTTCTGCCCACTGACACTCAACAAAAAGAAACTAACATAGTGCAAAAGTTACACAGTCAGAGCTGTGCAGCACAGTTAGGAAAAGACCCCGGGACTGTCGTAGAAGGTGGCATCTGTTATCTCTTGCCATTGAAGAGTTAAGGCAGCGTAAGAGATTCCTGGGCTATTGAAAATTTGTAGCCATTTCACTATCATAAGGGCTTAATCTTTATAGAATAAAAGCAAGTAACATCCATCTCTTACGAGATACAAGAGGTGAAAGTTCTACCTCCCATATGCATATGACAATTTTCTCATGAAACACAACTAATTTGCATAGTAGAGTAATAAAAACCCCATAAAACAGGTGAAATATTCTCTGCAAAGACTAATTTGCATGCATATGTATACCTATGTCTTTTCAACCTTGTCCTACTTGCAAGAAAACGTTTAGAATAGCTTTTTGCTTGCAATCTCCAAACCAACAAGTCACCCTCAGCAAAAATTATGTCATTTACCAAGCAGATGCACAGCTGGCATTTCACCCATTGTGTGTTGCAGTTCTTACCTTGTCAATGCTGGCTTGCCTGCATGGGAAGGAGAAGGTGAAGCCCAGAGGCAGTCGAGCACCTTTAATCCCCATATACTCCAGAAAGTCTGCTATGCACTGGACAATATGGTCAAAGAGCTGGAATGAAAGAAAAAGCATATAAATCTCACAGTAATCCCATGCAGTGGGCCTTGGCTGGATCAGTTAAACATTCATTAGAGGTTACCTCCTCCCCCGTCCCTTGCATGATCTCCAAAGGAATGGCAAAGATTTTGTTATACATTTGCACTGATCTTCTTCTCCCACTTCTGATTTTGACCAGCAGAACCCTGAAATTTGTCCCACCAAGATCAAGGGCAAGGAACTTTCCTTTCTCTGTAAGAGAAGAAAGATATTTCCTTTTGGTGCTTCTCGTAGCATGTTTGCCAGTCAGAATGGCATACTCTGCCACACATCCCCAAGAAACTTCATATGTGCCAACGACAGCACACAGCTCCCTATGGCATTTATCCCATCAGTCTGCTAGCATGGGGCTGAAGGACCAGCTGGATAACATCACAGGAAGCCCTGGTTGGCCAACATAAATCACCAATCAACAATAAATCATTTGCCAGAATAACTGGCATATTCCTCCCAGAAAACAGACAAGCAGCTTTCCTGAACCACCTCTGGGTGATCAGGAAATGACTTCACCTGTTCCATCCGGTGTCCCACACACATATGTGGGTAACATCTTCACTGTGGCACTGGCCTGTGTCTCTCGCTTTAGCCCGTATTCCAGCTCAGTCCTCATTTTGTTCTTAACTTCTCTGAGGGTCTCCAGGGACAGGAGAAATGGCGCAAGAGCAGCATCGATTTGCTTGCGCTGAGCGGCCAGCCTGTATGCCACTGCTGTGACCATGGCAGCCCCCTTCCCACTGCCACTCACAGAGAGGAGGAACCGAACATCACAGTTTGGGACCAGCCTTCTCACCACCTTGTGCAGACGTTTGGCATATCTACAGGAAGAAAAAGTTTCTTCAGACTCTCACAGACATTTCACGCATGGTTTATTTCACATATGCTTCCAGTACATGCACACATCCAACAGCACAAGCGCTGAAGCACAGTCAAGTGGAGCACAAGGTCAGAAACTGGTCTAGGAGATGGGTACAATGATCCTGATTTCTGGCTGTTCTGCAAAACCTGTACACTTAGAGGAACATGATACCTCTGAATAAGTGCCAGTGCCAAGGGAGAGGGACGCTGGAGAAAAGCCAGGCAACCGTGGAGAGTCACAACCATAAACAGAAGGTGAGAGTCCCCATCTTGAATCAGACTTTCATCCAGTTTGGGAGAAATGTTTGGGAAAGCTTCCAGTTTGGGAAAGCATAGGTTCAAAAACGCAGCGGGGGCGGGCAAGAAAGAAAAAACCCACAGTGAACTGCAAGTGTCCTGGAGTCACTTGAGGAATCAATTGCTCTTCCCCCAGACATGCTTATCCCATGTGTTATGTTGTTTCCACCCCACCCCAAGTTCTAAAGCTCCTGAGACAGCTTTGCAATAACTAAGCCAGTCTGACACTCAGCACTCCACCAGATCTCACCCCAACCCTGCAGGAAAACCACCAGTTCTCTGCAAAGCCACACATATATGCAGATGGAGACTCTCTGCAACATCAACATGTGGCCAGCAATTAGTTACTTACTGGGGGTGGGTTTTATAGAGTCCCCCATCAATCCCAACAGTGGTTCGCATCCTTAACAGTTTCTTATTCTCTCTCAGACGGGTCAGTATGGCTGCTAAGGCAGCAGCACAGAGGTTGGCCGAGCGGAAGGAAACGATGGTGCAGACATGCTGAACAGCAATGCAGTCCTCTTCAGAGGGGAACAGGTTCAGTTCTGTAAGGATCTCTTTTGCGTTGCTCAGACCTTCCTTATATCTACCCCAAAACAAAAGAACACATCATCTAATGCAAGGATATTAAGGCAGCACATAAATCAATATCTGCATGTTGGCTCAAAAAGAAAAGAGAGAAGACCAGGGCACAACCTATCAGGCAGCATCATAATTGGTTCCCATAAACCAGTAATGTCTTTCCCACACTATTCCCAAAAGTACTCGGGGGAGAGACCAGACCTTTAAGAGGCTGTTTCCTGGGGTTCAGTTTTTGGTGAGATGTACCAATTAGCTAGCCAAGAAGAGAACAGGATAAAATATTTAGTCCATAGACAGTCAGTACAGGAATAGATGTACAGCTTCACTCAATACAACAAAGAAAATTATTCCTGGAGTAATAATGAGGACGAGGATCTCTCTTCAAAACACCAGAATCTGGCAGTTTTCCATATAGTCATCTATTAGCTGATCCAGAGTTTGTACTACATCTCCACAAACCCAGTATTCCCACATCACGGAAGCTGAAAACCGCAACAATCATCCCCATGTACTCAGGTCTCCAAAGCAGTTATTTAAACAACTTGCATCTCTGATGGTTAACAATAGATTTGCTAATGTGGTACTTTGCTAAAACTTTATCTTCCAGCAATTTCTACTTAGAGAAAGATGAACTTTTCTCCTAGACAAAAGCAAAATCAAGTTGAACAGTTCAGGACTGTTCCCAGTACTCAGATTATAATTACATGTTCATTATCATTGCTGTGCTTGTGAAAGACTAACAGCCACTCTCAAATACCATATTGCAGGTTCTTACTTTTCCATTGCAGACACATGTTTCATTTCTATCTTGCCCTTAGTAAGCAGAGCTGTTGACACTTTCCCATTGAAGAGTAGACCTTCCTTTGTCATTTTTAGCAGAATAAGTCTTACAAGTTCCCCCAAATACAGGCTGCTGATCATCTTCTCAAACCTGCAACAGGGCACAGGAAGGATTACAGGTATTCAACAGCTAGCCAGAGCTATGAAAAGTTCGAGTATGAGCATCTGATGTTCTTATGCAGGTTGATCACATTTAAGCGTGTACAAAAGGGGTTTGGGAGCTAAGCTGTAGATGGGATGCCATCCTGAGGTCCTGGGACACAGCAACAGCCCCTCAAGATAAGTGAGTGACTAAAGAGAATTTTCAAGAGACTTGCAAGCAGCTCAGCCAGTAAAAGCAGTTTTGATGAACCAGGCTTTAAATATGCCCTTTGTTTACCTTCCTCCTCCCTTCACCCCTTCACAGCATCATACCAGAGAAACCACCTGTTTTTAATAACACATTAGCAACTGCAGCAGCAATCCCTTGGCCTGTGAGGCAGGGAGGTGTGAAAGATACCCACTCTTCCCAGAAGGGAAAGGTCTGGATAGGACAGGACCAGGATCAAGTCAACTCAGGTTCACTTAACCCTATACCTGTTCCAAAGGGGCTCCTGGCATACGTTGGAAACATACTCAGAGAACTCAGACTGCCAAGGCAAATCAGCCACAGAATCACTTACAATTGTTTTCCAGGATTGAGAGATCCCAGATCGAGCTCCCGATCAAACTCCGTGCGGAGGTCGTCCAAAGCACCATCATCTCCAAAGGCACCCCACTCTGTGTTAATGCACATCCTCCCTTCATCACCTTCCACCAGATCAATGTGCCTCATTTCCTCCATGTAACATGCATTGGTGCCAGTCCCTGTGTGTGGTGGAGACAGTACAGATAAATTACCTGTTTGTTCCAGGTTTGCTTTTTCCTAAGTCCATACATTTGGGAGTAAGTCAGTATATTGCCTTTGGAAGAAAATATAAATACAGAACCCTGTGGTACAGGATGCTAATATCATTGCACTTCACAGTGAGTGAAAAAATTCCGGAAATTAATCTAAGGCTTGACTTGCTTAAAACATTTTTTCTTTTTCAAATGTACTTCTATGTGTCTTAAAAAAGCCACCACAGTACATGAAGCAGAGACATTGTGGAAAGCGTAGCTGACCCTAACTACCAGACGTGAGAGGAATTCAGCTTTCTCTGGACAGACAGACAGTAATTTTCTATACAGTCAGCAGAAAAGTTTAGTATGCTGGTCACAACTGAACCCAGACAAAATGGGGACTGTGGTATTCGATGGCCATGTGATCAGCATAAAAACAGCTGCTTTACAGAAGGCAGCCAGGCTTGAAAATCTGATCATTGTTTTTTCCATTTTCTTCCTGCTCTTTCCTGTACTGGGACACTCCCTTCTACTCCAGATTTGTTACAATTAAACAAATGAGGGGAAAAAAACCCTCTTAGCAACCAGAAAAAATTACCAATTATGAGTCCAACTTCACAGCGCTGGTCATCATATCCGCAAGTCATCATGGTTCCCACGGTGTCATTGACCAGTGCCAAAACATCAACGTCTATGTCCTAAAAGCATAAAGATGGGTGATTAACAGAAAACAAGCTTAGAAAGCCTCCTGTGTGTTAAAGCAACAGCATGCGGACATACTCCCCGGGGTTGTACTTTGAAGGCCTGGTTCAGGAAAGCTCTTCAGTTGAAAGACACACTACTTCCTTTTATAACACTATCCCCACAACCCTGCAAAGTAACAGACATCTCTGAATTCTCAAGTGCTTGTCTAGCCAGGATCTTTGCTTGCAGGATTTGTTTTTCCCCAATCCAGCCTTGTTTGCCAGAAAAGCAACATGTTATTGGTTTGAATTTTGTGATATGCCAGCACCTGTGTGTCTGTCCTTATAGGCTGCACTATAGGATAACGTCCTGCTGCCTGAGTAGATCCCACCAAATGGGACAGAAAATACACATACATAAACACAGCTATTCAACACAAGGCCATGCACCAATATCACACTCAAGTAAAAAGCCTTTCCATCAAAGCTGTGCAGTTTTCCTTTCACACTGCAGTAACTTGATATAGTAAAATCAAAGTTATCAAAGGATTCTTCTAACTCAGATGCCAACACTAGCAGGGGGCTGGACTTCACCCAGGAAGTCTCAGATCCTTTGTTCCTGCTAAGTACAGTAAGACTGATGCAGAGAATGAAGTGAACCAAAATCAAGGCTGTTTTTTTACCATGTGAGAAAACAGAAGAATTTCCTCTTGACTACAAAGATGTCAAGGTACAGAAAAATGCTTTGTATTTCTTAGATGGTGTTATCAATAGCACCAAACATGAAAAACAAGGCTTTCAAAAATATTAAAACATGTTATTCAAAGTTACACACTAGTTCAAGGGCAGACGTAAGCACGTCTTACTGCTGACCTTAAAAATTACAATCAATCACTCCGTCCCACAGAGTGAGGTGGACAGGCTAGTGCTGGTAGAGTTAGGTGTGCCAATTTGAGACGATAGCTTCCCCCTCCCAACCTTCATCCCACAAGCCAGGCTATGAAACACAGTGTGTATCCACATCTTACCAAGCAGGTTCACAACAGACTCCCTTTAGCTCAGACAGACAGTGGGGCTGCACTGGTTCACTGTCATGGCCAGTCTGGTTTATCAGTGTGCAGTTGCCATCACTGTTAGACTGACCTGGGGCAGACTGAGTTGCAGCTGCATGTCCCCTTCCATAGCTTCAGCTCCAACAGAGAGACAGATCTACTAGATACACAGCCATGTTGGCCATTTGTTACTGACTGTCCTTGAAGGATGTCTGACAACTCCCAAAACAACCCACAGGCCAAGAGCTGATCTCCCGGAGGACAATCTGGGGCCACTCAGGTTCACCTCCTGCAGGTACAAAACTTGCCTTGTGCTTCTGGAGGGCCTTGCGCAGAGAGCTGACCACATCTGTGTCCTGAACTCCTCGGACCTTGAAGTGTTTTGTCCAGGCAAGAAGAACCCCCTGCAAAGTAACAGTCCAGTGACCCAAAAGCTCTAACAAAATGTGGCACACAAACCTGCGACAAAGACAGCCAAGACCAAAGTCTGTGGAGAAGCCCATTATGTCTCTCCACACATTAAAATGTGGGAGAAAATAAGTAACAGCAGAACATCTCACCTTGGGGTGCCTGTCAGTACAAACACAACTAAACAGGTACAGTAATAAAGTCTTATTCCTGCAAATGCTTCTCCTTGTGCTTTGTTTAAAGCATGTGTGGCTTGACTGATGCTCATCACAAACTAACAGCGTTAAGCAGAAAGCGTTTGCAGAACTGAGACCCAAAGCACAGATCCTTAGAAATAAAAGAGAGGCTAGAATAAGAGGCCACAAAATAATTGCAACAAGCCCTTCGTTTCCCCATGTGGCCTCTCAAACAGCTCAGCTACAGGTCTTTCCTATTTAGAATCAACTGTAAAAAAAGAAATTGAATGAGAGTGATTACAAAAGAAACATGCTTCAGGACACAAAAGTATGTATTTTACAGTCTAACAGTCTTCATACAAGGGCATGTGGTTACTATGGAATCGAGTACTGATGAAGTAAAAGAATAGTTTTAGCCTAAAGATCATGTTGCCTTCAGATTGAAAATGAGTGTTAGCATGGTAGTCAAGTGATAGTTAAATGTTAATGGTCATCCACGCCTTCTTCAGAGAGCTATGTAAACATCACCCCACAAAAAGGCCACAGGGTAACACTCCAATGCAATAGCTTCTCTGGGTTCTGCAAGGAGCTAGGCTTGCCAATAATACTTCTTTTTGCACTTTACCTCTTCCAGTTTGGTCTGTTTGCATGGAAAAGAAAACGTAAAGCCAAGAGGTAACTTCTTATGCTTCAGGTTTTTGGTCTCCATGAAGTCTGACAGACAGTCAGCAACGTAATCAAAGAGCTGCACAAGAAAGGAGAGGACAGAGTCAGGCTGCATCCAGCAGGCGTGCGCTCAAGTGCAGCACCACCACAGAAGACCCTGCGTGCCTTACCTCGGTTCCGTTCCCCTGTATGACCTCCTTGGGTGTGGGGTAAAACTTGCTCTCCAGCTGGCTGCTCTGCTTCCCGTCATCAAACACCTTCACCTGGTGGGCACGAAACTGGGAGCCACCCAGGTCAACAGCAAGGAATTCACCCTTCTCTGCAACACAAATAGGCAACCATTAGCGTGGATGGCCGAGAAGCATGGCCCGGCTGCCATGCTGAAGGCCACAGCCCACGGCCCCTGACTCACCATGGCCATGGGATCTCCTGCTCCATAATGGCAGGTCCTTTATCCTATGGGCCTGGGAGCATCACCAGGAAGGCTGAGAGCTGGCAACCCTAAGCAAGGGTACCAGGACCATCCAATTAGCTTGCTATGTGGCAGCTAATTTCATTTTTATTTAGCAGTCTGGTTTTGCCTACCCTGCTCCTTCCACAGCAGCATGTTTTCCAGCTGCAGAGGGATAAGCTTCTCAGTAAGAGAGGCCCAAAGCAACTGCTAGGCCAAAAAGAGCACACAGGAGTGGCACAGCCATACACCTGAAATGTGGGGAAGTGGGAGTTCAAGAGCATTACCTACGTCCAGTAAAGGATGCGGGATTTGCAGTCACATGTTAGACCTCGCCCTACTGTAGAAGTCAACTCCCAAGTGGGGCGAGATTAATTTGCCACCCAAAGTCAACCGACACAATCATTTCCAAAAGCCTTTAGTTGTTTCTGTAAAAGTACCATTTTGTTTCTCAGTTGGCAGCACTCTTAGCTCAAACACGTTCTTCTGCAGCAGGAGACCTCAGATGAAAGGACAGTTTGGCCTCACTGCTACAATAAAACAATTATCTACCCCATGCACAGGAGAAGGCCCTTCCCAAAAGGAAAATGCAGTGGTATATGCATAGCATTGCATGAACTTTGTTTCACAGTCCAAACACCTGACTAAATTTTATCAAATCTGGCCCTGAAAGGGAAAGAAGCAGGATATTCTACCTGTAATACCATGGTCACATAGCACAAAGGTGAAGAGGCAAACTGGATTACTCAGTAAACTGTGACATTAGTCAGACTATTAATCCCTAAATGATTAAAAACTGATGATGCTCCATATGGGTCATTTGAGGTAGCAACACTCAAGGCACTGAAAATCTGAAAGTTCGTTGTTAGGGCAAATGGGAAAATCCAGCCAAGTTTGAGGTGTTTAAACCTGCTAGAAGTTTTCTCTGGAAACAAAATAACCAATAAGGATTTCGCAAGACAGCAAAAATAGAAAAATCAATGTGATACTTAAAATAAGCAGTGTGTTGACAAGACATAGTCCAGCCTGACCCTGCAGCATGTCCTTGACACAGTGGAAAGGTCATGCAGGCCCAGTAGAGCATTGTCCAAAGTTGGCCTTGAGGAACACAAAGTCTTGCAACAGTGATAATACTACATGCAATTTTCCAAGTCTCCTCACCTCAGGGGCTCCCTGCTATCTCAGGACAGGGTCAGTGCCAAGTGAGACCTCAGGACCAGCGACGGTCACTGAGATAGCAAGGGTTAGGCTAATATTTCTTTTCCTTTGGATAAGGTTGCAGCAAAAGGAAGAGTGTCCAGTTCCAGCCAGGCAGTTTGAGGGGATTGTATATAATTTCTCTCAGACAGCCTTCATTTCAAGGGACTAGCCTCCAAATGTCCCCTTTATGCCATTAAAGCTGTTTTTTCTCATTTAATTGTAGGGAAATTACCTTCAGAAGGAATAAAGTCCTGTGAAAATGAGGTACAAAGCAAACCTTTCTCTTAAGTTTTCTTCACAGCTGTTATACACTGAGCCCTGACCCAGGCCAGACACAGAGTCCTGCACAAATTCACAGACTTGGTTAAACCTGGGAAAAACATAATTTCCTGTCAGCCTGCACAGCCGGAAGCCAACTGAGCCAGGAGAGTTATTTTGGATGTGCATAATTCTCCAAACAAGACAGGCTTTTAGATCCTACCTCACCACTGTGCTTTCTCCCTCTCTGTTTAAGACTCAGGGGCAACTGGAAACAAGGATCCAGCTGCAGAAGCAGAGCAGGCTGTTTCCTGGTATACCCCATCCAGAAGCAGATTTTCCCAATGCAGAAAGCAAGGAAGGGCAGAAGGGGATCACTTTTAGAGGCAATAGAGAAAGCAATGCGGAGTTTGCTCTCAGAAGCTGAGAGGGGATCATAGCTCCGAGAACGCGATGTTGCTGCCACTTTGCAATTTGAGGGGTTTCACTGCAGCATCCTGCATTCCCTGTAGCTCCATGAACACCAGGGCCACAGCATTGCCCACACCTCCACACCTGCAGCACACTGCACTGCAGAGTCTGAGCTGTAGAGGCTGCCCTTGCCGTGTCCAGCCACAGCTCCTGCAGCAAGGCCTGTCCTAGGTCCAGTTTTCTGCACTCAAAAAACTACCGTTTTCTGAGCACTTGCTAGGTCCTTTCCTCAAACAAGCAGCACTAGGTCAAAATCCACCTGGTGCAGGGAAAAAAAAACCCTGCCAGCACTCCCCCAGGCTGTTGTCTCCTCAATACACACCTGCTTTCTCAACATGAGATAGGCAGTAGTAACCCGAAGCCACCGGCTGCCCTGTGTCTTTGCTGTGCTGTCCTTGAGTGCTGGCAGCAACCCATCATCTTCCTAAACCAGCACTGCTGTGATGGAGCAGGGGGAACTCACCTGAGCCATCAGGAAGCGAGCGCACGAAAGTCGGCAGCATTTTTACTGTTGCCGTGGGGTTCGTGTCTTTCCCCAAGCCCTTCACCATCTCAGCCTGAAAGCGAGCCATCACGTCCAGCAAGACATCGTCGGAGAGACGCATGTGATACAGGTACCTGTCAACCTGGAAAGATGAAAGGTGTTACTCAGGAAGCACGCAGGCTCCTTGGTGCTCAGCAGCTGGCTGGAATGAGCACTGCTTTCACATTACAGAAGGACTCTCCTGTGTGTACTGGGGAGACTTCCTTTACCTCTGCGGGCAGAGAAAACGCAGGAACTTCATAGCCACTTGCACTAGTTTTCTAGCCATCAGGGGTGCAGTATGGCATGAAGGATCTGAAAACCCTGAACTCCAATTCCAGCAGCACCCTGCATTTTGCTGGACGAGAATTACCATGCTCATTCCCACCCACTTGATGGACATGAGGCTAAAGATCCTAAGGAGACAAAAGAATTCCTTTCACATATGTAATAAACTTAAGGTGAACATACCACCTACGCAAAACCCACCTCTCTGATTCTACAAGTTCATGTCACTTTTGACCTCAGTACCTAAATTCCCATGATCGTCAGTGCAAGCAAGCTCCAGGACATCATCAGAACATTTACTCTTATAAAAAACTGTGTTTTGAAAATGTTTAAAGCAGCCTTGGTGAATTACTGTCAAAAAGTTAGCCATCTTTTCTGATGGCTCAGTAACTTGCCAACACACATAAGCCCATGAGACTTGCTTGAGACCCTGGCAAGGTGTTTTTACATCATTCTCTCTTCCTATACATGTAACGAAGTAGAACTGCAAAGTACCTTGACCTGGTCAGAATTTGACCTCTCTGAGTCAGGTCCAGAAAATGCCATCAGTACCCAAGCGTGTCAGCCACAACCTGAAAACATCTATTCAGCTACTGCTTCACTCCACAGACAATTAAATTTGTTGGCATGCCAGGCTGGAGCTCAAAGCCTTTTTCTCACTCTGGCTCTGCCCTCCATTCTCTTGTGATTCTAGGACTACATCTAAAACACATTTCTGGGTGCAATCAATATCCTTTCTTATGGGTCTGTAACTTGCAAAATACATCAAGATAAAAGCCGGTTGAATTTAAAGGGAATCAAAAGCATCTATGAAGTAGCAGACGCATTCAGATAAACTGGTAGAGAAGCTAATCAGTGTTTCTGTACAGCTTCATCATGGCAAAACTTAAAAGTTTTCTTCTTCAGGACCACACACAGCTTGGACTGACATTTAAGTGCAGGGCTGGATACACGGCTGTAAGGTGGCCTAGAAACTACATAGCTGGGTACAGCAAAGGATTAATGCAGCAAAATAAGAATCTGTCAGCATCCAAATGCCTTTAAACTGGGGAGCCAGACTTCGGTGCTGTAAGAACAGATATGATGCAGGCATAGTAATTCTGTGCTCCGAACAGTGGGATGTCCCCTGGAGAGTAATCCATGTCAAATTCCTACTCCCCATGACATGAGACTCGGGGCCAGAGGCGGTGAGCAAGGGAGAGAGGTGGGACAGCTTCCAACGCTTCGTTAGTACAGACACTCAACTCTTGCACCATGGGCTACATTATTATGCTACTTTATTTGTTCAGAACATTTCATCAGTCCCATTTACATAGGGAGGTCTGGAGGGTTGGGAGAACATGCACAAAACAAATCCCACCAGCAACTAGGCAGGATTTAAAAGGTAGCATCGTTTAAACAGAGGAGAACAAAGGTTGTAGATAAATCGGCCTCTTCTGCAATTTGGACTGGCCACCTATATTAATGAGGGGCAAACTAATTACCTATTCACAGTCCCATTTTAAAGTGATGGTCAGCAGCAACCCACCTGAAAGAGCCTGGACCCTGAAAGTAACTCCAGCACTTACCTAGCAGCAAAACATACACACACAGAGGAGAAAGTCTTAAACTACAAGATGCAATTGGCAAGGAGCAGCAGCTGCCTTTGGATACAACTGCGCCTTGAAAAGGCCATTATTTAGATCTTTCTTTGTAGCCCTCATTTGCACAAGCACTCGATTTCCTCCAAGCCTTTTCTGAGGCCTCATCACGGTTTAGGATCCACCATCTCAGCCCAAGCACCAGCACTGCTTTTTTGGGCATACAAAAAAAAAAAAAAATACGACTGGAGACATACAGCACTTACTCACAGACCCAAATAACCTTGTGACAGAAGTCCCTGTGGAGAAAAAAAACCCCTAAACAGTAACAAAATTGACCATGTCTGTTTGCAGAGAACACACACTAGCTCCCTGCTCCCCACAGGAATTGCATTCCCCACCCTGTTTACCTACAACCATAGGAGGAGACAGTCCTCTCCGAGGAATCCACGTAAGGCAGAGCCCAGGAAAGCCTGCTGACTCTCTAGGCTGATTTACAACCAGAGCAAGTGCCTGCTCACATACCATTTGCTTGTAAACACAGGAATGGTCAGGCCATCCAAAACCAAACCCTGTGTTGCTGCCTCCCTCCCACCGCAGAAGGACAGTCCTTGTTTTTAAGTGTCTTGCCTCACTTATGGAAAGAGCACTGTTTTCATGGCAGGGGGGCTCCTGCTCTTGCCAGCAGAGAGCAAATAAGCCTGGGGAGGGAGGGGTGGCAAGGCATCTTTCTAACTAGGGAGAAATCAACTCTGCACCATACAGCCTACCCTGGCCTTCTTAAAAAAGAACTCTAAAGAGCATGTGGTTTCTTGCCTTCAGGCAGGGCAAGTTTGCACCTAGCAGAAAGATTTCATTTTTTAAATGGTTTTGCAGAATCCCTCTGCCCTCTCCTCTCCAGTCCTCACTTCAGGGAAGCCCTCCCCCAGCTACTGGGGGGTTCTCTAAAGAGTCCATCCCACCCAAGCACTGCTCCACAAAGGTCTCTCTCTTTCTCAGTAAAAAGTAAGAAGAAATAGTGCTGTCTAGATGACAGATCTTAGACCAGATCCTCACACAAGGAAAGGGTATTGGGGCCCCCTTCTGATCGTATTAAACCCTGGGGATAAAAGGGCTATGACTGAGAAACAGAGTCAGAGACACCTGACTATTGAGATACCAGGACCTCTCTTGGAATGCTTCTCTTCAAGGCAGAATTAGTGGAACAAGTCCCCCTTAGAACAAGTCACTCCATATTTAAGCAAGGGCACAGAGACAACAAGCCACTGTTGCTCGCTTTGTTGATGAGCTCAGCGGTGCAAGTGGATCTACCCACCAGGACCTTGGATCTCCCGCGCTGTCACGCATCTGCAGACAGCCCCACCTTCACCTGGCTGGAAAACAAGAGGACAGAGCCTGGCAGCAATGGCCACCAGAAACCACTCAATGGAGATGCCAGAAGAACAGAGGACCCGCAGGGGACATGTCTAGAAACCAGAGGACCTCTGACCCAAGAAGCTTACAGGTCCCACGTGGTCTTATGACGGAGTGCCAAAAACCCATTACAGCATGGCTCTGAAAGTAGATAAGGGAAGAGCAACCATTAGGCAGCTCAATCCCAGTACTGATGGCTTCAGATCTGGGCCATCTTGAGCTTTTCTGACTGTAATAAAAGGTTACATCTATAAACATCAGAGTGATTAGCCAGGTTCAGACAACCAGAGGGGAGGCACAGGCACTTCTCCCACACCAACACCAGTTGGAACTGTCTCTTGAGTCCTAGAAGACCTGGCCCAAAGACCCCAGGAGTCTTCCCTACCCATGCTACAATGTGAGTGACTGATTCCTAGCCAGCTTTAGAAATCCCATCCTTCATGCTACACTTGCAAAGCGATTCAGCAAGAGCTTGCTTTCTGCCCTCTGGACTACACCACACTGTGACAGATAAAGTTTAAGCACTACTGTTCCTTACTGAAGACCATTTGCTCCATTACTGGAAGAGAACTTACAACTGTCCAGGTAAAAGCACTAACCAGACCTATTTTCACACTTGTCAGATGGTTAAGGGTCCAAATATTTCTCACCCCATTTGGCTGTATGGCTTTAGTAGATAACGCCATTATCTAGTCTGCATTACGTACTGCAGACCCCACAGTATCTGAGTAATACAGGTCTCAAAATAGGAATTAGCTAACACTGCATCTTACCTTTTTTATTTGATCCTCTTTTAGCTTTGTGAAATGGAAAGCTAGCAAGTGGACGGCAAACATTTTCTTGAAGCGGATGGATGAGTCAGTAGTGACAGAGCTGCTGTGAGTAACTCCAAAGCGACAGGTCTTTATTCACGAAGCTGGAGCTAGAGAAACTTCAGCTGAGGCATCTCCCCCAGGGTGAGATAGTGGAGTTCCTGGGAAATTGAGTCCAGAAATAAATCCATCCAGTGTGAATGGTTCAATGATTAAACTTCTGTCTCTTTGTAGCACCCCCCCCACATCAACCCGAAGTCCCTCCCTCCCCAGCTACACACTTCATTGTGCCAGAGCAGGCACCTGGAGAGCTGCCAAGCTGAAGGGGAGAAAAATCGATTTTGTTACTGCCCCACTTGGGAATTGTTACCACTTCGCCATGTAGTTGCTACGCAGCCTGCCCTGCTTTGCCCCGCTCCGTTCCCCGGGGCTGACAAGCTCCCACCAGCACAGCACACAACAAAGTGCTGCAGGGAATCCAGAAAGTTAGAGGATTTTAGGTTTCTTCCCTCTGCTCAGCACTCCCACTTGCGAGACAAGCTCTTCCGCATGAATTAACTCTGCTCTAGTTCCACACAGTGCACCCTTATCTGCGGCTTTTTTTCCAATTAAGCTTCAGCCGTGTAAAGGAGCGAACAGACACACAGACCCCTGCCCCCCCGCTGAAACACCTCTTGCACAATTCCCAGCAGAGAGGTTTTGTATGTATTACTCTCCCTTCACCCCTCCTGAAGACAAAGTTTCAAACCAATGCAGATCCTCAGTATTGCAAAACCTGGGGAGGGGACAGATTTACCTGGCAGCCAACAGTGTTGGTATCAGACTGCCTCGCTTGATAAATGCCTTTAAACGGGAGCACAGAGTGCCTACACTACGAGCAGCTTCCTTACACCGTCAGAGTTGAATTTGACACAGCCTTTAACTACTACTACTCTCAAAAGCTCATTCTGAATGCACAAGTGTTTCCAGGATTTTGCCACTGTATTAAGTGATATGGACTACGGCGACATCATCCAAAGGACACTGTGTGAAATGTAGACACAAAGGAAACAAAAAAGAAAAGGGGAAAAAAAAGGGGAAAAAGAAAAAGGCATTCTCATTGGGTAATTAGAGGCTCACTCTCAAACTACACCTACACTGGGTGTGTTTCCCCCCAATTACTGTTCAATATTTCAGCTGGAACTAAGCTCACTTACGGCAGTGGCAGACAACTGCCACCCAAAATTTTGCAGAACAAGATTAAAATTAAAAAAATTTTTTGATAAATTAGAAAAACAGCCTCGGGCCAGAGGGAGAAAAGGGAGATGGGAAGGGGTGGGGGGTGGGGGATGCCAAGTAATGGGAGGAAACACAAAGAACTACTGAGCAGAAGTAGAAAATTGTCTACACAGATCCAGAGCAGGGCAGAAGCAGCCAGTCAGCAGAAAATGATCTCAGACTGTATCAATTCATAGCCTGAAGTGGACCCAACAATCTCATGCTACTGTAAAAAAAAAAAAAAAAGTATGATCGATAATCATGCTGGGCTGTATGAACAGGACTATAATCCACAGACACGCAAAACAACACAACTCTATACTCAGCACCAGTCTCAGGAAGAGGACTCTGCCCAGCCCTGGCAGCTACAGCACATCAGGAAGGCATGCATCAGACAGAGCGAGCTCTGCTGAACATCAGGAGCAGTCACAGGTTACATTTTTTCAGCCTCTGATAATGAGGAAAGACCAAAAGAGCTGAGGGAGGGCAAGGGAACTCCCTCTGCAGAGACAAATTAAACAAAATCTCTGCTAGGAAAGGTTGAGGTCTTTTTCTTTTTTTTTTTTTTTTTTTCCTCCTGCCTTGCATCAGGGATGAGCTCTGGACACTGGGAGATCCCGCCAGCTCTATTTATTTTCCACTATTCTAGAACAAGAGTAAAGCAGACAGAGTGGCTGAACAGTCCATAAATAGGGCTTGTTCTAAAATTAGGCCTTTGATCTTCAAGAGAAAGGCAGAAAAGAAAGAAGAAAAAAGCCACACTACCAGCCAGAAAGCACGGTTCACTTCTCCTGTATTCATCTTTTAATAACTGCTGGCTCGTTAAGTCAGACACTGACTCCCAGAGGGACTGTCTCTTTCCTCATTGTTTACCCATGCCATCCGAGTCACAACCCCTCTGGCCAGCAAAATTGAAAACATCACCTTTCAAGCTCCATCCCACTTTGATCCAGAGCCTATTGTGTCTGTAATACAGTAGATTTATTTTTCATTCTCTCTTTTCTTTCTTTCTCTAACGGATCCCACTGGAAAAGGGTCTCAAAGATCTAAACATTACTAAACTGGCAGCAAGCTCTGTTAAATACCTGACGTGTCAGAATCACTGCGTAACTTGTTCGCTCATCCCTGGTGCATCCTAGCTTCAGGCAAGCTGTTGTGCAAGAAAAGATACGACATTATCTCACTTCCACGCAGACAGCAGTTCAATGCACTAAGGGCCCAATACCCAAATATGTTACAGCCATTTTGTATGAATTCTGGCCAGTACAGGGGAATCAATCTAGGACCAAGTGAACAGATCAGCTCCAATTGCATGCAGCTTGGAGGCTTGAGGCAATGTTGTTTTTTCCCTTTGTTAGAGCTGCACCCAATAAAAGTTACCCTCCCTTCCCCCTGTGCAAGGGCCAACAAGTCTTCAAAGTTATAATACCCCTCTCTCTACTTTCTTCTGCAGTTGTCCCTCCAAAGCCTGCCTCAAGGCACAACGGACAATCCTGTAGAGGCTGGTGTTCACGTAGTCCATCCTCCTCCCACTGCCTTCCAGTCAAAGGCCTGCAGAGAAAAGGAGCTCACAGCTACAATGGGGAAAAATTCAGATAAATGTCCGAGTACATCAGCTAAACATGCACCAGTTACCGCCAGAAACAGGTACCATATTAATATGCATTTTATTGCTGGAGAAACTCATCAGAGGCAGCTGGCAACACTGGTTGCTGAGTTTGGCAGCCAGGTTAACAAGGAGACAGTGGACAAAGCTACAGATGAATCCTCAGGAGAAATCCTTCTTCATTACAGCTTATGCTTCCAAGACCAACCCTTAGAACATGTTTCCCCTTCCAGTAGCAGCAGCTTTGTTCCCCATTATATTCCCACAAGTTCCTCAAAACTCAGAACAGAATGGGGTCCCCGCGTTCATCCTGGATATGCCCCTCCCAGGGCAACATCAGGCTGCAAAATAAGGCAGAACACCTGAGGGCCTGACTGGAAAATCCACTCCAAGGACAGACACTATTTAGAAGAGATGTAAACAGCACAGACAGAAAAGAGCACGTTGGCTGAAGAGAAAGAAGGGGTTTACCAAGTAGTGCTGTTACAGTCATCATTTTACATTTGAAGCATAACAAATAAACACAAAAAATTAACTTGTGAAATCAAGAAATTCCCAAACATCTGTAACTTGAATGCCTGAAATTAATCTGGAAATCTGAACTCCTGAAATAAACAGTTTTGCAAATGTGATTCCCAGAGCAAGTGAACAACGTTGTTGATGTTGTCTAAAAAGAGAAAGTTTCAACACAGCCTCATGAAGAGGAGCAAAAGGCCACCCAATCCTCCCCCAGGGGCTTGCGTGCACAGGGCACGTTAAAAATGTGCAGCTGGCATAGCTTTGCACCACACCAGTCCAGATTGTACCACACGGGACCAATTTGGCAGCCATTCTAATGGGAGTCAATGACAGCCACACCATTAGCTTAGAAGAAAAGAAAACTTTCATAAAAAGTCAGCCTGGAAACGCCTGAATAAACTTCAGAGCTCTTAAAACAGTTACTATGGAGTCACTATGGAAACAAGCAATGAGTTAAGCCAAGTGCTAATCTCAGCAAAATACAAAAAAGAATGCTTATAGTCATTTAGCTTCCTTATTGTAAGTATTGCGGCTCAAACACAAGGCTGGCTTATACCCCAAAGTCCCAGCCACTCTTTCCTTGCTCAAAAATATACACTAGTATGCAGCTTAGCATACAATTAAAGGACAAATTTACCAAAACAGACTAGAAGCAAAGTACAATAGCAATGTGTGTCCTCTGCAACCCAACCCCACCCCACACGCACTGGGGTAGAGAAGACAGGAGTCGTCCTTGCACAAGTGCGGTTTTAAACAGTGGTTTGCAGATTCAGCAAGGAGTTTGTAGTCCAAGAGGTAAGTGAGCAAATGCATGCTGTCAAACCCGTCTGCAGGCTTGAGCTACAACTTCCCTTCGAGTCTGTCAAGTGCAAAGGACACAAGGAGGCAATTGATACCACTCAATCATGTAATCCACATCACACAAGCTATCCAAGTAGTATCAACTACTATTACTATCAAACCCTTACATTTGTAAGGGTTAATTGCCAGCTCGCATTCTGTGCAAGTTGTGTTGCTGTGAAGCAGAGGCTGTCAGGACTCTGGGAAAGCAAAGCAGAATTACTCATCCACAAAGCAAAAAATTCAGGACCTTCACATGGCCACTGCCACACACACATAGCTGTTCGGTTTTTCTTGGGGAAGGAAAGAAAGATGGGGCTTTACAGGGGAAGGACCTAAAACTTTCCCTCCCCACCAGTCTGGTACTGAAATCAGCAGATCAGGTGGACTAGAAACTTTTAAGCACTGCTTGCTTTTTAGTAAATAACGGGGAAAGAGTAGATGAAATACACTGAGAATAAATGTTAAAAACATTACTCAAACTGCTGCAGACTTGTTTCTGAACAGCAGCTTAAAGGATTGATACTAGGAGGAAGCAAAGGGGATTCAGAGCAAACTTTCAACCTGCAGAAATATGTGGTTGATCATTTTAGAAAGTCAGGTATTTGATACAGTGAAATTCAACCTGGCTTTTACACGTATCCCAACATTAACACAAGCAGGATCTGCAGACTTGTATACAGCCAAACCCAGAAATGTGGTTGCTGCAGCATTATTCTCTTCAGGCAGCCCCAGCAACACTTCCTAGCGCTGAAACCCCTTTCTGTGAATACACAGGAGTTTCAGCATGTGATTCTTTCCACTCTCCAGTATCCCTACTGGGAGCTCAAAAACATACCTTAAAGCTGCTCACACTAAAAACAAATGACAGAGCATCTGCGTGTGTATGAAAGAGGCACTGGTGCACTGCCTTAAACATTATTCAGTGACACTGCATCAGGAAGAAAAAGTCCTGAGAACTTAGTTCTAACAAATTAAACTTTCCCCCAAGTGGTAAGCACCTAACTTTCCCAGTTTATGGTACCCATGATAAAATGGGTATGTGGAAATACTACTGGCACAAATATCAACCCACAAGCTGTTACTTAAGCTCACGTAACAGTGTACAGTCTAAGTAAAATATTTTGTCGCCTCTCAAAATTCAGGTATCACAAACAAACTGGCATGCGAAGCAAAAAAAACATTCATGAAGTGCAAAAGAACAAAATAATTTGTATGAAACCGAATTAGAAAAGTCAAGGAGAAACAGACATCTGAATTTCTCAAAAGTAAATAAATCATATCTATGCCTCTAACATCTGCTCCTTCCCCCCAAAAATCACAATCCAACTTTTTTATTTTACCCTCCCCCCAAACTTTGCCTGAATTAGTGTGATGAGCTTTTCCTAGGAGAAAGAATACAATTTAAACAGCAAGGACAGATTTTGCTTTGTTTCAGTAATTACCCCTCAGATGACAGAATTGGAATTTACTCAAAAATCCTGTGGCCAGAATTTCATCATTCCCCAACACATTAACACAAATGCTTTTAGCCTCCTTCCACAGTTTCACAGGACACAAAGGTTAGAGGCGCATGACTCCTATCACCACTCTGACCCAGCTGCCTGCCAGGTTGTTCATTGCTTGTTTCTTATCTGTTAAACTCTGCCCTTTAGGAAGAGATGGAATAAGTAGCTAATTCATTACTAGTGAAATATCTCATGTTTATTAACAACGTGAGGATATCTTGCAAGAAGACATCAAGTTCAAATTTTCACATAGCAGCAGATCATACACTTAGGCTGAACACCATGACTGAAAAAGTGTACAGCTGACTGGTAAAAGCAAACTTAGAGCCTCTGAGCTTTTAAGAGTCCACTTGTCTGAGTGCTTCATGTAACTGGCCACAGGAGAAGGAAAAGATCAAGGAGCTGCAGCAGTGTAAACATGAAATGCCAAAGAAGTTATTAAAATAGTATTTTATTTTATGAATAAAAACTAAACAGAATTAGGACATGGTTCTATTTTTTCTTTTTCCCCATTTCCTTTGAACTATTCTGATCATCTCTTTTTGAACCAAGGCCATATCTACCATTCCTGCGCTGATCCTGCCACTCACTCTCCAGCTGTCTCAGCATTTCTTGTGTTAGAAGTCCTTCACGCAGCAGTCTGTTGGCAAGTGATCCACGTCCATGGCTTTTCAGATCCTCCTGCCTTGTAGCAGACCGATAGGCTTTCAAGTTCTTTGCTCTTCTTTCTCCTGGAACCTCCACTGCAATAGAGAGCGCCTCTGTGGATTTTGCGCCGTGAGGGTCTGAAACTGGCCTGGTATCCTTCTTAGTCCTTGAAAGAGGAAAGTCTTCTGACACAACTGCTGCTGTGCCAGGAGCAGCTGCAGATTGTGAGGCTCGGATCAGCTTCGTGATGTTGCAGACACCAACTTGTATAATGTCGTCAAGTTTTTTCTGAATATCCCTTACAAGGACAGCATCAGGGAACATATCCATGAAGCGGTAACTGAAGAGAGGCAAAACAACACACAATTAAACCTTTTCATCCAAGGACTGCTGACTGAGACAAAAATGAGTTACTGACTATGTAAAGTAAAAAAAAAATTATTACGTGTTGCATGAGAAGGCCACTGTATTTTAAGTGGCATTTCAGCTGCTCCACTCCAGGATCACCTCATTTCTAACTTTGTCAGTCACAAACTGTTCTCTGCAGAATCTATGACTTGCTCCCACAACATAGCTACATTTGCATTTGTCAAGATCCTCTAGAGGGCCAAAAGAGCCCATAGTGCACTACATACACACAGGCTTGAAGACACTGCTTTTACAGGACTGTAAGTCATAAATATTAGGAGAAAAATAAAAATAAAAATAATTTTCAAGCACAAAGACAATACCTTAACCACAGATAGAGGTCAAAAACATCATGAACAGCCTCAAGGTGTACAAGCTCTTTGATGTTCTTTGGAGCAGCTAATGGCCATTTGGTGTGCCGACAGAGCCAGTCAAATGTCAGAGGCTCATTTCTACTGAACTGTCTTGCAAACTGAAAAACAAGCAGATGCATTGAAGTCCTCAGTCAGGAAAGAAGAAATCCCAAATGAGTTAAATTCCCTTGAGTCTGTATACATAGAATACTCCAGAAAATACCTGCTTTGTTTTACACAGCCCAAATGCCACACATTCTTTTACTTAATTACTCAACACAGGAGTCACCTCTCCTTTCCAGGGCCTCATTAACGCAATTCATCCACGGGCCATGCACAGTTAAGCAACAAAAGTATAGAGCTATCCAGAAAAGCCTGACACTGAAGGCTTATGATTTCATCTGGCAAAGCAGATGGACTTTAGCTTTTTTTCTTCTCCTGCTCCTGTTCTGTTAATTATCTTTGTTCAGAATCTCCAGGGTTCAGAACACGTTAAATGTGTTCCCTGACTTAGGAAACACACTATTCACAATTCAAACAGATTAATCTGCACTAGAAATCAGCCCTTCTAAGACCTAGACATCTCAGCTCTTTTATTAACAGATAAACCAGGCAAATAAGATTTAAATTTAAAATTTTCAGGAGCATTGATGACTTGGAATAACTGCTTCCTAACTGGCTGATACCAAAAGGGTTTTTGCTAATGAATGGGGCTTAAATTCACACAGGCATTCACAACAGTCTACCTCCCTCAGACATCACATTATGCCCCTCTGTACCTTCATTACCTGGGGATCTGAACACTCAGCATTTTCTTAATGAGGCACTTTTTTTTTTTCCAAATCTTTAAATCAATCACTCAATTTTTAAAGAACATTATTCGCAATTTTTGTAAAGCACAGGTCTAGTATCTGTGACATGAGGGCACCACATCAGTTTCATTTTTACACTATTTTATTAAATATGTTTAATGCAGTCTCTAAAAGAGGAAAAAGGCGATACTGTCTAACAAAGTAACAGTCCCAAGCAAAATTATTAATCCTGAAAAACTGAAATCAGCTGACTACAAATTCCTCAAAATAATCACTGCAGGGACACAGTGGAAAACAGTTCATCCAGACCTGAAAAGTGAAATGACGTAATTCTGAGAGCAACTTACAGCACTGTATTTGCTGGGGTTTTAATTCTGTTCAACTGTATTAGAACATGAGCAATCACATTTAATCCCACATTCTTTCCTTTTGTTGACAAGCTAACACCTTGAAGCAGCGGTTATTGGTTTCTAAGGACTACTTTTACGCACAGTGTAGTGGAAAGCTTAACAGTGCACAAATGACTATGTAACACAATTCTGGATCTCTCCCAGTTCAAAGATCACCTGCAAGGCAAGCAGTAGGATTCTCTGAGACAAACAGCAGAAAAACTATCCAAATTCTAATTTACATCACAAAATAAGTCAGTTCTTAGAGGTTAAAAGTTTTGGCCAATAAAATGGTGAAGAATGCAATTTAAAAAAAAAAAAAAACGTATCTTCAGCTATTTTCTATTATTACCTGTCAGCACTTTAAGAATGCTCTCAAGTGATCTAATGACAAAACTCACAATAAATACAGGAGCTGGATACAGTCTGAATGCACCAAGACCCACTTGCTCCAATATAAATCCCACATTTTTTCGGAGGTAAAAAAATAACTGACCTTCAACAACGTGGTACACACAAAAGGCTCTTTTTTGTTCAAGGGTGCAGTGCAGAAGACATATCGTGACCGCAAATTTAGTGGAATGTGCTGAATCATATCTGCTAGAAATTTAAAGTCATCAATATTGCAGACAAAATAAAGCCCATCGACTTGTGAGAGACTCACAAAAATATCCTGTGAAAATATAACCAAGTGAAGAGGATGTTATTAGAGCAGCGGGTTGTTAAAGTTTGTATTACCAAACTAAGAAGCGATTTAGTGTTTCAAAGGCTAACTGAAATATCAAAGGCAGCTAAAAATATGAAATTTGACCACAGTAATAAAAAAGGGGGCAGGGGTGTTCCCTCTACTCTTTTAACAGGATTTTCATTCAATTCTCTAACACAGGATCAGAGGAGAAGACGTAACACACTATGCTTCATTTAAGCATTTTCAATTAGTCTCCTAAGTAACAAACACAGTGTTCTGGAAGCGTACATTTTAGTTACAAAGAACACCATCAGAGGAACCAGTTACTACTATGTTTAGAACTCATTCCAGGTTTGTCACTTAGCATGACCCAAAAAGCTAACTTTACAGCACAAAATTCAATAATTGAGGTATTTTTAGCCCAATGTCAGGAACAGATCTATTTTAGGGAGAAAGAAATCACAAGATAAATACGGCATTGCAATAGAGGACTTCAAAGAATACTTGAAGCATAACCAAGGCAGGAGATGCCACTGCACATTGCAGGGGGAATATTTATGAGCCCCCAAAATTATTTCTCTCATGTAAATCTCTGCAAGACTTTTTTTAAAAGTTCTTTTAAGAAACACTGAGCTTCTTAATGAATACGTGACTGAGTTTCTTAATGAATACATGACTGAATACTTAAGAGATCAAAAATAACATGGGGGTTTTGTCTTAATACTTCTGTGCTACCCCAGAAATTCTCAATAGTAAAATTTCAAAGATGTGGTGTTACCCTACCAGCCTAAGTCTTCCAGGAGGTCTCCCAGTATAACCTCTTACCTCGAGGTTAGAAATCATACGCTTTGATACATAACAGCACATCAGCAGAGAACAGTAATATACATTTAAAGACATGAAAGCTGCTAAGGATGTCTCAGTGTACTAAAAACCATGATACTGTTTTTTAAATACATCATTGGAAGCTTAATTTCTACTTTAAAATGTTTAGACACGTCCAAAAATTCTACTATCCAGTTAATGATGAGATCAAGTAGATCCCACAAAATCTGTTTTCTCAAAGTTAAGCAGACACTGTTTTAGTATAAAGTCCACAGAACCAGGAAAAAAAAATCAGGTAGCTCTCAGATGTACAGAAATCTGACCTGACCAGTCCGGTTTCCCAGGAATTTACACATGAATTTATCAAAATTTCAATTTCTACTATTTTCAGCCTCAGACCAAAAAGTCTCCATTTAAAATACAGGAAAGGTGAAATGAAAAGGTTATTGTACACTCTTCAACAGGTGTAAACATATTTACACACTTCAACAGCTGTCAAGTTTATTATAACAAAGAAAAGCTAAGCATTCTAAACGTATCTGCAGTCACTGCTGTGGTAGAGAGAAGAATCCAACTGAGAAAAGATACACACAAGGCTGTGTGTTAGGTTCCCAAACTGCACATCCATACAAACACAGTGATTATAAGCAATGCTTAATTTTTAAAGTAGAAGCTAATATTTTGATCATTCTTACAATTAGATTGGACAGAGTGGCATCAGGGAGATGATACGCAAACATTTCTATCTGCTCAGGAGTAGGATGTAGGCCAGCTGCCTGAAGGAAAAATAAAGAAAAAAATTTCCATTAATTCTCAATATCGCTCTGAAGTTAGTGCATCAGAAACAAAATCTAGAAAGACAAAATGAAGAAACGAAAGCACCCTACAGAGTCCAGTTTATTTAGCACACTTTTCCAGAACTTAAGAACTTTTTTGCCTGAGCTTTTAATTCTTAAAAGAGCAGCTTCAATATAAATGAAATATTGCAAGGCTCCAAATTGGACATATATTCGAAGTCCATTTTTATTACTAACTTGTAAACAGACACAAGGAAAAATAATTTGGGATCAGAACATAGTAAATCAGCTCCAGAGCACATCTGTACAAACTAGGTACTGAGCCTCTCACCTTCACAGGGCGCACAGGCTCACTCAAAATTTCCTTCAGCTGCATGAGGTCATCACGATGCATTGTAGTGACTTCACCTTGTTTGAAGGATGAGCCATAACGCCCAGCTCTGCCTGCGATTTGTAGAGCCTGAGAGGTTGTAATGGAATCTATTTCCTTTTCTCCCTTCTCATTGATAGTTGGCTTTACTATAGAGTTAAAAATTATTCTTTTTATACACCTGAAATATTTGAACAAAACCAAAGATAAATCCTTTTTTGCAAATTATTTCCAATATACAACCTATTACAGAAGAATGAAAGCTTTTTTTTTTTTTTTTTGAGCTTTTTTCACCTCTATAAATTAAAGGACCACAGGTACTAACTAGTTATGGACACAGCATATTCAAACGGGCAGCACAAGACTACTGGATAGTTGCAGGAGAATGATCATCCCTACACACAACAATCACGTTCTAATAGGGTCCCAGTCCATTCACCATCATCATCTGCCTCAGTAGTTTATAGCAATGTGACTGCATCGCCTTCAGCCACAAAATACATTTGAGACTGAACTTGCTTTACATTTCAGAAATGCAAGAGACCGATACTCTTGACCACCTAGCACATCTGACTCCAGTGAATCACAAGGATCTTAACAGTGCCTACTATCACACAGGATTAGGCCAAGTGAGCTATTTAATTCTTAGAATCAGTTTTAAAATAAAGCTTAGTTCTGCCCATTCAAATTGATCACTACTTCAGAATTAAAATGCATCTACTGTGTTATCTAGACGTAGCAGATACCTAGCCAAATTAGTCAAACTGGGGAGAAACAAGTGAGGAAATTAATGCAGGCATCACACCTCCAAAAAAAAAAAAAAATCATACCATAACCTGCTCCAAATACTTACAAATTGAGTCCCATTCCAATTGCATCTGTAGCAACTAAAATTTTGCATGGATCATCAGGATCATTGAATTTCTTTGCCTGTTCAAGTTTTGTTCCTAAAACAGAATGACAAAACGCTTCACGTAGCAAACTCTTCTTACAAAACAAAGACAATATATCACTAAGTCCAATGCCTTTATAATAAGCTGAGAAATAAAGAAACCAAACTGTTATTTGATTGGTATTTGGCTGTTGTTGGGGGAAGGGGGCAGGAGGGATTTAAATCATTCCTAGAGCTGTGGATAGACCTCATTTAATTACATCTATCCGAAGATCAATATTAAGTACATAATAAAGGTCCAATCTCAAGATTAAAACACCAGTCAACAAAAGTTGATTACTTTCTCTAATGACATAAAGATGCAAAACTAGGAAAACTTGTACTGCCTCATTTTAAAAGTTTTTCTAAGAAAGCAGCAAGAAGCAGAACATTCCCTTAAAAATAAAAGGAAGAGTGCCTTACCTGGTGGCAGACTGCCATATATGACAGCACATTCTAATCCTCTGGCTTCAATCTGTCGACTGACAGAATAAATGTCATTCTTACTGAAACAGACAATGCAGTCCCCAGGCTGGAGGTTATCTAATGACTCTAAGGCATAATCCAGCACAGCAAGAGGAGTGAGTCTCTTGTAGTTTCGGACCTAGAATCAAAGAGTTGCCAAAAACAATCCTTTGAATGAAAAATTCCTGTGCAATATCAGTCAGCATGGTTATTATCACTATCGATTGTAACGCTGAGGGACCGCTCACAGTCCTGAAGGGATAATTACTGGGGAGAAGGTGACATACACCTTATGCACTTGCATACTTGCAGCACCTCCCAAGCTCAGAACTATATGGCCTTTTCAAGAAACAGAACTACACATTTTTACATGTAAACTACATTCAGGAAAAGAAGTATACAGGCTATGCAGCAACTCTATCAAGAAATAAGAGTCTGTTTTCACTCAGTTACGTGAATGCTGTAACTGGTCCCCTTTCAGAATTACATGCCCCGCCACACACAGATACATAAAGCTACAGCTAATTCACCAGGAAATCACGCAGGCTGGACTTTCTTAGGATCAAATTTTATGGTTTTAAATACTCTTCACAAAGGAATCTTCCCAAGGGAAAAAAAAATTATGACATTAAAGTTGGGTTTCGGAGATCTTTCAACCACTTTCTTCTGAAGGTGTTAGCTCTTCACTCCTCATCATATGGAGGATAATTATCAACAGATCTGGTAACCTCAGAGAACTTGAGGGCACTGTGCTCCCAAGGAAGAACAGAACTGTAAAGAAAGCCCCTAACCAGCTGTAGCATTCCCTGAGGGGAACTCAGCAAAGCACTCATCTTCTTTAAGCAAAACAATACCACTATTAAAAAAAACAACCACAAAAAACCTTTGCAACATCTCCTTTGGTTTACAGGAATTGAGAAACATTCTAACAAGAACTCCTGCAAGAATAACACTGATCAGTGATACCCTTAAAAGACCCTAAATTTTTGCCTGTTTTCCAGCAAGGACAACCTGGTGTTCTGTCCGCAAATTTACAGAATTAAAAAGCTTACTTCAACTTCCTCCCCTGTAGTGTACATGAGCTCTGTCACCAAGTCAATAGCAGCTGCTTCTCCGCAAACATGGATTTCTTCCGCACAGAGTCCTGAACAAGATCCAATGAAATAAAATGCAAAATGTTACATATCTATAGACAACAGTAGCTTTAGCTGACTTTTAAGTTACCCAAAAGTTACATTTTGCTTGCTTAACTCATCAACGAGGACTGTATTTCACCGCCTTCAACATCCCAAATCAGCACAATACACTACATCCCCTCTCCCACAATACACTACTTCCTTAGAGCTGCTCTTGACCTCGTATCAGCAAGAGATGCTTGGAAATCCATTGGTACGATAATCAGAGCAGCTAATACCTTGTTGCACCCTCTCAGCCAAAACAAGAGGTACCCTCAACCACTGAACAAATGGAGCAAAGCTTTGAGTGTGTTTTATTTACTACTAATGTTTTACTAACTCCCAAACCTCAGCAGAACTGAAGAGCTTTGTTTTCTGCATGACCTTCTAAAATTATGAACACGTCCCTAATGCAGTCAGAATAGAAAATGGGAAAAAAATAGGAGGTAGGGGAAGTGTGACGAATCATGCTGTTAAACTTAGCATCAAAAGTAGTGAAGGGAAGGGCGGGGGGAAACCAGATTCCCAACTTCTGTTCAAAATCTGAGGAAAAAAGAGTTTCAAAAATTCCTCTTGAAAAATTCTAAAATTATCAAAAGAAGCATTCTTCTAAGAATTTAACAGATCAATGCAGCTCTATAAATGAGCCATTTGAAATTAACACTATAAAATATTTAATGTTCACCATGTTGCCATACATTTAACAGTATCTCTTCATAACAAAATCTCTGAAAAACTGTGGTTTTAATTGAACAAAAAAAGCATACTTCTATAAAATAATCAATGTAAAAGGACAGCAAGGTGTAACAACACAAAGACTCCGTATTATCCAAGGAAGCAAAACTAAGAGAGACATCTGTATAACTTAAAGAATAAAATTTTAAAAAAACATTCATTAAGTAAAACATGACAGGGAACTTGCTGCCATACAGACAAATCCTTTGAGACAGAGTCTCTCTCTAACTTGCTGTGAGAAGACATATGAAGAAACAATACGTGCTTTTATTTTGCATCACCTATTGTAACCACTTATGAATATACTGACTGCTAAGCTTGAATTTAACGTGCCATTTACAGGTACATTAAATTAGTTTATTGTCAACACAAACAAGCTTACCTAGAAGAGCTCTTGTCCAAGCCCACCCTCTGGCAGGATCTCTGATCATCTGAATTTCATCAATCACAGCAACTTCATCTTAAAACAAAGAAGAAAAATATGATGCACTAAGGAAGAGCATCTAGAACAGGAATACCAGACAGGAAGGAATTCAAAGGCTTTCTAAAAAAGTTTGCTCAAATCAAGATAATCCTCTACCACCAAAAGGCTATTCTGAGATGATCCAGGTTTTATTAACTGCTCTAACATAGTTCAGAAATTTTTCAGGTAAGAGTGAAAAGGAATAGTTCAGCTACCTCAGAGTCCAAGCAATAATACACATAAGGGTACCAGAGATGTGACTGAAACAATTATGTATACATACAAGGTGTATTAGTGCTGCACATTTCAATGGTACAAGCAATATGAGGAGCTTGTCTGGCATCTTCATTGGCATACACACGCTCTTCTCCTGTCACCAGGTCACATGGCACATTCTAAAGGAATTCAGAAAACTCATGTTAAGCTTCTTTAATATAACAGAATCCCTTTTCCAAAGGGGAAAAAAAGAATCAGTTTCTTAAAGTAGTTTCACAGTATAATAGAAGCTATCCAGAAAATAACCCCTCAGCCTTTTGAGACTTCTGCCCTGTATCTAAGTCCTATCAGACTGAAGGGTATAATGAAGAGGTAGTATCTGTAATTACATGCCCTCCCCTGCTCCTGCAGGAGCTTACATCTTCCTCTGAGCATTTCAGAGATGTCACACCTGCAACAAAAGAACTGTCAGAACAGCTGTAGTATGAGGTGCTCATAAAGCAAGGCGCAGCAGTGAAGGAGCCTTGCAAGCTCCAGCCCCCTCCAGCTCATTTGGTGATTGCCCTGTTGGGTGTCTCACCTGCTGCCTTATACTCACACAGCAAGAGTTCATGAGAACTAGCTGTGAGAGACAGCAGAGACCATCACCCTCTGTCAGCTCTACACTCACTGAATCTCATGCAGATGGCTGCTCCTTCCCTATCTACAGCCATCTACAGAGCCATGCAGGAAGCCCTGTCCAAGCCTCAAGGGCTACAAATGATCCATGAGCTGCCAAGTGAAAAGTCCTCACACACACTAAACACATGGGAAAAAAGTGCAGTAACTACTAACAAGGAACATCACGACATGGTATCCACGTTCACTACGCCGTACACATTATGGATATCTTCTAGAACAAACCAATCTTTCTTATGCGTTGCTTTGATAAACCACTACTAGAAATTCCGATTTCTAAATCACAGACTTATTAAAAAAAAAATAAACCACAAGATGATTTGTTAAACATTGCTGTACATACACACTATGCTGCATTAACATGGGATCTATTATTGTAATGCTTCAGAACTGGTGTGGTTCCGTGCAGCTGAAAACACACTGCTGAGGAGCCTTCAAAAAGGTGCTGGAAGCAATTGAAAAAAATACTAATGAAAGCTTCCTCTAGGGACCTGATATAGGGTACTGCTCTTCAACTCAACACATCTGAAGCTGCAGAACTTTTTCTTAGATGCTTGTGACATCTATTTAAACATTGAAGCAGAAGGTTGAGGGGAGTTAAGCAAGGGTAATTTCTTGCAAACAAGCTAAAAGAAAGGTCACGGGCAAAAGAAGCCATGGTTTCCACGCTGAAAAAGCTAACAGTAGAACTTAGCTAAACCCAGGGAGGGGAAAAATTACAGGAAAATGGAGGCAGGTTACAGGGATGACTGCACAGCATGTCCTTTGGGGAAAGTGATGTTCCATCTGGGGAAATGATGTTTCATTCTAAGCAACTACAGTACTTTACAAACATGCATTCATAAGACTGTTCCTGTACTAAGGATGTAGGTAAGTAATATAACATACTGACAGCATTATTACTCTTTTGGAAGATCTCATGAGCCAGAAGTTTTAGTGGACCACAGTATATTCCAGATTTTGCTGACAAAAATCTCTGGATAGCGTGGTAAGTTTTTCCACTGTTTGTAGGACCAGCATGGAATATTATCTTTCTCTGAATAGCCCTGGCGTCTGGATACCTAAAACATACAGAAAAAAGCAGATCTGTTGAACATATATCTGGTGTTCTGGATACTGATTCAGGGGAAATTGCAAATTAGCTTAAACATTTACTTACTAATAGACTTTTTAGTGTGTGTTGAAAGCAGAAAGATCAAGTTCTTAAATAGAGACACTATAAAGAGGTCGCTATGTCTTATACATTCATCTTCTAAATCATACAATGCTTTCAAAGATTTAGAGTGGAATTCACACATTGTGTTCAAAGTAATTCTTATTACTGTGGTCTCTCTCCTTGAGAATATTAACATTTTAATGTTCTGGTATGCTACCTCCCCGATACAGCCAGAAGACAGCTTTCTGGAAAGGCAATACCAATTCAGCGACTTTCATAGCTGATATAATCTTATTTTCCTTTTAATTGATTGCAACGTATCTTGTAACAAAGATAATTCCCGACAGAAATTGTAAAAACAGAGAAATGGAACTGAAAATATAGTGCAATTATACATCATAAAGCTTAAGTCCACAGACTATGAATGAAATTCTGTGATGCTAACAAAACACTGCAACCACTTAAACGCACTGACCAGTTGGGCGGCAATCTTAAATCACTGATCTTGCGCAGATCATCCATACAGTCCAGCATCGGAAAGATCTGCTTTGCATGCCTCAAGAAAAATGGAAAGAGATCATCGACGTGACCTAGAAGACAAACCCTTTTAAGAAAGTTTGCTAGCTTGTCTGAAGGTGTGTATCTTACATAATTCTTTCAACTTCTGGCTCTCTACAAAGTTCAATAATTATCTCAATGGCAGAAAGATAAACTAACATGAGTACATGGACTCATTAAGCAATGTAATGCAAATACAATAGCATGGGGGAAAAAAAAAAAAAATCTCATTTCAGTATATTCACCCTGGCTAGCCTACATGTCTTGAGAACTTCTAAATAAAATGAGAAGCTATGGAAAAGCTAGATGAGAAATAGCTTTTCTGTCCTAAGAAGATTTTAGCCTTTTCCTCCTAAATTCATGTGCTGCCTCGGAATAAAATAAAACAAAAGCTTCTACAATACTTTTATGAATAAACAGAGAAAAAGAGAATAGTTTGTAGCTTTCCTAAGCTACTGAGACTTAGGATGCTGGTTCAAAATTGTGAATCTACAATCCCTTATTGGGAAGACAAAAATAGGAAAATCAACTCAGAAGAGACACCCAGGTTCACTCTTCTGAATGTTTGCAGAGCAGACATGCAGCCTTAAAGGTCTCATTTCAGGTCACAGTCCAATTGTCTAACTCTTACAGAATTTCAAAGAACTATCTGGATCTAAAAAACTTATTATCAAACACATACTCATTAAAAAAAAAAAGCAGTGTTTGGGGTTTTTTATTTTAAATTGAAAATTAGTAATCAATGAATCAAAATTATTGTGAAGAATTTAAAGAACTTAAAAACTGTTGCATTTTCAATTATCTTTTGACAAGCAAAACTCAACTAAAAAAATTCAAAACTGCCACAATAAACAACCCCTTACACTCCTATATATGTGAGTTTTGAGGCATATATAAACAATGCTTATATATAAGTAAATAAGGAGTGTAAGTGACAAAATCATGTGGAAGATTTTACGCACAACTAATATAAAAAGACACTTTAAATTTCCTAAGAAGCTAAACATTTAAAATCTACACATTTACATTTTAATACAAAACTAATGGCCACTGTAACCTTTAAATTACCATAATTAAAAGCACACATAACTATGCCAAAGTTCTGAAGCTCAAACTCTGGAGCAGGCTGTTTCTACTGTTACCAGCTAGCATCACCTCTTGGTTAAATGCCATTAATTACAACACACAATGCAGTAAGCAAGCAAACAACACTCATTTCTATTAGTGCCACACAGAAACAGAGCAGAGTCATGGAGTTTACTCCCAAGTACTTAAAGCCACCTGGCCAGGAGAAAGCTCTCAAAGTGCCCCCTAGTGACTACTGAATTTTTAAGAGGAATAAACTGAACAGTACTATTATCATTTCAGCAATGAACAGATGCTATAAAACAACAGGCTGCTTCTTGCTAAGACCTCCACCTCTTCTGTTTCCACTTTAAAAAACTTAGGGACAGAACACTCCATAGGATAGGCACTAATTGTTTTTGAAAGGGGAAGTAGTGATTTTTATCTCTTTTACAGCATAGTAGTGGGGTCCACAGGTACGTAGGTAAGCATACAGGTCAAAAACAAAATAAAAAAATCGCATATTTTATTTTACAAGTACTCCAGATACTTGCCTGCACCACAGCATATATCATTGAGAATAATATGCAAATCAGCACTCACAGAACTGGATTCCATGATATACTTCCTAAAGCTTATAAACGCTTGGTGAAACAGGCGAGCTGCAAAAAAAAGGAACAAAGTGAATGTGACTGGCATCACAAAACCATATTTGTAAACAACCAACAAAACACTGAAGTAGCCCATTAAAAACCTATCCATTAATGTGAGATATTACAAGTAAATATAAAGGTTATCTGAATCTAGTCACAGAGACAACCTGAACAAGCAGTGCCATAAGACCCATAAAAGATCAGATTTACCTGTTACCATATCCAAATAAAAACAGATTTCACATTTAAAAACAAAACAAAACAAAAACTTAGAACATTTTCTTACCATCTAATCCATTTTCTGCTCCTAGTCTTTGAATTTCTTTTCTTTTGTAGAACTTATTTAAGTTTTTTAGAACTTCACCTGCAGAAAGAGAGTAACATTTTTTTAGTTTGCTCAAAATTAAATCAATTCTGCTTTGGAGACAGGGAGTCTTTGCCATGCTGAACAGGCTCAAATGATTTCTCCCTAAATTAAACACAATCAATGACTGAACCTATTGTAGAAAAGAACAATCTTAAACTGCAGCAGAGTAAGAACTACCATGAAGATGAGGTCAGTATTTGAGAGACACTCTCCTTGCTACTTGATAGGAAAGCATAAAGGTGGGAACCTGCAGCCAACATGTTATGGAACAAACTAATTAAGGTTTTTGAGTGTTTTTTGTTTGGTTTTTATCAGCACCTATAAGGAAACAGCAAGTTTTAATATGAAAAGTAAATCTGCTTAAACCACTCTCCAGAAAGATCAGGCAAACCTAATGCAGTATTCTTCCTATTTCTCAGGTTAAATAAAGGAGGAGAGAAGAAAACTTAACAGACGTTCTTCACAGATATCACAAATTGCTCAGATTTGTTTATTTTTATTATATTTTTATTAAACGTTGTTAATAAATGCTTTCCCTCCGCTGAAAGGCAAGTTCAGACTTGCGAAAAAACTGCATTTACTAATGTACACTCGGAATTTAGTTTATTAAATATTAGTTAAATCCCAATGGCAAAACTGTGTCCCCTCCCCATCTATAGCAGATCAGAAATTCACACCAACCTAGCAAATACCATGAGCACCTATCCATGAACTTATGTGATTCTCAAAATTCAAATCTACAAACCCTCTATTATAAAATGCTAGGACTGATACATAAGGCAGCACACCGCTGGTCTGCCAGCACAAGTCACTGAACACAGCACTGCCAAGCTCTACTCTCTGCAATTAAGTCCGTAATTCTTTGAAGTCCCTGCCACGACATGGAAAGCTTCCCATGAGATCAACCTTGCCTCTCTTTCTAAAAAACTACACTCTAGAACAGAGATAACCCACTTTGCATAATGAAAAACATCAGGTGACAAGAAGATGGCAAAATTCAGCTGCAGGGAAAGCCAGAAGCACAAGAGCAGTGGCTACCTCCCATACCCTGTGCGTGGTTACAGCAGTCTATTAATGGATTAACCTATGGTCTGAAATGTTCATAAAGGTAACCAAGTGAGATTGTCAGCAGGCTTACATTTACTGCACAGGCATCCATATTCTCATCAGAAAATGTTTAAGGGCCCAGAAATCTATGACAGCTGGGAAAACACTGCACTAAAAGAGAGCACAGGGCTAAATTCTCTTCAGAGCTTCCATTAAGAAGTCGTAACAGTTAACACATCATCAGCCATGTAGCTAAATTCACAATCTACTGGCCTTACTACAAAAGTAAAAGGTCAATTCCAGAACATTTGTTACTATCCAAGGCAACATGACATTGGGACCATCGCAGCCCTCAAGATCCAAGGTCATGATCCTTCCTAAGCACAAATACTTGTCTTAATAATAAGGTGTATGAAAACAAAACAAAGCTGGCATTGCAGTCCAACTAGACATGCCCACATTAGTTTAATCCAATTGCATGTAGTATTAACTATTTCTACAGCAACAGCTAACAATCAGGGTACACACTCAGGAGATCTGTGTCCTGCCTCTACCATTACCCTTTTTACCATTCACTCCTGTTTTAGGATTTCCCTTTCTTTACCATTTCCCTGTTCTAGAACAGTATTTTAGCTCTTACTCCTCAATTACTTTGACTTCTCAGCACCATTTTTTTAAGGTTCTGTGTAAAAAGATGGCCTGACTCTGTGGCTAAGCTCAGAAATCATGCAGTTAGCCTCCAATGTATCTGGTTCATTTAGACGTTTTGGCCCTATTTGCAGGAAGACTTTTCAGTTATTAGCCTGCATCTGAGAGGATAACAATCCACTTCAGTAAGCCTGTATGCTACCACTGGGGCAGCTGAACTGCTTTATTTTAAAATTCCTCCAGAACTATTAGACTTCTATTGTCCAGTCCAAGTGACCTTGTGCATCTAACTAATCCACTTGTTCAGACACCTCCTGTTTCTGACGCATGACTCGCTGACAATACCTAGTCTTTTCTAGCTTACATTTCTCACCAGTAAGCACAGCCCCGTGGTCTTACAACTAAAGCCATAGAACTGATATTCAATACAACAAGTGAGCATTAGGGCTTCAAATCAACAACTGTATCAAGGATTCTGTGAAGCCACATGGCACAAAGTGCTGATGTTTCCATACAGTAGATTTTTCTGTTTACATTTATTTAAAAATTGTTAATGGATCATCTCCATACGAGGAGGCCCACATTCAAACCAAACCTAATTTGTGCTGCCCACTGACTTGGCAACATTCAGGCCCAGTACTGAAGATCATGAAGCCAGGTACCCATCTTTCAACCTCTGGACTGACTGGAGATCACTTACCTTTACATCTTCTCTCATTGTTTTTTACACT
Organism: Burhinus oedicnemus; assembly: GCA_008921705.1. Taxonomy (NCBI): domain Eukaryota; kingdom Metazoa; phylum Chordata; class Aves; order Charadriiformes; family Burhinidae; genus Burhinus; species Burhinus oedicnemus. The sequence goes on from VFFE01007679.1 coordinate 7,115,099, forward strand.
CCTTTCTTTTGATACTATATGGATGAGCAGACCTCATGTCCCTTTCACCCTCTTACCTCAGTTTTAACATCACAGTTTCTTTTTTCTTTCTTTTTTTTTTTTACATAACTGTTCCTTAGATATTTCACTATAATGTTCTCATATGTTACCTAGTCACTCAATTAGCTTGTTCAATGAGGCAATCATACAAGGGGTTTAGCAAACACCTACTCAGATCTTAAATCACTCCATCATACAGTAATTTCATATTGTTGCATTGTTACCCATAACACTGTGCATTTGGGCTTTTCATAACAAGGACATCATCATCATACAAATATACCAGAAACATTACTAATGTAAAAGCAATGAAAGGCTACAGAAAGACATATTCACATATTCTGCCATAATCTGTGTAAGAAAAGCTTAACAACAAAGCTCCTTCTAACTGTAACCTACCTGATGCACAAAAATTGAAAGCATACATCACCACTCATAAGGATCCACTTCCTATGAAGTCACAGAAAACAGACGCAGCTGTGAATGAATTCCACTACATGCCATTAAGCGGCAGCTTTGTTATAAAGGTTCTGCAAAAGTAAGCTTCTAAAAAGGCTTCTGTGACAGTGTTTGACTAGCGTGAAAACTGTAAGCACTGTCTCACTTCAGCAAGTAACAGGCTAACAAGGTCATTCACACTGGAATTACGCACACTGTAAGTAACAAAGTTTCTTCACAAGCTGTAATCAGGAAGCCTGTAAATACAAATTTTTCTTTACTGAATCTAGTTCAGCATTTGACAGTAGAATCTGACAGAGTATCTTCAAATTATAAAAAAAACAAAAACAAAAACCAAATGCACGATACTCTGTGTGGTCAGAATCTGAGGCAGGGAAGCAGAGGAGGACTATTTATTTCATAAAAAAGAACAGATGATATTTGCTAAGGAAGGTCTCATTCAGGTTCCTGTTTAACTTTATTGATGGGTTTCAAAACACAAAATTACTGACAGCGCTACAGGCCAACAAGCCAGACAAGCACCATACTGGTCACCTGGCTGGCATTCCTTGCAAGACTCCCATAAAAGAACTTCAGGCTGTTTGAAGTTAATTTTCACCTGTGAGAACATACATAATTTTAGCCAATCTGTTCTCTCTCAACAGTTTAGCAGAGGCCAAACAGAAACTATGCTTATTTTCCCAGATCATTTTAGTTGCAACTTTGAAGAAATCCAACATAACTGCTTATGTAATAAATGAGATGAGTAACGTGCAAGTAAGATACCACCATTTATGTTCATCAGCATCTGAGGAATGCACTACTAATTTAAGCCAATGCTCACAGACAAGTCTGAAAACAAAACAGATTTTTTTGCATTACAGCTGTTCAGGACTTCCCTCCTAGCTAGGTTTTTTAGCTGTCAGAGCCAGTTATTCTTTTCCCTAGGGCTCTGAATAAATTAAGATAATTTTCCCATGCTTTCTATACCTGGAGTTAATACAAATAATATGCCATCAGAACACTGAATTAGGAGAACATATGAAGAAAAAAATTTTCCGTTTACACCCTCAGTGCTTTGGGATCACCAAACATCCAAAGATCAAGAACTTGTTTCTTATTTATCAAGTCTTTAAAGACAGTGTTCTAGTACAGCTAGATAAAATAAGACCTTTCCTGAGGAGGAGACTGAACACAGACAAAGAATGAACAGGATACATGGTTTATAATTAAAGAAAACACTGAAAAAGCAGTTACAACTCACTCAACGGTTCTTGAGATATAATTACATATAAAGACATCAAAGAACAGAAGTGTAGAGCATCTAAAGGTCAACAACAGAATTTCTTCTGTTTCCACTTAATGTCAAAAAATTAACATGTCTCAAGTAAAATGACAGGACGTATGCCTAGCAGAGAAAAATAAAACATTGAGAAAGATGTTATTTTACTTCAAGCTGAAGTTCAAACTCCTATTCTGCTTCTGACATACCCAGCAGCTTTTGTAACACAGCAGATAGCTCTTGATACAGCTTCCCCAGTTGATACACAGAAACCTACACTTAACATTTACTTGCTCATACTTTAAGATGTGCAAACCCAAGAACACACAAACAGGCCTACAGTGTTCTAACTGGAAGTTAAACTTAAGTTTCTAACATTGATGGCCAATAACTAGACATACTGAATGCTTTGCCCGATTTTGATCTAGGCACATTCACACACAGACTGTCTGTAACAGCAATATTTAAGAAAACTGTTGACTTCCGAGTTCAGATACAGTTATGGTTTCAGAATGCCACAAGATTTCGGTTTAGCTGTGGGACCTGCTCCCAGGCCAAGCGCTTTTACCCTGACTGCGCCGAAACAGGGAGCGGAGGAACTAGGACAATAGATTTTTTCCTCCAGACGCCTGACGGGCCTTGGTTAAAAATTCGCTATCGGTCGTACGACCTCACCTGACGGCTTTTATCCCACTTTCACCACCGGCGGGCACCGGTCAGACCAGTCGCAAGGAAAGATCCCCCTGCTCCCCAGAGAACAACCCAGACAGGGCCCGCCGGTTCCTTTCCGCCCTCACAGGGAGGCGGCACCCGGCCCCAAAAGGCCGGGGGGGGTGGGCAAAGGGGCAGCAGGCCCCTGGTCCTGGCAAGGCCCGCGCCGCCCCCTCACGGTCCCTTCCCGCCGCCGCCTCACGGCCGCCCGCGCTCACCCTTGTCGAGGGGCCGCGTGAGCTCGGCGCCCACATCCTCCTCGGCCGCGTCGCCGACGGGCTTCAGCGGCACGGGCACGAAGAGAGAGGTGTCGGGGGCCCGGGAGCTGCCGTCCCCGCCGGCTGAGGAGGCGGAAGAGGAGGCGGCGGCGGTGGCGGCAGCGGGGCGCAGGCGGGCAGCGGCAGCTCCCCCATGGCGGGGGACGAGCCCCGCGCGCGCCGGGAGCCGCAGCAGCGGCCACGCGCACCGCCTCATCGACAGCGAAGGGCAGCGGCGGCGGCGCGGAGCTGGCGCGTCATCGAGCGGCGACCGACCAGCCGCCCTCCGCCGCGCATGCGCAGCGCCGCCCTCACACCGGCGGCAGAGGCCCCGCCAGGGTTGGGCTCCTCCGTCCCTCCACCGTCCGGTGAGCCGGTCGCAGGGGAGGCTCAAGTAACACAGAGGGCAGCGCCAATCAACAAAAACGAGGCAGATGTTAGTGAGAATACAGCTGTTTTAATAATTCAAATAGCAGCTCAGTATGTTTCCCGTTTATTATACATGGTTGCACAATCTGAGGCTGGTTAAATACAATCAAGTTTTCAAAATCTCTTGGAATCATTTCCACATTACAACATGCAAGTGACCATGAAAATATTTGGCTTTTTAGTTTATTCTTTAAACTTCTGAACAGGCACTTACATGAGGGAGTTAAATTTGCTCCATTCAAAGATATCTGCGTTAGAAGTATCCTACCATAAAGTACACAGAGTCTTTGTCTACTTTATCAAAGTGCCACAGTAATAAAACAGTTCTTACAGAAGTGTAATTCGATTATTTCCTTACCCATAAAGTAAGGTTACCAATGACACTTGCACCGGAGTTGAGAAGTCTTGGTTTAAAGGCCAAGTGATCTACAAGCGCAAGTAGCCTTCCGCACAGCAGGCGTCAGCTTGTGCCCGAGCCACACGTCTGACAATAGACTACATGCTCAGTTGTGAAGAGATGAAGGCTAACTCCTTGAAAAGCTATTTCTTCAAACACTAAACGCATATGAGATGATCAAGACAAACGATCTGCTGTGCCAGACAAGCTGCTAACAGTTTTAAGGCTTGCCTGGCTTCAAAACGCCTTTCCAGAAGACCACAAAAAGCTTGTTTGCCCTCCTACCGGGCCCAGATGGACTAGGAGGATGACATCCTTTGAGGACATTTTGCCTCTCCTGTCAGGACAGTGAGGAGACAGACTGTGAAGACAGTGGAAACATGAAGCCAGGAGGAACCACATAGTTTCATGTAGTTGCAAAATAATCAACATTACCAGCATTTATTTCATCAATACAAGATAGTTACGTTCAAATATTTTCCCTGCTCACCACCCACAGGTGAAATCATGACAACATCTCTGCAGTCACTAGTGACTGCGCAACAAACCCCCGAAGGTCCGGAGTGACTCACGTGAAGGGCTTAGAGAAGTATGGTAGAGAGAGAATTGGGGGAGGGAGGGAAGGCAAAGATGCTTCCTAACATTCTTTGCCACTGACAGATTCAAAGCTTCTTAGAAACCTTGGTAAGGTGTCTGAAGGCTCCACAATTATCATAGTCATAGTGCATATACATGCAGTTTCAGCTAAGCCCTGTCTAACATTGTAATTAGAAGTCTTAGGACAAATTTACCCTAAACCCCGATTTTTAGTGTGATTTAGTCAATTCTGTCTTACTGTAGTTTCAAAACAAAACAAATGCAAATAAGCAACATTGGAAAGAAACATGCAATAAACAACATGAGAGAAGGGAAACGCTTTAGTCTACACTGTATAGGTGATCAGCAAAAATCAAATATACCAGCCTACCATGCATGGAAATAACTAGATTTAAGCTTATGCATATCCAAGTGCACATAACATTATCAAATAAAAGTAAATGTGCAGTATAAAATAGTAGCTTAAGAAAGTTCCAGTGTTTGAGAAAGCACTTTATTTTAAATGTATATACATACTTGAATGTTTAACTGAAGAACGCTTTAGTAGTATGGTAAATGCAGCACTGCAAGATGAAGGAAGACAGTTGTAATGGGAATTTTGGCCTTCTTTTCCCACAGGCTGCTGCCATCTTTAACCTGCTGAAGCATCGCAAAGTTTTTCACCTTATACCAGTTCACATTTCGGGTTGCTCAGCAGATGCTTGTGATTCTGGAGATTCAAATCGCTGGTGAAAGTTTGTTCGTTGTTTCCTCAGCTTCTCAGGAGCCTTTCTCCATAAAATTATTTCCTATTTGAGGAAGGAAACACTTTTTAAACAACCATTTACCATTAAGCCAGCAGTATCAAGTACCATTTTAAGTTCCTAATAGGCAAAGACTTTTGAAAAAACTCTGCATCCCCATTACTTTCCATATGTACTGCACTGCTCTATAAGTAAGAGAAGACACAAATAATTAAGTTTCATATGCCTGACACTTACTTTTATCAGTCCTGAGCAGTCACCTCTTCCTTAACAATCCTACTTTGATGGTATTAAAGCCTCCAAGAAGTTTTTCTTCCTCCTTGTCTCAAAATCCAAAGCCCATCATAGCCATTGTACGCTCCAGTTACATTTTCCATATTTAATTATATTGCCTTGTCTACCCTTTAGAAAGGAGATTCTGATCTACATTATGTTCTAATCCACATAGCTTCATCCCAGTGACCCTTTCCTCTATGCCTTTCCTCAGCATGTCCTCAACTTTTATGTTTTCAGTCAAATGTCATAGTTGTTCTACGGCACTGAGCATCCTACTCTTGCTGAAGCCATATCCATCATCCCCCTTGGCTCCTTTTTGCAAGCTAACATTTTCTATACAGCTTCAAATACACTCGCCAGCAGAAATGCTTATGCCATACATGAAGCAAAGGTGGCTTCTAATGTGCTGAACATTCCAACCAGCACATACAACAGTCCAGACAGTTCTGCAACAAGACTGACTGTACCTGTTGTTTGAAGTATCGTCTGTCTTCTTCATCCACAAGCACTAGATTTAAGAAGTACCTCACTGAAAATTTTTTGTTCACATCCCTCATTGTAGGAGTTGGGTCATAGCCTGCTAAAAACAGTCTTATAGGAATTGATTCACCTTAAAAAAGAAGTTTCAATTAGTTCCTTAAAACTGGATATCATTAATGCAGTTTCAGAAGACATGCAAAACAAAAACAGTTTCCCAAGCACTGTCTGTGACCCTTCCCCGATTCTTTTAAAAAACAAAAAACAAACCAAACCCACACTAAAAAACACCACAAACATAACACTGAGCACAGACACAAGTGTGAAATCAAAAGCGGAAACACTTTCCCAGTGGAAGCACGGTAGTCAGGCAAGACAAAAGGATCAGTATCTTGAACTCTAGAGCTGGTCTACACCATGGAGTCAGGTTTGAACCAAAGTGATAAAAGGATCAGATACAGAATTTCCAATGGTAAATAAGGGTAAGAATTACTAGGATCCCAAGTGAAATGCCCTAATTCAATAAAAACGTTTGCTTTGAATAGCAAAAGCCACTATCATTTCAGCAACTTGAGGAGAAGTGTGGTTTCTCCAAGAAAAAATTATGTAAGTCATCTCCTCCAGAATTTTTGGTTTTAAATACAATTTTAACTCAAAAATGCTTACCCTTTAAAACAAGCACAGTTATTTACCTTTAACTGGCGCACCATCCATTATTTCATACTTTGCAATAGTTTCAGTCTCTGTTGTGGTACTGGGTCCTGGCAAAAGTAAGTTTTCACTGTGAGAACACATGCTTCAGGTTTAAACATTTACAAAGCTTTATCACAGCAATTTCTACTCTGCAGCATTTAAATTACACAACACTGCATTTTTTGCAAGGAAAACCCTCTCCCAGGCAGAGCATCTACTTCTTACTCTCTCCTCCCCGTGCTGACACAGAAGAGGCAGTTGCCAGTGCTTCAAAGGAGCCTTGGGTACAAAGGTTTTAAATAAGGTACAAGCAGGCAGGGTAGGACTTGTGAAACAGTTCTGTTTGGTGGGCAGCGCTAGCGACTGATACTGGTAGGCCACGATCAGACTAGAAAACCGAAGGGTTATCACCCAGCACAAGAGCCACCTTTCTCCAGGGCCTGGGATGAAGAAAACAGAGTACCTAATTTAGCCACAAAAGCCAAAAATAAAGTAGAGCTTTCCACCCTTCCTCTATTGCAATGGAGGCTTTCCCATTCTCCACGCAAGCAGCTCACTAAGGGTCCAGCCACTGGGGAATGAAGTCATGAGCCACAAGCTCGTACTGCCTTCCTAGTTTGAGGGTGTGTAAGCCTGAGCTGCAATAATCAAGCTGTTTCTGCTTCAAATCCTCTTGATATTTCCACCCTATCAGCTTTAGGCTGACTGAAAATAACACATTCTAGAACACAAAAAAATTCATGCTAATCTTTACCAAGCCCACTTTACCAGCTAATATCTGCAGGTCTTCAAGATGCACACAACACCTTTTCTCTTGTTCGTTATCTGTCAAGGCTGCTTAAGCTGCTGCATATTTATGCCCAAGTTTCGTTAACAATAGTTCACGATTGTGAAGCTAGCCCAACAGAATAATGCCAACGACCTTTGGTAATGTTGACTATTAAGTATGATTACCAAAGCATAAAATGCAAATGGTAGTCAAACAGCAGTGAGAAAGAAGCATATGCAGCATCGGTTTAGCCAAAGCTGCAACTATTGACTTCACTCTCCAGTTCTGCATAACGCTCAACTGGCATACAAGTTGCCTTTTTTTTTTGGACTTTGTTTCTCTTACCAATTCCAGTAATCTCCTTTTTGATCAGCTGCAACTCCATGTGCTGAATTTTTATTCTCACTAAGAGGAAATAAATTTTTCCAACAATCACATCCTTTAAGTGATACCTTTAAAAGAACAGAATAGGGGTTTTCATTAAAGAATAAAGACAATTTTTACAGCTTCTTGAAAACAAGTTATACAGGCAATTACCTTATCTGGCCTGTTAATTACTCAGAGCTTGCTTCCCCACTGAGGTAAGCATCTCAGCCAGACCAGTGCAATTAGCACCTTTCGATCACTGCACTATTAGTAAAGGAAGTAATGTAGTTACAGTAAAAAAAACATAAATGCAGAAATCAAGTCTTAAATATTTGTTAGTGATCTTCCTATTAGTATTGAAGGCAGAACAGACAAGTATTCCTCAAAAAAGGCCACTGTGTAATTAGTAATCAAACAGCTCAATACAATAACCAGTGAAAATGAGTTGTTCATCAAATATTATATAGTCTGTCTTTTTATCCCAAGATATTGACTTGAATGTGTTTCATTCTAAGTTACACTTACTTTGACTTATTGTATTCAAACTCTATATGAAGACAGTCTTCAATGCCTACTTCCATTTTAATGGAGTTGTTTACATCTGGGTATGTAGCAAGCTGGTGAACAATCAGATCATATTCTTTCACCAAGTCTGACAGCCGTCTCACTATTGTCACTTTTAGAAAATACCTAGGAAGAAAGCCACCAAGTTAACCATCATTATTCAGAATTGTATAAGTAAAAGCCCTTATGTTCTGAAGTACAGGTTTTCTTTCAAAGACAAGAGTACATTCTCTTAAGACTAAGCAGAAAAGAATAAGACACCAAACTACAAAACACTTAGAGGTAGAGAAGGTTGATTGGTTGTGCTTGGTTTTGTTTGGGGTTTTTTGTGTTTTTGTTGTTGTTGGACTTTGTTTGTTGTGTTTGGGGGTTGGTTTTTTTGTTTGGTTGGTTTTTTGGGTTTTTTGTTAAGGAGAGACATGGACTGCTTTCACTTGATTACAGTGAAAGAATTTGATCTACACAAACACCACTGAGCAACTCCAAATAAAGTAGAAATGGCTACATTATAACACAATCTCAACAACTCCAATCAAGGCACATTAGCTACTGGCTGTTACATGTCTGATTTGAAATCCAAAAAAAGGAAAGGGGAAACGGGCAGCGTAATTGCTAAATTATGAATTTGCTGCAGGGGAGGAGGGGAGAGAAGGCTTAACAGTTACAAACCTCAGTCTGACATTGGCACCAATGTAGGATTCGTATGGCTTTTCAACCTGCATGAATTCAAAGTCATAGCTTCTGCTTTGGGTCAGTTCTCCAGGTAAGGCCAGTTCTTTCACTAAGTTTACAAATTCATGAGTATTGCTTTTGTCATTGAAGAGCTCTAAAGATGAGGAAGTTAAAGGAAAATATGTTTCAGTGATTGTTTTCAGCAAACAAGACTTTCTAATTTGGCAGGAGCAGGCAGGAGAGGACAAGAGGCAATTTATTTGATTTGAGTTACACATACCTGACCAAGTGTTTTAAACACTTTTTCAAAGTTACCTTCAGTTTCAGCAACCTACAGTAAGCATTCCTAAAGAGCTAACTGCACTGAACAGAACACATATTTGAAGGTTCGCTAGCATGGCATCCTTTTTTAATGACAGTTTAGCTAACTTTGATAAGCACTTCTTGCTTTGCATTCTCTGTAACTAGCATTGCCTGATTTTGGCTTCCAGCATTTATCGCTGAAGGGACAAAATCTAAGCAACAACAAGACTGGCTCATCTAGGACAGGCCAGTGATCCCAACTGGTATCCTGCAGATCAACACCACCTATCAAATGGTTTATTTATTACTACTGGTCTACAATCAAATGGCTTATTATGACCACTGGTCTAAGTCAGTCATTTGGAAACAAGCTCTTAACACAAGCATAGACACACCAGTTTCACAGCAACAGCATCTTCTGTCCCCACGCCAGACCACTGTTACTATCGTTCATCCCTAGATCTACGTCATGCAATTCTTACCAAGATAAAACTTGGTAAGGCAGAAAAATTTAACATTGCCATAAAAGAAATCCAAACACTTTAGTATATAAAATACAAGTTTCTCTACAATTCACAACTGAAAATACCAGCTAAGAACGTTAGCAGCACTTGGGTTTACACAGACTGAAGCTTTCCAGAAGAGAACAAATGAACTAAACACACCAACTCCATAGTTTATCACTGCCAATTTGACAGAAACCAACACTAACTGGTAATTGCTTCTTTTCTAACATGACTACAAATTATCTAACATGTACTTTGTTTGCTATGACAAGCATTCATATAATAATACAAGGCTTATTTACTATTGCATATCCAATACTTTTTGTGCTAGTCAGTAAAGTTGCACTCTGAAGAGTTGGTTTATAATGTGTCTTTGCCATGCAGCTGGAGCTAGTCTCCAAGTAGTGCAGAGACAAATCACGCTACTGGGATGCTTTTTGTATCACTATACTAAAACTTGAAAGGATGCAAGAAAACACGGACAAGTACAAAAATCAGTAGCTTAAACCACTTCTGCATAACTGATGACTTCTAAACTGTAGCACAATGGAAAGTCCCAGAAACACATAAAATTCAAGAAACACAAGAAATTCAAGAAACACATCAAATTAAAGTCATTCAGAGAATAAAATTTATGTATCAGAGTAGACGAAGAACAGCCTGTATAGCTATTAGAAGACAGACTAAGTGAAGCTGACATATGTGAGTGCTATTTTTTTCCTACCTCTAAATGCCGCATTCCCAACACACTGCTGCTTTATTCCAAGTTTGTTTTTACAGCCCCACTGATCAAAACCTCAAAGCACGAACCATCAGGTGTCAGAACTCAGTCATACCTGCTACATAACAGTTCAGACATAGGGTACTGGAGCCTACTGACTGCTCAGAAATACAGAATTTGTGAAATTCTAAAGTATGAGGCTGAAACTTGACGAATTATTTCCAAGGGGGACGATAATGCAAACAGCCCTCTAACAGACAAGGAAGGAATTTTTAGCATCAGCCTAAGGGTGCAGAGGTTACCTCAAGTGGTAGGAAGAGGTTAGATGTGATCAAGATTCTTCATAGTTCAAATGTAACTAGATTTACATACAATTGTAGGAGAACGATATTTTTAATGTCAATGCCATATTATCTTGCTAAAAAGCGCAAAGATCCTCTGAAGCTTCAATACTATTTTATGTTAACAGTATAAATCTATGTTTCAGAAAACCAACCACTGAAGAATTTAGAAGTGTTTTCCTATGGGCTGTTCCATTATTTCTTTTCTATGCTGCTCTCTCTCAGAGCCAGAATTAAAGACAAGAATTAAGAAGTCTAGCACAGTAGGTACACCTGGTATTTTGGCTCAGGACCTTAAATACATGCAAAACAAGGCACAGACACAAAAAAAAAATTGCTTTAATTTTGCTTTTTACATCAGGGTCATTCATCATTTATAATCAGAGGGAAGACTGTGTTTTAAATTAAAAATTAATAGTCTGAAATATATGAAGCAGAAACTACATGTACCATGGCCACAAGTTTAGATTTTAGAAATCTCTAGTGGTGCTTAATCAAACTCTTAACCTGTTTGAGACAGAATACTCACCATTCCAGTTCTCCCTCACATATACATGTCTTCCCTCCCAATTACGTTCTGACTAGCACAAACTAGTACATCACTTGCATTACGATGAGGAGGATATAGTCTTCCTTTGGCATTTGTCACCCACTAACTCAAACAGGTTGCAATGTTTGAGCCAAGCTGCTGACAGTCACAAGTGCCAAGTTCCATAAACCACACACACCTGACATTCGCTTTATAGCTTAAACTCACCAATTTGTCCTACAAATTCAATTCTAATTCCTTGGTGCTCTTGTCTCTTCCCAGGCTGCCTAAAGGAGACGTTCACCTACCAAGGCAAAAAAAACACCAGTTAAAGTTTTTCAACACTTTCATTCTAATACATGACCTAAGTAAAAATGAAAATATATTACTACACGCCTATGAAAACTGAGACCTCTTCTCAACAGCACTACTTGAGCTTGAAGGCAGCCAAATCAAACAGCTGATTATGAAACTAAGCATTACCAAGGCGCCACTAAAGCATTTAAGAAAAATCTAATTATCCACAAGACTGAATTTAATAACTAAGCTTGAAACTTAGTCCCGAAATTAAGAATCCAAGCCAGAGCTTAAGCAGAGTTCACATAAGCCAGTTGTGACCCTCTTGCCGTCTTTGAAGGCAGAGAGCTTCAAAGCATCTTCTGAAAGTCTCATTTGGAAGTCCAAAAAAACTGCCATGAGATGCATTCCTTTCAAGTCAAGTGAAATTAAGTCCCTTCCTCAGCAGATAGCTAAGTATTGGTGTAAGAGAAGTCAATGAAAAAATACATAATGAAACCTACTATCAAGATCTTAATTTGTGAATTTGATTCTCAAACAGACCTCACCTCACAAGAGGAGATTCCATAAAGTTACTTTCTATGGAAACATGTAAATATTAAGCATATATAATGTATTCTTATGAGGTAGTGATGACCAGAGAAATTCCTGTACCTTAAAATCCAGTACATCATCAATATCCAAGTACAATGTAAACCACTTGAATAGAGAGAGATAGATGGAAGTTGTTCAGTAAGTTACCGGTCTTCCAGACCTCCTCATCCCATTATGCTTGTGTTAGCCAAAACTCATCAGGCACCCCTCAGGCATCACCAATATGAGCAAGAAGTGCTCAGGACAGTGAACATGAAAAAGCTAACTCCCTCAGTTTCCTGAGTTTAAGGCCCATCTTGTGAGAGTTTCACATCCCTGAAAGAATCTTTTTGGAAAACCACGATCTTAGCGTAGAAAGGTATCTTCAGAGCAGGAAGATGCCCATAGGTAACAGGTCAGTCAAGATAAAAGCAGGTATTTAGAAGTCAATCTCAGTACCCAATACCTGGCTCAAGTTTTTTGGAGAAAAAGTGGATCATAACAGAAGTATTCACAGAGTGAGAATGCCTCCAGTAAAACCAGAGTGATGGCAAGGAGTTCTTAGGTGCAATACTGAAAGTAGAGAAATCCCTCTGGCAATCTCAACTTTTTGGGTGTTTTTGTTTTTTCCAACAAGAAAAACTCTTGTTGACTCAGCAGCCGGTTGAACTTCCTATGTTGCTCCTCTGATGCGATTCCAGAAACCACTTCAGGGCATGAAACACAAGGCTTAGCTTCAGGGTATGCAAAGCAGGTTGGCTGCACCTGCCAAAAATTACTGTTACACATGTTGGGTTGTGGATTTTGGAGTTCAAAGGGAAGGGGAAGTAGGGGGATCCATTTGGGAATAGTTTCCTTGTCAGAAGCAACAATAGGATTGCACACGGTTGCACAAAAAGCTTATTCATAAATACAAGATGACCAGAAACAAACAGCTACTATCAAAACGTTCAGTTTTATCAGTTGCCTGAATGACTACGGTAAAAGAGATCACATATAGGAAAACACTGTTTCTTCTTTGGATAATATCACAAGCTGAAATTGCAGCTCTTGCTTATACCAGTTTTTCATTTACTTTCCTATATACATTTGCATGCCAGAATCATTACAGCAATTAAGTCACTTAAAAAAAAAATTTACCTTTCCCGAAACAGATTCTCCATCATAGAAGAGAAAATGCTTTTCTACTTTACCATCTTCTGTTTTGATTTCTGCTGTTTTTCGTGTTTCAGCATCATTAAGAATAACATCAATCTCACAAGGAGGAGCGAAAAAGCCTCCAAGAAAACTCTGGAATAACAAGAATTAGACAAGTTACTACACAGTGGACACTCCATTTTAAATGTGGTATTTACTTGCAGCTGTACACTATACATTGAGTAAAAACATTTGTGCTCCCATGAAGTTACAAAGCCATTATGTATTAGAGACCCAAGAAACAGCAATGACAAAAGACAGTTGTTCATGTAGCAAATAACTGAAATCAGGTCAGTAACAAGCAGTGACAGCTCTTACAAAACATAATGTTTATAAAAAAGTACACAACGTAATTACCTTTATTATTACTACACTAAAATAGTAACAAATATTTTAAACATTACTGCTGCAAACACAGATTTGGTTTCTGTCACTGCAAAGTTTCCAATCATTGACTTCACTTTAAAAAGATTAATCACTTTTAAACCACACTTCAAAAAAAAAAAAATCTTTTTAACAAATTTGTCCCTTCTGGTGTAGGATTTGAAATATGCCAAAAAACCCTACGTGTTGCTTTATAGCCACTATAACTTACTGCTTAAATTGCAGTATCAAGGATGATCAGAAGTAAGAGGAATAACAGAGCAAAGCAGGGTGAAAAGAAACAACAGGGGATACAGTATAAAGCCTAAAGCATCCCCCTGGTTGGTGAAGGGGAACAGGGACTTTTATTTGCTGCCTCTTCCTGCGTCCCATAGTTCCCTTAGCAAACGAAGAGAGCACTAGCAGATTCAAGAGGCAATGGTTCTTCATATAACCTACGCTAGCTACACAACACTGCCATCAGATAGAATGCATGTTACAAGTTTACCCGTGATACTGCTCCAGGCACCAATCCATTAAGAGCATTAAATGTTTGTCTCGGCTTACAACAGTATTCCCTAGGCATGAATTTTGACCAGCACCAAACACAAGAAACTAGGAGAGATCATCCTTTGACCTTGCACAAACATTTTTTACAAGAAACCGCAAAACATGTTAGCAGCCCTATGGGAAACTCAACAAGATTAGTACAAAAGCCCACATTTTCTCCTAAGAATTAGGCACTAATCTGCTTTGATGTACCAAAGCAGACAACACTTCACTAATTTAGTGCAATTTTTTTTTTTGAGAAATTACACTATGTTCTTTACGAGAGCACCCACGTCAATTAGATGAAACAGTTATTCTCACTTCAGCAATTTAATCTCAAAAATTGAGTAAGAGTACATTCAAGATGTTCTGGGGACCTGAAGTGTGAAATGTAGCAATTATAACAAAAAGTCTAGAAGAAAGTTTAATCTGAATGCTGCTGTCTAGCAGTAGGAACATTGAGTGACTTTTTGCTTACCCATACAAGTCAAGCAAAGACATGGTGCAATTTTGAGCTATAAAACAGCAATTCACACAAGGCTGAACCAACTTTGTATTTGTTCAGATAACAAGCATCCCTAGTTCAATCCACAGAGATGTATATAACTAACTGAAACCTAGTTATATGTACTTCACATTCTCACAGGAAAGGATAAGCAGATGACCAACAAGGTGGTCAAGAGCAAACTAAGACTGAATGGTCCTCCAAGTCTCTGCCAAGCACAGATTTGCATTAATTGCTGAAATAAGAAATAAAACTTTTTTTTTTTAATGACTACACACTAGAACCATTCTTCACTTTTGCCTCCTGGGGAAGGGGAGGAGAGAGAAAGAAGAAAGTTTCAACAAGAATTCCATATCTTGGAATTCCAAATCTTAGACTATTGGAAACTGTTACACAGATTACTTCTGGGCATGCCCATATTTTTTTCCTCAGAAATTTTGGATTCTAACATTCTCCAGATTAGCTTTATACTTTTTTCCCCCTAAGTAAACAAGGAAGCACATTACCTTTAAGGAAACATTATACAGGATGGCCTCACAGTGCCTTCCAAATTATGAAGCTGTACCATCATTTAAAGCAGTCAGCCAGAACTAACACTGGTAACACATCACTTCTCAAGACACTGCGTATGAGTATTTCAACTGTACCCCTTAGAGATTAGCCATGATCTCATCCAGAGAGGACAAGAACATACGAATAAAGAATCAACAGCTGGTATCTCCTCTAGTTGCTATCGAAGATACTGCTGCAGGGAAACTATGCAAAACAAGAAGTATTTCAAGAAGCCATCATATGGCTTATTATGTTACAGCTTAAGAAAATGAAGACAGAGAACTAAGGTTTTCAGAAGCTGGCCAAATGCTGGGCTATGTTCTTGATTTCATGCAAAAGACAGACGCTATAGATTTTGCTACATCAGGACTGAAATCAATCCACATCCAGTCCTTATGCGTTACAGCTGTACTAAAGGACTCGTAGGACTCCCAACAGCTGACAAACAGTGCAGAAATTGCAGCCTCAGCTTCACATGGAGCCGTAAAAAGCTTCTGCATGTCCAACAGAGATAGAGACACATGGTAAGGGATCCCCACGCTTCAGAAACCTGAAGTGCATTGTTCTAGCTGATTCTTTAAAATATATATTTTTTTAAACTTATACATCCCAGCACACCAAGCACTTTGCCTAGGCCAAGGCTGCTAAGCACAAAGTGGCCGCTATTTCACCAGCCCTGAAGGATTACTACCAACTGCTGTCATTTTAAGCGCTGCCTTACAGGACTGCTGAAAGATTTACTGGTGTTTCCAGGGCTATTGCATCCACTTTCCCCAAAGCCTCTCCAACAGCAGCTGTGGAGGAAAAATGGAAGCCGAGTTTCACGACTAAACCCCGTGCTGCCAAGGACGGAGAAGCAGCAGGGGAACGTCCCAAGCCTTAATCCATAAATTACATTAAAAACACCCCAAACCGTTGTTTTTCCACTACCTCGCCCCGGTGCTGTTTTGCCAGCTCTCCCCCGAGCTCGCCCCGCACAGCAGCGTCTCCCGCCGCCTCCCTCCCTCGCCGGGGCCACCCTAACGGGCCGCGGCCGCCACCAGGCCCCGGCGCAGCTCGGGGCGAGGCGGGCGGCGGGGAGCAGCGCGGCCGCCTGACGCAAGGCGGGGAAGGGGCGGCCAGGCCGGCGACGGTGGGGAGGGAAGGGGAATCAACCGGGCGCTCCGCAGCCGGGCCGGGGGCGAGGAGAGGGACAACCGGAGGGCAAACCGCGCCCGGCGGGGCGGTTCTCCTCACGCACAGCCCGGAGCCACAGGTGGGGAGGGAGGAAAGAAGGGAGGGAGGCACCGCCCGGCCCGGCCCGGCCCGGCCCGGCCCGGCCCGGCCCAGCCCAGCCCAGGCTGCCGCCGCCGCCGCCACCACCTCAGGCGCGGTGCTGCCGTTGGCGAGTAACGGCCCGTTAACGGTCCCCCCCTCCACTCACCATGGTGCGTGCCCCTCCGCGGCCGACTCCCGCCC